>OU611873.1:18635308-18655308 GCA_914767815.1 Eupsilia transversa | reverse complement strand
CTAACCTAACCTAACCTAACCTAACCTAACCTAACCTAACCTAACCTAACCTAACCTAACCTAACCTAACCTAACCTAACCTAACCTAACCTAACCTAACCTAACCTAACCTAACCTAACCTAACCTAACCTAACCTAACCTAACCTAACCTAACCTAACCTAACCTAACCTAACCTAACCTAACCTAACCTAACCTAACCTAACCTAACCTAACCTAACCTAACCTAACCTAACCTAACCTAACCTAACCTAACCTAACCTAACCTAACCTAACCTAACCTAACCTAACCTAACCTAACCTAACCTAACCTAACCTAACCTAACCTAACCTAACCTAACCTAACCTAACCTAACCTAACCTAACCTAACCTAACCTAACCTAACCTAACCTAACCTAACCTAACCTAACCTAACCTAACCTAACCTAACCTAACCTAACCTAACCTAACCTAACCTAACCTAACCTAACCTAACCTAACCTAACCTAACCTAACCTAACCTAACCTAACCTAACCTAACCTAACCTAACCTAACCTAACCTAACCTAACCTAACCTAACCTAACCTAACCTAACCTAACCTAACCTAACCTAACCTAACCTAACCTAACCTAACCTAACCTAACCTAACCTAACCTAACCTAACCTAACCTAACCTAACCTAACCTAACCTAACCTAACCTAACCTAACCTAACCTAACCTAACCTAACCTAACCTAACCTAACCTAACCTAACCTAACCTAACCTAACCTAACCTAACCTAACCTAACCTAACCTAACCTAACCTAACCTAACCTAACCTAACCTAACCTAACCTAACCTAACCTAACCTAACCTAACCTAACCTAACCTAACCTAACCTAACCTAACCTAACCTAACCTAACCTAACCTAACCTAACCTAACCTAACCTAACCTAACCTAACCTAACCTAACCTAACCTAACCTAACCTAACCTAACCTAACCTAACCTAACCTAACCTAACCTAACCTAACCTAACCTAACCTAACCTAACCTAACCTAACCTAACCTAACCTAACCTAACCTAACCTAACCTAACCTAACCTAACCTAACCTAACCTAACCTAACCTAACCTAACCTAACCTAACCTAACCTAACCTAACCTAACCTAACCTAACCTAACCTAACCTAACCTAACCTAACCTAACCTAACCTAACCTAACCTAACCTAACCTAACCTAACCTAACCTAACCTAACCTAACCTAACCTAACCTAACCTAACCTAACCTAACCTAACCTAACCTAACCTAACCTAACCTAACCTAACCTAACCTAACCTAACCTAACCTAACCTAACCTAACCTAACCTAACCTAACCTAACCTAACCTAACCTAACCTAACCTAACCTAACCTAACCTAACCTAACCTAACCTAACCTAACCTAACCTAACCTAACCTAACCTAACCTAACCTAACCTAACCTAACCTAACCTAACCTAACCTAACCTAACCTAACCTAACCTAACCTAACCTAACCTAACCTAACCTAACCTAACCTAACCTAACCTAACCTAACCTAACCTAACCTAACCTAACCTAACCTAACCTAACCTAACCTAACCTAACCTAACCTAACCTAACCTAACCTAACCTAACCTAACCTAACCTAACCTAACCTAACCTAACCTAACCTAACCTAACCTAACCTAACCTAACCTAACCTAACCTAACCTAACCTAACCTAACCTAACCTAACCTAACCTAACCTAACCTAACCTAACCTAACCTAACCTAACCTAACCTAACCTAACCTAACCTAACCTAACCTAACCTAACCTAACCTAACCTAACCTAACCTAACCTAACCTAACCTAACCTAACCTAACCTAACCTAACCTAACCTAACCTAACCTAACCTAACCTAACCTAACCTAACCTAACCTAACCTAACCTAACCTAACCTAACCTAACCTAACCTAACCTAACCTAACCTAACCTAACCTAACCTAACCTAACCTAACCTAACCTAACCTAACCTAACCTAACCTAACCTAACCTAACCTAACCTAACCTAACCTAACCTAACCTAACCTAACCTAACCTAACCTAACCTAACCTAACCTAACCTAACCTAACCTAACCTAACCTAACCTAACCTAACCTAACCTAACCTAACCTAACCTAACCTAACCTAACCTAACCTAACCTAACCTAACCTAACCTAACCTAACCTAACCTAACCTAACCTAACCTAACCTAACCTAACCTAACCTAACCTAACCTAACCTAACCTAACCTAACCTAACCTAACCTAACCTAACCTAACCTAACCTAACCTAACCTAACCTAACCTAACCTAACCTAACCTAACCTAACCTAACCTAACCTAACCTAACCTAACCTAACCTAACCTAACCTAACCTAACCTAACCTAACCTAACCTAACCTAACCTAACCTAACCTAACCTAACCTAACCTAACCTAACCTAACCTAACCTAACCTAACCTAACCTAACCTAACCTAACCTAACCTAACCTAACCTAACCTAACCTAACCTAACCTAACCTAACCTAACCTAACCTAACCTAACCTAACCTAACCTAACCTAACCTAACCTAACCTAACCTAACCTAACCTAACCTAACCTAACCTAACCTAACCTAACCTAACCTAACCTAACCTAACCTAACCTAACCTAACCTAACCTAACCTAACCTAACCTAACCTAACCTAACCTAACCTAACCTAACCTAACCTAACCTAACCTAACCTAACCTAACCTAACCTAACCTAACCTAACCTAACCTAACCTAACCTAACCTAACCTAACCTAACCTAACCTAACCTAACCTAACCTAACCTAACCTAACCTAACCTAACCTAACCTAACCTAACCTAACCTAACCTAACCTAACCTAACCTAACCTAACCTAACCTAACCTAACCTAACCTAACCTAACCTAACCTAACCTAACCTAACCTAACCTAACCTAACCTAACCTAACCTAACCTAACCTAACCTAACCTAACCTAACCTAACCTAACCTAACCTAACCTAACCTAACCTAACCTAACCTAACCTAACCTAACCTAACCTAACCTAACCTAACCTAACCTAACCTAACCTAACCTAACCTAACCTAACCTAACCTAACCTAACCTAACCTAACCTAACCTAACCTAACCTAACCTAACCTAACCTAACCTAACCTAACCTAACCTAACCTAACCTAACCTAACCTAACCTAACCTAACCTAACCTAACCTAACCTAACCTAACCTAACCTAACCTAACCTAACCTAACCTAACCTAACCTAACCTAACCTAACCTAACCTAACCTAACCTAACCTAACCTAACCTAACCTAACCTAACCTAACCTAACCTAACCTAACCTAACCTAACCTAACCTAACCTAACCTAACCTAACCTAACCTAACCTAACCTAACCTAACCTAACCTAACCTAACCTAACCTAACCTAACCTAACCTAACCTAACCTAACCTAACCTAACCTAACCTAACCTAACCTAACCTAACCTAACCTAACCTAACCTAACCTAACCTAACCTAACCTAACCTAACCTAACCTAACCTAACCTAACCTAACCTAACCTAACCTAACCTAACCTAACCTAACCTAACCTAACCTAACCTAACCTAACCTAACCTAACCTAACCTAACCTAACCTAACCTAACCTAACCTAACCTAACCTAACCTAACCTAACCTAACCTAACCTAACCTAACCTAACCTAACCTAACCTAACCTAACCTAACCTAACCTAACCTAACCTAACCTAACCTAACCTAACCTAACCTAACCTAACCTAACCTAACCTAACCTAACCTAACCTAACCTAACCTAACCTAACCTAACCTAACCTAACCTAACCTAACCTAACCTAACCTAACCTAACCTAACCTAACCTAACCTAACCTAACCTAACCTAACCTAACCTAACCTAACCTAACCTAACCTAACCTAACCTAACCTAACCTAACCTAACCTAACCTAACCTAACCTAACCTAACCTAACCTAACCTAACCTAACCTAACCTAACCTAACCTAACCTAACCTAACCTAACCTAACCTAACCTAACCTAACCTAACCTAACCTAACCTAACCTAACCTAACCTAACCTAACCTAACCTAACCTAACCTAACCTAACCTAACCTAACCTAACCTAACCTAACCTAACCTAACCTAACCTAACCTAACCTAACCTAACCTAACCTAACCTAACCTAACCTAACCTAACCTAACCTAACCTAACCTAACCTAACCTAACCTAACCTAACCTAACCTAACCTAACCTAACCTAACCTAACCTAACCTAACCTAACCTAACCTAACCTAACCTAACCTAACCTAACCTAACCTAACCTAACCTAACCTAACCTAACCTAACCTAACCTAACCTAACCTAACCTAACCTAACCTAACCTAACCTAACCTAACCTAACCTAACCTAACCTAACCTAACCTAACCTAACCTAACCTAACCTAACCTAACCTAACCTAACCTAACCTAACCTAACCTAACCTAACCTAACCTAACCTAACCTAACCTAACCTAACCTAACCTAACCTAACCTAACCTAACCTAACCTAACCTAACCTAACCTAACCTAACCTAACCTAACCTAACCTAACCTAACCTAACCTAACCTAACCTAACCTAACCTAACCTAACCTAACCTAACCTAACCTAACCTAACCTAACCTAACCTAACCTAACCTAACCTAACCTAACCTAACCTAACCTAACCTAACCTAACCTAACCTAACCTAACCTAACCGGTTATAACTTTGCATCCTGGTGACGCATTTTCAAGCGGTTTTCAGCTATTAAATTTTCAATAGGCTCCGTCTATCTTTTTGACAAAGAAAAATTGACAATTTCCACGAAAAACATTTTTCTTCTACAGACTTAGAACAAAATTCTCAAAATTTTTCTTAATTAATTTTTATTTCAAAATCTATCATCAAAATTACATTTGTTTTAGTTTCAATAGATACTTACCTGCCTTACCTGTATTCCTGTGCGCGTTCCGCGAACTCGAGTCCCGTTTGGTAGTCGTAATTCCTGGTTTTTACTCATTTTTGGTCAAAAACACCCGTTTTTCCACGAAAAACCCTACATTTTGTTCCATTTAAATTCCAATAACACCGTAGGTCGCTAGCCCGCGCGGAGACGCGTCTTTTGACACCTCGCACGTGCGCCTAGCGCATATAGAACCGCGAAAAATTTTAAACTTAATTTCAAAAGTATATACATACTGGGTTCATTACCTTGACGAACTCCACCTTACTGATACAACATTTTCAAAACATCGTTATAACTTTGCTTCCTGGTGACGCATTTTCACGCGGTTTTCAGCTATTTAATTTTCAATAGGCTCCGTCCTACTTTTTGACGAAGAAAAATTGACAATTTCCACGAAAAACATTTTTCTTCTATAGACTTAGAACAAAAATTCTCAAAATTTTTCTTAATTAATTTTTATTTCAAAATCTATCTCCAAAATTATATTTGTTTTAGTTACAATAGATACTTACCTGCCTTACCTGTATTCCTGTGCGCGTTCCGCGAACTCGAGTCCCGTTTGGTAGTCGTAATTCCTGGTTTTTACTCATTTTTGGTCAAAAACACCCGTTTTTTCCACGAAAAACCCTACATTTTGTTCCATTTAAATTCCAATAACACCGTAGGTCGCTAGCCCGCGCGGAGACGCGTCTTTTGACACCTCGCACGTGCGCCTAGCGCATATAGAACCGCGAAAAATTTAAAACATCATTTCAAAAACTATAAATATATTGGGTTCCTTACCTAAAGAATTCCACCTTAGGGATACAACATTTTGATAAAATCGTTATAACTTTGCTTCCTGGTGACGCATTTTCACGCGGTTTTCAGCTATTTAATTTTCAATAGGCTCCGTCCTACTTTTTGACGAAGAAAAATTGACAATTTCCACGAAAAACATTTTTCTTCTATAGACTTAGAACAAAAATTCTCAAAATTTTTCTTAATTAATTTTTATTTCAAAATCTATCTCCAAAATTATATTTGTTTTAGTTACAATAGATACTTACCTGCCTTACCTGTATTCCTGTGCGCGTTCCGCGAACTCGAGTCCCGTTTGGTAGTCGTAATTCCTGGTTTTTACTCATTTTTGGTCAAAAACACCCGTTT
Source organism: Eupsilia transversa (assembly GCA_914767815.1). Classification (NCBI taxonomy): domain Eukaryota; kingdom Metazoa; phylum Arthropoda; class Insecta; order Lepidoptera; family Noctuidae; genus Eupsilia; species Eupsilia transversa. Next base: position 18,649,140 of record OU611873.1, on the reverse strand, counting down.
TTCCACGAAAAACCCTACATTTTGTTCCATTTAAATTCCAATAACACCGTAGGTCGCTAGCCCGCGCGGAGACGCGTCTTTTGACACCTCGCACGTGCGCCTAGCGCATATAGAACCGCGAAAAATTTAAAACATCATTTCAAAAACTATAAATATATTGGGTTCCTTACCTAAAGAATTCCACCTTAGGGATACAACATTTTGATAAAATCGTTATAACTTTGCTTCCTGGTGACGCATTTTCACGCGGTTTTCAGCTATTTAATTTTCAATAGGCTCCGTCCTACTTTTTGACGAAGAAAAATTGACAATTTCCACGAAAAACATTTTTCTTCTATAGACTTAGAACAAAAATTCTCAAAATTTTTCTTAATTAATTTTTATTTCAAAATCTATCTCCAAAATTATATTTGTTTTAGTTACAATAGATACTTACCTGCCTTACCTGTATTCCTGTGCGCGTTCCGCGAACTCGAGTCCCGTTTGGTAGTCGTAATTCCTGGTTTTTACTCATTTTTGGTCAAAAACACCCGTTTTTCCACGAAAAACCCTACATTTTGTTCCATTTAAATTCCAATAACACCGTAGGTCGCTAGCCCGCGCGGAGACGCGTCTTTTGACACCTCGCACGTGCGCCTAGCGCATATAGAACCGCGAAAAATTTAAAACATCATTTCAAAAACTATAAATATATTGGGTTCCTTACCTAAAGAATTCCACCTTAGGGATACAACATTTTGATAAAATCGTTATAACTTTGCTTCCTGGTGACGCATTTTCACGCGGTTTTCAGCTATTTAATTTTCAATAGGCTCCGTCCTACTTTTTGACGAAGAAAAATTGACAATTTCCACGAAAAACATTTTTCTTCTATAGACTTAGAACAAAAATTCTCAAAATTTTTCTTAATTAATTTTTATTTCAAAATCTATCTCCAAAATTATATTTGTTTTAGTTACAATAGATACTTACCTGCCTTACCTGTATTCCTGTGCGCGTTCCGCGAACTCGAGTCCCGTTTGGTAGTCGTAATTCCTGGTTTTTACTCATTTTTGGTCAAAAACACCCGTTTTTCCACGAAAAACCCTACATTTTGTTCCATTTAAATTCCAATAACACCGTAGGTCGCTAGCCCGCGCGGAGACGCGTCTTTTGACACCTCGCACGTGCGCCTAGCGCATATAGAACCGCGAAAAATTTAAAACATCATTTCAAAAACTATAAATATATTGGGTTCCTTACCTAAAGAATTCCACCTTAGGGATACAACATTTTGATAAAATCGTTATAACTTTGCTTCCTGGTGACGCATTTTCACGCGGTTTTCAGCTATTTAATTTTCAATAGGCTCCGTCCTACTTTTTGACGAAGAAAAATTGACAATTTCCACGAAAAACATTTTTCTTCTATAGACTTAGAACAAAAATTCTCAAAATTTTTCTTAATTAATTTTTATTTCAAAATCTATCTCCAAAATTATATTTGTTTTAGTTACAATAGATACTTACCTGCCTTACCTGTATTCCTGTGCGCGTTCCGCGAACTCGAGTCCCGTTTGGTAGTCGTAATTCCTGGTTTTTACTCATTTTTGGTCAAAAACACCCGTTTTTCCACGAAAAACCCTACATTTTGTTCCATTTAAATTCCAATAACACCGTAGGTCGCTAGCCCGCGCGGAGACGCGTCTTTTGACACCTCGCACGTGCGCCTAGCGCATATAGAACCGCGAAAAATTTAAAACATCATTTCAAAAACTATAAATATATTGGGTTCCTTACCTAAAGAATTCCACCTTAGGGATACAACATTTTGATAAAATCGTTATAACTTTGCTTCCTGGTGACGCATTTTCACGCGGTTTTCAGCTATTTAATTTTCAATAGGCTCCGTCCTACTTTTTGACGAAGAAAAATTGACAATTTCCACGAAAAACATTTTTCTTCTATAGACTTAGAACAAAAATTCTCAAAATTTTTCTTAATTAATTTTTATTTCAAAATCTATCTCCAAAATTATATTTGTTTTAGTTACAATAGATACTTACCTGCCTTACCTGTATTCCTGTGCGCGTTCCGCGAACTCGAGTCCCGTTTGGTAGTCGTAATTCCTGGTTTTTACTCATTTTTGGTCAAAAACACCCGTTTTTTCCACGAAAAACCCTACATTTTGTTCCATTTAAATTCCAATAACACCGTAGGTCGCTAGCCCGCGCGGAGACGCGTCTTTTGACACCTCGCACGTGCGCCTAGCGCATATAGAACCGCGAAAAATTTAAAACATCATTTCAAAAACTATAAATATATTGGGTTCCTTACCTAAAGAATTCCACCTTAGGGATACAACATTTTGATAAAATCGTTATAACTTTGCTTCCTGGTGACGCATTTTCACGCGGTTTTCAGCTATTTAATTTTCAATAGGCTCCGTCCTACTTTTTGACGAAGAAAAATTGACAATTTCCACGAAAAACATTTTTCTTCTATAGACTTAGAACAAAAATTCTCAAAATTTTTCTTAATTAATTTTTATTTCAAAATCTATCTCCAAAATTATATTTGTTTTAGTTACAATAGATACTTACCTGCCTTACCTGTATTCCTGTGCGCGTTCCGCGAACTCGAGTCCCGTTTGGTAGTCGTAATTCCTGGTTTTTACTCATTTTTGGTCAAAAACACCCGTTTTTCCACGAAAAACCCTACATTTTGTTCCATTTAAATTCCAATAACACCGTAGGTCGCTAGCCCGCGCGGAGACGCGTCTTTTGACACCTCGCACGTGCGCCTAGCGCATATAGAACCGCGAAAAATTTAAAACATCATTTCAAAAACTATAAATATATTGGGTTCCTTACCTAAAGAATTCCACCTTAGGGATACAACATTTTGATAAAATCGTTATAACTTTGCTTCCTGGTGACGCATTTTCACGCGGTTTTCAGCTATTTAATTTTCAATAGGCTCCGTCCTACTTTTTGACGAAGAAAAATTGACAATTTCCACGAAAAACATTTTTCTTCTATAGACTTAGAACAAAAATTCTCAAAATTTTTCTTAATTAATTTTTATTTCAAAATCTATCTCCAAAATTATATTTGTTTTAGTTACAATAGATACTTACCTGCCTTACCTGTATTCCTGTGCGCGTTCCGCGAACTCGAGTCCCGTTTGGTAGTCGTAATTCCTGGTTTTTACTCATTTTTGGTCAAAAACACCCGTTTTTTCCACGAAAAACCCTACATTTTGTTCCATTTAAATTCCAATAACACCGTAGGTCGCTAGCCCGCGCGGAGACGCGTCTTTTGACACCTCGCACGTGCGCCTAGCGCATATAGAACCGCGAAAAATTTAAAACATCATTTCAAAAACTATAAATATATTGGGTTCCTTACCTAAAGAATTCCACCTTAGGGATACAACATTTTGATAAAATCGTTATAACTTTGCTTCCTGGTGACGCATTTTCACGCGGTTTTCAGCTATTTAATTTTCAATAGGCTCCGTCCTACTTTTTGACGAAGAAAAATTGACAATTTCCACGAAAAACATTTTTCTTCTATAGACTTAGAACAAAAATTCTCAAAATTTTTCTTAATTAATTTTTATTTCAAAATCTATCTCCAAAATTATATTTGTTTTAGTTACAATAGATACTTACCTGCCTTACCTGTATTCCTGTGCGCGTTCCGCGAACTCGAGTCCCGTTTGGTAGTCGTAATTCCTGGTTTTTACTCATTTTTGGTCAAAAACACCCGTTTTTCCACGAAAAACCCTACATTTTGTTCCATTTAAATTCCAATAACACCGTAGGTCGCTAGCCCGCGCGGAGACGCGTCTTTTGACACCTCGCACGTGCGCCTAGCGCATATAGAACCGCAAAAAATTGCCCGCCCAGCCACCCTTTAGTGACTAGCCAAGTAAACTTCTTTGTTTTTGGCAAAATATTAATTTTGGTTTTTAGCTCTTCCAGCTATAAATTTACCCTTTGGTTACCTATATTAGGGTAATTGACAGTTTTAAAGGCCTTTTAGCGTCTCCTGAAGGCATTTTTATATATTATTTTTTAGTTGACCGAGTCCTTGCTATAGGGCTCGTTATTTTAGTTTGACTAATCCCCCCTTTACAGGGATTCAGTTTTGACACTCGTGTCCCCTGACAACAAGTCGTTCCGCAGTCCCAAAACATTGATTGATACCAAAAATGTTTGGAATTAGGACTCCAGTTAATAAGAACAAAGTCTCGGAAGAGAGTTCGGGTACGGGGAGGCCAAGATTGGCACAGGCTGGCCCGTCCGTGAGGCGTAGTATTGGGGAGTGGGAGGCTGACAGACCTATATCTGGACAGCTTCTCAAAACTCCAACGCCTCCGAAGAAGACTCCACTGGCTACTCCCCCTAAACTCAAATCCAAAACGGAGCTCACCCAGCAAAATACGCGGGAAGGATCGAAGCAGTTGGAGAGGACCGACGAGAGCTCACCGCGAGACACGCAACCCGTGAGGTACCTGAACAGAACCACGGAGGCAAAAGCGTGTCTCCAAAAAGCTAAAATGCAACTTTTAAGTTCGCGTAATCTTAAAAAGGAAATAAAGGATGAGATTACTAAAGCGGTTGAGAGACTCTACCAACTGGTAAAAGAGGCGGAAGCAGAAAGGGGAAAAGGAGGTGAAGTGGAAGAGAAGGAAGAAAGGCAAAGGGAGCCTAAGCCGACCACACCTGAACCGTCAGAGCTGATGCAGAGCCTTGTAGAAGGTCTCAAAGAGCACAAAAATGCATTACAGGAGTGCAAACAGCATACTCTGGCTCTGTCGGAACAACTCCAGCAGACCCCTCGCTTCGTTGCAGGCCAAGGCCCGACTTTCGCGGAGATGGCCGCTGTCCCGAAGCAGCACATCCAAGAGCCTCTTCACTCGGTGGTCGTTTCATCTGTAAATGATCAGGACACCGGTGAAGAGGTTATTGAGAAGCTCAGGACGGCTGTCGATGCCAGGAACGAGGGCACCAGGGTCGAACGACTGCGTAAGGCGAGGGACCAGAAGGTGGTGGTCGGCTTCAAAACCAGAGCCGAAATGACGCAGGTGACGGAACGTATTCGCAAAGCAGGTAATCTAGTGGTAGAGGAGGTCAAGAACAAGGACCCTCTTATTATCATGAGGGACGTCCTCTCCTGCCACTCAGATGTGGAGATTGCCCAAGCCCTGCAGAGACAGAACACCCACCTGATAGGAGACATACCTGCGGATGATTTGAGGCTGGGGGTGAAGTACCGTCGAAGGACGAGGAACCCCCATATGTGCCACGTCATCCTGCAGGTGTCCCCTTCAGTGTGGCAGAGACTGACTTTGGCGGGTCGCGTGCACATTGACTTACAGCGAGTGCGAGTGCAGGACCAGTCCCCACTGGTGCAGTGCACTCGCTGTCTGCGCTACGGCCATAGCCGTAAACTGTGCACGCAGCCCGCCGATCTCTGCACTCATTGTGGCGACCCTCACTTGCGAGCGGACTGTCCGTCACGTCTGGCAGCAGAGGCTCCGAAGTGTCACAACTGCGTGTCGGCTAAAGGAGACAAAACTGACCACAACGCCTTTGACAACGAGTGCCCAATACGCCTTAAATGGGACGCGTTGGCTCGCCTGTCGGTGGCGTATTGCTGAAGTCCATCCAGCGCTTTCAAGTAAAAGAAACCACAACGGTATAGTGTTCAAAATTAATGATCAGAAACTTAAAATCAAAAAAATGTCTAGGAATAGAATAAATAGTAATAAAATTAAATTAAATTGGAGCCAACTTCATGAGAAGTTGGACCAATTAAAATCAGACAAAAAATTAAACTCATCCTTTAGAAATAATATTACCTTACCGTTGTGGTCTAAAGCGCTCGATGTTGTGAAGAAGCAGGTCATTACCGTAGCAAACCGCATCCGAAGCGCTATACCAGCACGAAGTGTGCAGGTCGTCGAGCAGCACCTGCAACAAAAAGATAATAATAAGCTTGAAAATACAGAAGCAAAAATTAAAATTGTATTTAAAATAGCAGCTGTGAATCAGCCGGGAAACTCAAATTATTATATTAAAGTATGTGTAGAAATAGATAGCATAGGAAATAAACGTAAACAAATAGAGTAAGAAATTATGTCTATATGATATATTATACATATATTAGGATAGCCATAAACATAGTAATGATTAAATAAGATAAAAATATAATAAGTATTAGCATAGGTAGAATCAAAATAGGAAAATAAACAAAAAACAGAAAATACAAAAAACAATAGATATTTAGCGCGTAATATATGATAAGATGATAGCTTTTTTAGAAAATAAAATTAACAAGTAAGAACTAAAAATTAAGATATTCCCAAGGAACTTGCAAAAGATAATGATGACTCCTTTTCCTTAAACGGACCGATGTTGGCACAAGTAGTAAAGGCACATAATTAAAACATTAGCCTAATAAGGTCTCTGATCATGTCAGAGGGACACGGGCAAGGGCAGGAGTGGTTTTTAGCCGGTAAGAGTCCGGCACTGCCCAGACTGGCTCACCAGTGAGGCAGTCTGGGCGTCCATGAGGATTTCCCACTCCTGCCAAACCAAAAAAAAAAAAAAAAAAAAAAAAACCTAACCTAACCTAACCTAACCTAACCTAACCTAACCTAACCTAACCTAACCTAACCTAACCTAACCTAACCTAACCTAACCTAACCTAACCTAACCTAACCTAACCTAACCTAACCTAACCTAACCTAACCTAACCTAACCTAACCTAACCTAACCTAACCTAACCTAACCTAACCTAACCTAACCTAACCTAACCTAACCTAACCTAACCTAACCTAACCTAACCTAACCTAACCTTTTTTTTTTTTTTTTTTTTTTGTTTTTTTTTTTTGTTCCGGGGTGGAAAATCCTCATGGATGTCCCCCGCCCTGGGGCGGGCGGAGGGGTCTGTCAGACTCTTACTGACTAAAAACCACCCCGGTGTCCCATCTCACACCGAAGCCGGGGGTCGCGGGAACGAACAAATCTTCCGCAACCCCCGATTGGTGCCGGCCCGCGAACGCGGGCCTCTTCCTCGGGTCAGGGGGGAGTGAGGTGTTAAACTCCCCCCGCGCCGTCTAAGAGGGGCGCGCGTGGAACACTACGCGCCGCCACCTCGGGTCCTGATGTGTGGGGGGCGACAGACGTCCCCGAGTCCGTCGCCCCTGGACCCATTTAGGGGGGCTGGAAGAGGGCGTTGTCCGCCCTCCTCCGACGCCCGGTGCGCCTGCTGCGGGCCGGGTGAGTGGATGAGATCTCCCTCTCCCTTTCCGCAGCCTCCTTCTGCGAGACGACCGTCTCGCAGTAGGAGACCACCGCGTCCCAGGACTCCCCGCTGCCGACCATCGCATTCACTACGGCCGGCAGCGACAAGTCACTGCCTACTTCTGAGATGAGGGCACGGCGCGGCTCCTCCCAAGCGGCACACTCTGCCAGCGTATGCCGCGCCGTGTCCTCCCGACAGTCGACGCAGTGGTGACACCGGGCGTCCGGCTCCCTGTTTATGCGACACAGATACTTCCCGAAGCAACCATGCCCCGAGAGCACCTGCGTCACCCGAAACGACAGGGAGCCGTGCCTCCTCCCGAGCCAGAGGTCGAGCACCGGCCGGACCGCCTCGATGATGTCGAGGCCGGCGGTAGGGCGTGAAAGCCTGTCCCGCCATTCCGCCACCAGGACCTCGCGGAGCTGAGACCGATGCAGCTCCATGTGTCGCTGCATCGGTTGCTCGCCCCGCGCCCTCGCTTCCTCGCGCCACCGATACGATGACGCGAGTACTTTCGCCTCGAGGTCCCAGGGCGGGGATCCGGCCAGTGCACAAGCCGCCTCGTAGGAGATCGTGCGATACCCCCTGATGACTCTGACGGCCATCGCTCTCTGCGGTTTGCGCAGGACTGCGATGCTACCGGCCGTCAGGTCAGCCGCCCAGATCGGGGCCCCGTAAAGGGCCATCGACCGCACGATCCCCACGTAGAGCCGCCTACAAGCGGCGCTCGGGCCCCCCAAATTAGGAAGCAGCGTTGACAGCGCCCCAGCAGCGCCCAGCAACTTGGGCGCCAGCCGCCGGAAGTGGGGCTCGAAGTTCCACCGGCTGTCGAGCACCAATCCTAGGTACTTCATGGTAGACTCGACAGCGATCCGAGCCCCCCCGACCACGATGTGTGAACCGGGCGGCGGCGCCCGCCGGGGGCCATGAAACACCATGGCCTCCGACTTGCTGAGGGCCACCTCCAGGCCCAGGCGACGTATGCGGCCCACCACCTGTGAGACCGCAGCCGTCGCCAGCAACGCTGCCTCCCTGTGCGAGCTCCCCCGGGCAGTGACCAGCGTGTCGTCCGCGTAGCACGTCAGGTCGACGCCCGGTTGGAGTTCGCCCCTCAGCACCCAGTCGTACCCGATGTTCCACAGGAGCGGGCCAACAACCGAGCCCTGTGGAACACCGCACGACATGCGGCGCTGGTTCCCGCCATCACGTCCCATGTAGGTGACACACCTCTCTGACAGATAAGCCCCAACGATGTGGCAGAGGTAGGGAGGCACGCCATGATACCGTAGTGCCTCCCGAATACAACTCCAGGGCAGGGTGTTGAAGGCGTTGGAGATGTCCAAGGACACCGCCAACATCACCCCGCCCCGGGACACCGCTTCCTCCGCCAGGACTCTAACCCGCGACACAGCGTGGATCGTGGAGCGCCCATGCCGAAACCCGAACTGGCTGTCGTCCAGGTCCGGCCCCTCTCTGCACAAGTGGCCGACGAGGCGGGCTGCGATTATCCGCTCAAACAGCTTGCCCACCTCGTCAAGCAGCACTATGGGCCGGTACGCGGACGGCGAGTCCGCAGGGCGCCCCGCCTTCCTGAGCAGGACCAGACGACCTGATTTCCACAGAGTGGGAAACTGGCCCTGCTCAAGGCACGCTGTGTAGAGTCCCCTCAGTTGGGGCTCAAGCTCCTTCAGAGCGAGGGCTAACGCGCAGCCGTGGATCCCGTCGGGCCCCGGAGCCACGTTCTTGGCCCGGAGCCGCATCACGGCTGCCCTCATCTCTGCCTGTGTCACCTCTGGGACGTTGATGGCGTTCTCCTCCGGAGACTCTGCGGCTGTGGGCAAAGCCATCGGCGGCGGAGTATGCTCCGCTCTTGCCGGGAAGAGGGCTGTGACCACCTCCTCCAGCAGCTCAGGTTGGAGACTCTCCGTAAGTGGGGGCGCAGCGGGTCGAAGTTTCCCTCGGACCGCGCGATAAGGGCGCCCCCACGGATCCCCGTCTAGAGTCTCCAACATCTCCTCCCTGGCTCGCGTCCTCGACTCGCCGATGGCCAGCCACAGAGCCTCCTTAGCCGCGCGGTACACCTCATACAGCGCGGCTTCTTCGTCAGGGACCCGACGACGTCTCCTCCGGTATCGGGTGTACTGGCGTCTAACCGCCACGCACGCGACGCGCAATTGCGCAATCTCGGCGGTCCACCAGTACACCTGGCGCCTTGCAGACTGTGCGTGGACCCGGGGCATGGACGCGTCGCAAATTTGCGTCATCGCCCCGCGGAACCACAGCGCCTCTCGTTCGACGTCAACGGGTCCGTTCGTTGCCGACTCCCGGCTCCAGGCCTGGACAATAGCGGCCTCCTCGAGAAGCTCCCTGTCGATGCGCTTACGCACCCAGCGCGGACCGTCCGTTCGCGGGGCCGGTGGACCGCGGCCGCCAGCGGTCTGGGCGGAGACGTCGAAACGGATGTATCGGTGATCCGATAACGTCTCCACCTCCGCGGCGACACGCCAGTCACGGACACGGCTTGCAACAGCAGGGCTGGCGAACGAGACGTCCACTATAGACCCGCCCCGCTGCCGCACGCACGTGTGGACCGAGCCCCGATTAAGGACGGTCAAGCCAGTCGTGACCGCCCACTCCTCCAGCACCTCGCCCCTAGCATCGGTCACAGGGGATCCCCACGCCGCAGACTTGGCGTTGAGATCCCCCAGCAACAGCACCGGGCGAGGGTGAAGTCGGCCCACGACGGCACCCAACTCGACAAGGAACCTCTCGAAGTCGGCGAGACTCTTGTTGGGCGAAAAATACGCCCCAATTGTGCCAATGCCGTCCGCGAGGGCGGCTACCCAGCCGTGTCCTCGGGACGGGTTGACAAGAGCCCCGCCAATGATGGCCACCAAACCGTCCAAGTCTCCCACCCAGTTATCCCTGGGGGGGACAAAATACGGTTCGGCGACCACAGCCACATGAATCGACCACTCTGCCATGCTCTGGAACAAAAGATCCTGAGCTCTGGCACAGTGGTTGATATTGCCCTGGAGGAAATGGTAAAGCGCCGTTATGCGCAATCCATTCCCTCCGCACCATTCCTAGGCCGGGAGTCGGCCGGAGGGCAGTCAGGCTGCGGGGGGGGTAAAGAGCCCCCGGCAGCCTTGGCAGCCCCTCTCTTCTTCTTTCCCTTCTTGGCGGGAGCGCCACAGGCCTTTCCGCCCGCTCTATGCCCCGCAGGCCTCCCTGCAGCTGTACAGAGGCTGCAGTTTGGCGCCGCGGAGCACTGGGCCGCCTTGTGACCGGCCTGACCGCAGCGATAGCACTGCTCGCTGCGGTCTATTTCGGCGGTGCACCGAGCCCTGACATGCCCAATGTCGAGGCAACGGTAGCACCGCAAGGCCTTGGGTTGCAGCTGCTTCACCCTCGCTGCCACCCACCCCACCAAGAGACGCCCAGCGTCGGCGACTTTGTTCGCCGCCGCCACCGGGCACCGAACCCAAATCGTGCCGAGCCCGGAAGCGTCGGCGCGCACCTCGCCCGTCCGAACGTCTTCGGGTGCACATCCACCGACTTTGGCAATGGCCGCCACGACCTCAGCCGGGGTCGTCGAGTCGTCCAGGCCATCGACACGCAACTCAACGGTCTTCATTGGCCTGGACACCCGGACGTCCTCCGGGTTGAGGACTTCCCTCAGTTTGGCGGCCAGGATGTCCGCCTTTTGGGCGCTAGAGGCACCCGACACCTCGAGTAGCCGCGCCCCCGTAATCGCTGGCCTCATTTTGAAGCCAGACGGTGTGCCGAGGTCGGGGAATGCGACCTTGGCTTTGGCCTCCGTGAGGACCGCCTTGTAAGAGACGCCCCTTTCGATGGCTCCGGGCTGCAGCGTAATCACTACAGCCGCGGAGCGTGGGGCTCTGGCCCTAGGCGGCCCTTGAGTCTTCTTGGGTGCCGGTGGTGGCTGCGCCGTCTTCTTCTTGTTGGAGCGGCCCCTCTTGACGACCGTCGTCCAGGTCTCCGTGGTGGACGCGGGTGTGGTCGCCGAGGGTGCGTTCGCCGAGGGTGCGGTCGCCGGGGGCGCGGCTGTCCGGGAAGTGGACGCGGGCGTGCCCTCCGCGGGCTTTTTGGCCCCCTTGGACTTGCCGGCCGTAGTTCTTGACGCACCCGGCTTAGCGGGCTCCTCCTTCCTTCTATCCGCAGCGAGTGGCGGCCGGAGAGTCTCTGCCGGGAGGAGCCTCGACTCCAAGCCCTGCAGACGGGCATTCACCATACCCCCACACTGGAGCATGCAAATGCGGACGATCTTTTCGATCTCCGCATCAGCAGCAGGCGTAGGGGCAGGGACCGACGACGACGGGACTGACGGTGTCGGGGCAGCGACGGGAGCAGAACCAGTGGCCGCAGGACGACTCCGCTGCCAATCCGCCCTCTGCGCGGCAAGCTCCCGCTTTAGGTCCTCCAACTCGGATCGGAGACGGCCATTCTCCTCCCATAGCTTCGCCGTCTCCTCCGTGCTAGTCCGGTTAAGGAGAACCTAACCTAACCTAACCTAACCTAACCTAACCTAACCTAACCTAACCTAACCTAACCTAACCTAACCTAACCTAACCTAACCTAACCTAACCTAACCTAACCTAACCTAACCTAACCTAACCTCTCTATAACCTAGTGAACCATATTAAGGGGAACATAGAGCGGAAAAAGCTCGTAACCCTAGTCTCATTGGATATAGAGGGGGCCTTCGATAGCGCCTGGTGGCCAGCTATCAGAGTCAGATTGGCTGAGGAAAAGTGTCCGGTCAATTTAAGGAGGCTACTGGATAGCTATCTCGACTGCAGAAAAATCAGGCTTAGATATGCCGGGGAGGAACACACTAGACACACCCAGAAAGGTTGCGTCCAGGGATCCATTGGCGGCCCGATACTTTGGAACGTACTTCTGGACCCCCTACTACACGGTTTGGAAAAGGAGGGTGTATACTGTCAGGCGTATGCGGACGACGTGGTGATGGTCTTCAGCGGGGACTCCGGGTTGGAGGTCTCGAGGCATGCCAATGCCGCTCTCGCCTATGTTCGGGAGTGGGGAGTCCGGAACAAGCTGAAGTTTGCACCGCACAAAACCTGTGCTATGGTGCTGACGCGTAAGCTTAAGTACGACACCCCACTCCTGAGAATGGGGGGGATCGACATTGGCATGTCGCGGGAGATCAAAATCCTAGGTCTGACACTGGACGACAGGATGACCTTCAACACCCATGTTGCAATGGTCTGTAGAAAGGCGGCAAATCTGTACAAACAGCTCTCGAGAGCCGCAAAAGTAAGCTGGGGGCTCCACCCCGAGGTTATCAGAACCATTTATACGGCAGTGGTGGAGCCGGTCATCCTGTACGCTGCAAGTGCTTGGGCACCAGCAGCCAAGAAAATAGGAACGCAGAAAGCGTTAAATGCAGTACAGAGGGGCTTCGCACAGAAACTGTGCAAATCCTACCGCACAGTCTCCCTGAACTCGGCACTGGTACTGGCCGGGATACTGCCTCTCGATCTCCGAATACAAGAGGCAGCCGCCCTGTACAAGGCAAGGAGAGGGTCATCGCGGCTAGTGCTGGGAGATAGGGAGACCGAACGCGTGGTGGAATTTGCAGAGATCCCACATCCGGCGCTGCAGGTAGAGTTGCACTTCAAAAGCCTGACAACCCAGGAACAGGTTGATAATAGCAACGGGCAGGCGGTGAAAATCTACACCGACGGCAGCAAGCTTGAGGGCAAGGTCGGGGCTGCGCTATCCATATGGGATGGTGAGACAGAGACGAAGGCCATCAAGCTTAGCTTATCCGCGTACTGCACCGTGTACCAAGCTGAGATCCTCGCCATATGCAGAGCTACGAAAGAGGCCCTGAAGTGCATAGATAGGGAACACTGCATTTATAGCGACTCAAGGTCGGCCTTAGAGACCATCACCAACTACAATGCCCTGCATCCATTAGCGGTGGAAACGCGCGAAAACCTGAAGAAGGCTTTCAACCGAGGGAAAACTGTGCGTTTGTTCTGGGTGAAAGCGCATGCGGGTCTTCGGGGCAACGAACGCGCTGATCAGCTCGCAAAAGAGGCTGCACTCTCGAGCCGGAGGAGTCCTGACTATGACCAGGTTCCGATCTCATTCGTCAAACGGACAATCCGGAAGGACTCCCTTGACGAGTGGAGCGGGAGGTACAAGTCGGGCGACACAGCCTCCGTAACGAAAGTGTTCCTCCCGGACGCTATTGACGCCTACAAATTAGTCAGGAGCATAAGGCCAGCAGGCTTACTAACGCAGATATTAACGGGACATGGGGGGCTCTCCCAGTACTTGCATCGTTTCAAGTGTAAGGAGAGCCCTGCATGCGTCTGTGACCCTGATTCTCCAGAAACGATATTCCATGTATTGCTAGAATGCCCGGTACACGGTAGGGACAGGTATGACTTTGAACACAGAATTGCGCAACAAATAAAAAAGGAAAACCTGGAGGCGCTACTAAGTAATAAACTTACTCGTCAAACTTTTATAGAGTACT
>OU611873.1:18615308-18630308 GCA_914767815.1 Eupsilia transversa | reverse complement strand
CTTTTCCTAAGCAGATCAACCAGCGCCGCATGCGACACCGTGTCGAACGCCTTGGCAAAATCCAGCACCGCCACATGGCATTCTCGCAACCTTTTCCCACAATCTCCCAGCACAGCGTCCAGCACAGCCGAGTTTTCGAGTGTGCCGTCGGCGCAGATAAATCCACGCTGTCGTGCATCGGGAGGGCAGCATGCTTCTAGTCTTTTCGCTAATACGGAGTGCATATGCCTGAGAGGCACGGACGCGATAGAAATCGGCCGATACTCCCCAGGATCTGCAGGGGTCTCTTTCTTAGCGACAAAGACCGTGCGGCAGCCGCGGAGTTTGTCAGGGACCTCGCCAGCTACCAGCCACGCGTTAAATATTTCCGCCTGAGTTACCGCAGATAGTGTATTCCAGGACCCTGGGAGAATACCTTCAGGCCCCGGTGCCGACCTGCTATCCACTCTGGCCGCCTTCACTTCCTCTGGTGTGAAAGGAGTCCATAATTGGGAGTAATCTCGGGCGCCTCCGTGCTGCTCCGAGCGTTGCAACGCGCTCAGAACTTCCGGTGTGAGCCCCGGGGCGCCAGACACAGCCTCCATCATTGGCCGCCAAAAGGCTTCCATTTCAGCAAGGCTATGCCTCACACCCCGAGTTTGCCCGTCGATTACCTCCGCAGCGGCTCTGGACCTGCAGGTCTTATACACCTCCTGCACCCTCGCGTACTCCATTCTGCGCCGCTTTCGCGCAGACATCTTGGCCTTGGCAGTCTGGGTCTCCTCTGGAGACTGGCCTTTGCGCCTAGGCCGCCCCCGCCTTCCCCCGCCATGCGTGTCCCGCGCCATCCTCGCTTCGGCACTCACAAGGAGTTCCTCCACAATTCTGACGTGGTCTGGCGTAACAGGCAGGTTCGGGCTTTGCTGGCTAACGGGATCCGACACGTCTTCAGAGGGGGATTCCGCCCTCACGAAAGGCCGCTCCGGTGTCGAGCTGGAAGTAGTGCCAGCGATCGGGGTGCTGCTGACAGGCGTTTCCACCTCCCCTGGGGTGACCGGTGCAGAAATCATAGCCACTTCCGCCAGGCACTCTTGTACCCGGCTCTTGTAGGCCTCCTTCCTCCGGTACCCCTTGATCGCCTCCAGAGAGCGCCCCAAATGGGGCAACTCCCTCATCAATGCATGGTTGATGCTATTGGCACTACTTCCAGCTCTAATCAGACGCGCCTCCGCCTGGGCTAATACCTCGCCCTCTTCCTCGCGCCATCTCCGCTTCACCTGCGGTGGGGCGGCTGCGGCGTTTTCCGTCACCGGGTGGGCGCGCCGCCTGTGCACGCCCAAACCCGTTTTGGTCCGGAATGATCTGCTACATTCCGGACAAGTCCACTCGCCTTCCCCCCGCCCCGACTGAGGCGGAGATCGAGCAACCGGACTAATAGGTTTAAGGGTTAAGAGAGTCATAGTTACTCCCGCCGTTTACCCGCGCTTGCTTGAATTTCTTCACGTTGACATTCAGAGCACTGGGCAGAAATCACATTGCGTCAACACCCGCGAGGGCCATCGCAATGCTTTGTTTTAATTAGACAGTCGGATTCCCCTTGTCCGTGCCAGTTCTGAGCTGACCGTTGAACGGCGGTCGTACAGAACCGCGCCGATCGCGCACGAGACGAAACCGACACGGCCTTACGGCTAGGAAGATCCGCGGAAGGCCGGAACGCGGGTCCGGAGTCCGCCCTAGCGCCCCGAGAGACGCCAGAGCATCGACCAGGCCCGGCACCGGCCGCATCCGCTTCCCGTCCAAACCCGACACGCCCCGGTCCTCAGAGCCAATCCTTATTCCGAAGTTACGGATCCAATTTGCCGACTTCCCTTACCTACATTATTCTATCGACTAGAGGCTCTTCACCTTGGAGACCTGCTGCGGATATGGGTACGAACCGGCGCGACATCTCCACGTACATCCCTCACCTGAATTTTCAAGGTCCGCAGAGAGTATCCGGACACCGCCGCAAATGCGGTGCTCTTCGCGTTCCGAACCATATCTCCCTTCTATAGGATTCCATGGAACTCGAACGCTCAGGCAGAAAAGAAAACTCTTCCCGGACCTCTCGGCGGCGTCTTCAGGCCACTTTGGGTTACCCCGTCGAACACTCGCTGTAAAAACGAGGGAACGATTATTGAAACGGTTCCGCTGCCGGGTTCCGGAATAGGAACCGGATTCCCTTTCGCTCAAAGGGCGTTATTTATCATTGAGAACATTAAAGAACTTTTTGAAAAAACACGCCACATCGACATAAGATTTCTCCTTGAGCTTAGGATCGACTGACTCGCGAGCAACTACTGTTCACGCGAAACCCTTCTCCACGTCAGTCCTCCAGGGCCTCGCTGGAGTATTTGCTACTACCACCAAGATCTGCACCGACGGAGGCTCCAAGCGGGCTCACGCCCAGACCCTTCTGCGCTCTCCGCCGCGCACGTCCTACTCGTTACGGCTTAATGACGTCACAAAGAACGTCGCACATGCCCGTAACGGTAGTGTATAGGCAAAACGCTTCAGCGCCATCCATTTTCAGGGCTGGTTGCTTCGGCAGGTGAGTCGTTGCACACTCCTTAGCGGATTCCGACTTCCATGGCCACCGTCCTGCTGTCATGAGCGACCAACGCCTTTCATGGTGTCCCATGAGCGTTTTTTAGGCGCCTTAACACTACGTTTGGTTCATCCCACAGCGCCAGTTCTGCTTACCAAAATTGGCCCACTTGGCACCGTCATCAGATCTCCGGCTTCATCGTTCGAGTAAGCCGGAGTACTCACCCATTTAAAGTTTGAGAATAGGTTGAGGTCGTTTCGGCCCCAATGCCTCTAATCATTCGCTTTACCGGATGAGACTGTTCAAATCGACGCCAGCTATCCTGAGGGAAACTTCGGACGGAACCAGCTACTAGATGGTTCGATTAGTCTTTCGCCCCTATACCCAGTTCCGACGATCGATTTGCACGTCAGAATCGCTACGGTCCTCCATCAGGGTTTCCCCTGACTTCGACCTGACCAGGCATAGTTCACCATCTTTCGGGTCCCAGCATTTATGCTCAGAGCGCGCCTGCATTCACAGATTGGAAACGAGACGCCTCGGGAGTGCGAGAGATCGACCTAGATCGACGCTCCATCCTCCCTGAGCACGCGGCTAGCGCGCGCCTTCACTTTCGTTGCGCCTTTCAGTTTTATTATCTCAATGACTCGCATACATGCTAGACTCCTTGGTCCGTGTTTCAAGACGGGTCCTGCGAGTGCCCGAAACTGAATCATCGCAGACAGAGACGCGCACAGTCCGAGACAACACGGCGGCGACAGCAGACGCGCCGCACCCGCGTCCGCACTGAGGCGTAGACATGGGATACGACGTTGACTTGCGTCGGGCCGGACGCGCCTAAACGCGTGCGCGATTCGTCAAAACTACCGTCCGACGGCCGGTCGGCCACCGTCGCGGTCCCACTACCCCCGTGAAGGGGCAACGGGGCTCCCGTACGGCGCTTAGACCGACATCGAACGGGTCGCGATGTATTTACTAAGAGAGAAGTGCACGCCGTCCGCGGACGTCGACGGACGCGACCCGTGCCTACCGACCGAAGCCGACGGCATCGAGGCGCGCGTCCGTACGCCGCGGAATGACGATGAATCTCTCCGTTCGTTCATTCGAGTTTCGCAGGTTTACCCCTGAACGGTTTCACGTACTCTTGAACTCTCTCTTCAAAGTTCTTTTCAACTTTCCCTCACGGTACTTGTTCGCTATCGGTCTCGCGGTAATATTTAGCCTTAGATGGAGTTTACCACCCACTTAGGGCTGCACTCTCAAGCAACCCGACTCTAAGGAGAGTCCCTCTCGCCGCAATCCTCCGTCGCTACGGGCCTGGCACCCTCTACGGGAAAACGGCCCCGTTCAAGACGAACTTGGACAGGAGTGATCGCGACGAGAAAGCGGAACCTCCCGAACACCACATCTCCCGCCGCCTGAACGACGGCGGGATTCAGTGCTGGGCTTCTTTCCTGTTCGCTCGCCGCTACTAAGGAAATCCTGGTTAGTTTCTTTTCCTCCGCTTACTAATATGCTTAAATTCGGCGGGTGATCCTCCCTGATCTGAGGCCAACGATAAAAAAATGAGGCAGACGCGATATCCGTCAGCGTTACGACGACGCAACCGAACTCTCGAAAGAGAACGACGACGGCGTCGATGCGCTCTTCGGACGTCGAGTCCGCCTACTTTGACTATACGTCATAAAACATCCTTAACGCCTCCCGACGTCGAGCGCGCTCTTAACGACGTGTACGTGTACGAAGAGAGCACTACGATAGCGCGCGTAACGCGTTACGAACAAGAAATGCGACTTTACGCATCGCAACCCTCGCTGGTTAGCAATGTTATCACCGACCGAAGAGTCGCGAGCGCGCGTGTTTTCACACGTCCGCCGCTTTCTTTTGTACGTCCGTACGCGAACGCGCGCAATGAGTGCATACTTCACGTAGCAACATCGAGCGCGACAACGTCGTTCGACAAATGTCTTATATTGTATATAAATATCGTTATATTTGAACGGACGACGCAAAGCGCCCTCGTGCGCGGACGCACTCGAGCGATTAGCGCAGAACCGTCAGATGCGTGACAGAGACGCAATGTGGCATTTGTATTTTATACAGCCGGCCCTCAGACAGGAGTGGTCCTGGATGTGTCTCCACGGACCGCAATGTGCGTTCGAAATGTCGATGTTCAAATGTGTCCTGCAGTTCACACTATGACGCGCAGTTAACTGCGTTCTTCATCGACCCGCGAGCCAAGTGATCCACCGTCCAGGGTAATAGTTTAATAATAAACATATCACCGCATGGATTATATGTGTTATTATAATATTTGTTACATGAACTAATAGAATATATAATATTATTGTTTAAATAATAAAAAAAAATGGATCCCACCGCAGTATGAGGGACGAATGTGTTGACGAACACGTCCAACGGTACTCGTGGTGCGGGTTTTTAGACCAGTCTACGTACCGTGCGAGGACGCGACGCGAGAACGACGCACGCTCAGCGTCCCAGCCTCAGCGGCCGGTTCGCCGAAGCGCGCGTTTCGTATTCTCTATGTGTTTTTGTTTTGTTTTTGGATTGTATTTACGTTACACAACAACACCGTTAAGCGTTATCACGTTATACGTTAATGATCCTTCCGCAGGTTCCCCTACGGAAACCTTGTTACGACTTTTACTTCCTCTAAATGATCAAGTTTGGTCAACTTCCCAGCAACGCCGACGGCCGTGAAGCCACCGCGTGTCGGTCCGAAGACCTCACTAAATCATTCAATCGGTAGTAGCGACGGGCGGTGTGTACAAAGGGCAGGGACGTAATCAACGCGAGCTTATGACTCGCGCTTACTAGGAATTCCTCGTTTATGGGGGATAATTGCAAACCCCAATCCCCAGCACGAAGGAGTTTCAGCGGGTTGCCCGGGCCTCTAGGCCAGGGAGAACATGCTGATTCCTTCAGTGTAGCGCGCGTGCGGCCCAGGACATCTAAGGGCATCACAGACCTGTTATTGCTCAATCTCGTGCGGCTCGAAGCCGCCGGTCCCTCTAAGAAGAATTTTAATACGTCGCCAGTGAGTTGCGTGACGGAGCCACGCACACCTAAATGACGACGCCTATTTAGCAGGCTAGAGTCTCGTTCGTTACCGGAATTAACCAGACAAATCGCTCCACCAACTAAGAACGGCCATGCACCACCACCCACCGAATCAAGAAAGAGCTGTTAATCTGTCAATCCTTCCGGTGTCCGGGCCTGGTGAGATTTCCCGTGTTGAGTCAAATTAAGCCGCAGGCTCCACTCCTGGTGGTGCCCTTCCGTCAATTCCTTTAAGTTTCAGCTTTGCAACCATACTCCCCCCGGAGTCCAAAATCTTTGGTTTCCCGGAAGCTGCCCGCCGAGCCATTGTAGTAACGTCGGCGGATCGCTAGATGACATATTTACGGTTAGAACTAGGGCGGTATCTAATCGCCTTCGAACCTCTAACTTTCGTTCTTGATTGATGAAAACACCTTTGGCAAATGCTTTCGCTGATGTTCGTCTTGCGACGATCCAAGAATTTCACCTCTAACGTCGCAATACGAATGCCCCCAGTTATCCCTATTAATCATTACCTCGGAGTTCTGAAAACCAACAAAATAGAACCGAGATCATATTCTATTATTCCATGCACGAAATATTCAAGCAGCATTTTGAGCCCGCTTTGAGCACTCTAATTTGTTCAAAGTAAAATTGTCGGCCCACCTCGACACTCATTGAAGAGCACCGCGATAGGATTTTGATATTGAACCGACGTTTGACCGACGGCTCACCGACGATATGCTCCGCAGACGTGTCAGTATCACCGCGGATGCGGTGCACCGACAGCGCGGCGCACAAATGCAACTACGAGCTTTTTAACCGCAACAATTTTAGTATACGCTATTGGAGCTGGAATTACCGCGGCTGCTGGCACCAGACTTGCCCTCCAATTGTTCCTCGTTAAAATATTTAAAGTGTACTCATTCCGATTACGAGGCCTCGTAAGAGTCCCGTATCGTTATTTTTCGTCACTACCTCCCCGTGCCGGGAGTGGGTAATTTGCGCGCCTGCTGCCTTCCTTGGATGTGGTAGCCGTTTCTCAGGCTCCCTCTCCGGAATCGAACCCTGATTCCCCGTTACCCGTGACAACCATGGTAGTCGCAGAAACTACCATCGAAAGTTGATAAGGCAGACATTTGAAAGATGCGTCGCCGGTACTGGACCATGCGATCGGCAAAAGTTATCCAGATTCATCAAAATTAACGACTTCGGACGCGAGGCCCTCCGTCGATTGGTTTTGATCTAATAAAAGCACTCATCCCATCACTGGTCAGAGTTCTGATTGCATGTATTAGCTCTAGAATTACCACAGTTATCCAAGTAACTGAGTAAGATCTAAGGAACCAAAACTGATATATTGAGCCATTCGCGGTATCGCCTTAATACGGCTTGCACTGAGACATGCATGGCTTAATCTTTGAGACAAGCATATAACTACTGGCAGGATCAACCAGGGAGCTTCGTTATAAGAGATCGCGACGCGCCCGCACACCGACGAGTCGACGGCGAAGCGCGTATCGAATCCTCATTCCCGAGCGTTCGCGTTAGACGCGAACGCAGACGGGCGAGCTCTGTGATTTAGTTTAATAATTTTTGGGTCGCACGCGCGCACCCCTGGACGCGTGTATCTCAACGCGCCAGACGCGTCAGCGCGTGCTTAAGGGCGTTGACGTTCATGACGAGCATGAACAGAAAAGCCCCCATTTGGAACGTTCGTACGAGACGAGTTCACGTGTGTAAAGTTTGTTAACACATACGCGACATCATATACGATTCCGCCCGGAATCTATAGAGCGCCTCACATAATAAAATCATAAGAGCATAAACTCATAAGACGTGACGAACACAAAACGCGTCCGAGCGCCGGTCGCCGTCACGTCGTTTCAAATTGTTTCATACAACGACCGTTACCTTGTATACGGACACGCATAAAATACGATCCGTCGGTCCACACAGTTCATCAATAACCACCACACGAACAACATCATCAACAGCGTAGAGTGCGTAGCGCGCCGTCGTCATGCAGAGACAGAGGGATGATGAGAACTCACAACAACGCCGTCGCAGTGCACGGTCACGAATTAACTAACAAAAGTTCTTTCGTAATAACGAACACCACACTGGGCCGCAGTTCACAAGTCCGCTAGGACCACCATCTACAAACACAACAGACAGAACACTTTTAAACACACTTTACACCAAAAACTTCGTCGTCGTCGCCCGCGCGCTCCGCACTCACTAGTACGTCGCGTCGCATGACACTAATGTGAATCTTGAAATCGATGCGATCGGGCGGTTCGGTGACCGGTGACATTTGTATCATGTACGAACAATCATAAGTGTAATGCGGGGTCAGACAGGTTGGAGTGTATTCATCCTGGACCCCCCCCCCAATGACCCCCCAGAGACACCCCCTTTGACCCCCTGAGACTTTTTTTCTTTTGTTTATCACGGTATCTGCAGATAAAAAATATATTATGACATGACGTATAGTATGGGATCCAAGCGACCCTAACGTAAGTTAAGTAATTAATAACACCCCTAAACCCCCCCGCCCCCCGCTCCCCCCTCGGCTTTTTCGGTTTGTAAATGAAAAAAAGATAAGAGAATCATCAATAGCAACAGAATAAATGACTGAGACTGACTGACTAACCAACCCCCCACCACCACCGAACGACCCCCGTCGCTCCCCCCCCCCCCCCCCCCCCCCCGCTCATTTTGGTCATTTTACTTGAATGAATAATAGAATAATAATTTTTAACATGAACAGAATAATAGAGACTAAAAACACCCAAACGACCCCCCTCGCGAACACAACACCCCCCCCCCCCCCCCCCCCCCCCGGGCGCGCGCGCGAATAGCAAGTGCAACAACACATTCATTGTATGTGTATGATCATGATATAGGAGGCGACCCTTGTTGTTTTATAAAAAAAAAGGGGGTACTTGTTACTTGAATGACTTCAACAATACAATACAATACAATACTATAGTGTCTGTGCAATTATCACAATTAAACAGTACGTATGTTGGTAGGTGGCAACGTGTTAAATGAAATTTGTGACAAATGACAAGAGTGCTATAATTCTGTGTGTGTGTGGTTCGTGTATTAAATTGTGTTTCATGTTGCATTTACGTAGATACATTAACGAAATAAATAAAATAAGTTTAGTTATCGCAGGTCGTTGTTCGAGGTTCAGGTTCATGTTCGTGTATTAAAATAATGTATTGTACGCGCGCGGCAGCGGCCGGTGTGGCGAGTGGCGCAGCGGCCGAGCGCTGAGCGCGTCCCGAGGCCTTTTGGTTCGTGTATTAAATCGGGTGTCCGTTCGTGTATTAAATAGTAAGGTTTGTTCGCGCCGCGCGAGCGGCGGGGGAGATTTAAAATTTTTATTTTTGTTCGAGAAAAAATGAGTTAGAAAAATTCGCGCTCATCTCGTTCGAGTGTGTCTGTTCGTGTATTAATTTTTAAAGTTTGTTACAGTTCGTGTATTAAACGATCTTTATAACATACAACAACACTATAACGCTAGTATCATAATATGATTATAACGTACGACGAGTGCACTAGCATCGTACGTTACAATAATATAGAGCGTTATAGTGCTGTTTCGATCATCGTCCTCGGACGAATCACCTGGCGTAGGGCTGAGTCTCAACAGATCGCAGCACGACGCTGCTCTACCGAGCACAACACCCCGCCAGGAACGGAAGTCGTCTACAGACTATTCCGAGCCCCGACATCGAACTGAGGTAAATTCGGACCTTCGGAGCCGTGATGCACGCGTTAAACGGACAGCATCGATCTCCGCGATCCAAATGGGCTTCGACGTCGCACCTCACGTGGTGAAGCGCGACTAGTAAAGTCACATTGTTTAGAGCCTCCCGACTCTCGGGGCTCCACAGTGAGCATATCCTTGCCGGATTCGGCTAGGCTGGCTTCGGCCTTAGAGGCGTTCAGGCATAATCCCGCGGATGGTAGCTTCGCACCACCGGCCGCTCGGCCGAGTGCATGAACCAAATGTCCGAAACTGCGGTTCCTCTCGTACTGAGCAGTATTACTATCGCAACGACAAGCCATCAGTAGGGTAAAACTAACCTGTCTCACGACGGTCTAAACCCAGCTCACGTTCCCTTTTGATGGGTGAACAATCCAACGCTTGGCGAATTTTGCTTCGCAATGATAGGAAGAGCCGACATCGAAGGATCAAAAAGCAACGTCGCTATGAACGCTTGGCTGCCACAAGCCAGTTATCCCTGTGGTAACTTTTCTGGCACCTCTTGCTAAAAACTCTTTATACTAAAGGATCGATAGGCCGTGCTTTCGCAGTCCCTATGCGTACTGAACATCTGGATCAAGCCAGCTTTTGCCCTTTTGCTCCACGCGAGGTTTCTGTCCTCGCTGAGCTGGCCTTAGGACACCTGCGTTATTCTTTGACAGATGTACCGCCCCAGTCAAACTACCCGCCTGGCAGTGTCCTCGAACCGGATCACGCGGGAGTTGTACGGCGACGAGCGTTGCCGCCACGTCGCCACTCTGCACGCTTGGAACGAAACACCGTGCGCCCGCCGATATTATCGACCGCGCACCGCTTCCGCCCAACCGAGTAAGTAATGAAACAATGAAAGTAGTGGTTTTTCAGCGACGATCGCCGAAACGATCTCCCACTTATGCTACACCTCTCATGTCTCCTTACAATGCCAGACTAGAGTCAAGCTCAACAGGGTCTTCTTTCCCCGCTGATTCTCCCAAGCCCGTTCCCTTGGCTGTGGTTTCGCTAGATAGTAGATAGGGACACTCCCTCCAAACCTTCCCATGGCCCTGCCAACGTAAACGTTATACGGGCCGAATCGTGGGGCGGCTGCGGACATAGCGCCCTTGGCAATCTTTGCAGTCCGCAGGCGCTTCTTGACCCTTACAAATTATGCCATGTGTGTCCCTAATGACAACTCTCCCGAATGGGCATGATACGAAACCACACATGGGTGCTGACTCCGTCGCCGGCGCGCCTGTAATAAATGCATGTTAGGAAATATATACTTAGACATAATAGTAGGTGGACCTTTCTTTTCTCACCTGGGCGGTAGCTCTTTTCGCCCTTTTTGCTCTTTTTTTTTGTCTTAAGCCGTTTGGCGCCTTTCTTTTCGCCTTTTTCTTTTGGTTTCCCTTTTTTTTTTTTTTTGATGATTATTATTCCCATTATTACCAATTATTAATTGTTCCCCACCCATTAATATTGATATTCACTGTTGTTATTCCCATTATTATATTATTATTCCCATTATTATATTATTATTCCCATTATTATTATTCCCATTATTATTATTATTATTGTTCCCATTATTATGATTATTATTATTCCCATATATCATATTAAAGTCATATTAAAGTCCCTCTCTCCTCCTCTTTCTCCAGCTTGCTTCGGGCGGCATACCATGTGTGCGCAAACTCCTTCAGCCGGCCAAAGTTCGCAGGTGAGCTTACCAGGTCGCCGTAGTAGATCGGGCCGACCTCCGCGCGGCCGATCCCATCCATCATCTTGCACCTAGCTTCCTCATACAGGGGGCAGACCCACAGCACATGGTGCAGGTCTTCCTCGTCCATACCACAGTAGCATACACTCACCTCGCATAACGTCATATCATGCAATCTCTTCCTAAAGCACCCATGTCCCGTGAGAATCTGGGACAGCTGGTGGTCCGGCACGATCCAGTGCGATCTAATCCGAGCCGCCACGTCCGGGAAGAAACGGAATAGTTCCCGTCCTTTCTCCTCACTCGCCCATCTCTTTTGCCACACATCCATTGTCTCATCCCAGATCTCATGCTTACGTCGGGCCAGCACTTGTCTCCGCAATTGTAGCTCGACCTGTGCCTCGGCCGCGGCCTGGCGCTCCTCATCGAACCGCCCTGCACGGATCACCTCCAGGTCCGCCGGGAGAACGCCAGCCAACACTGCCAGCGCAGGCGTACTGGCAGACCTGTACGCCTTCGTCAGCAGTATCAGGCTTGCTCTCTGGCACCTGAGCAGCGCGCTGCGCACAACGTGGAGTGTCGCCCTTTGGTACCAACAAGCAGCAGCATACGTGATCGTGGCGACGAAAGTGCCCCTGTAGAGGACGCGCAGTCCGGGATATCGAATGCCCCAGGATGATGCCGACACTCTTGACATCTTACCAAAGCATTTGGCCGCGCGTTCCCCTATCGATACCGCATGCTGCGCAAAGGACTGGTTCCCATCGAGTACCACGCCCAGCACCGTCGCCGAGGTGACACTCCTGACCGAGTCCCCGGCAAGCTTGACTGTGGGGGCCCGCTGGAATTTCCCCCTGATCGTCATCATGGATGACTTCGCAGGGGAGAATCCCAGCCTATTCCTGGCACCCCAAGTCGCAGCCAAGTCCATTGTTACCTTGGCCGCTGCCTCGATCCCAGAGCGGGACTGGGACTCGATCAGGATGGTCACATCGTCCGCATATGCGACCATACGTACGCCATCAGGCAGTGGCAGCCGAAGCAAATCGTCCAGGAGCAGGTTCCATAGCGCCGGACCAAGGACAGACCCCTGGGGGCAGCCCATAGTGGACACCTTCCACACCACCCGGTCCCCGATGAACAAGCCAACTCGTCGGCGGACAAAGTAGTCCGCCAGCATCTCAAAGATGTTTGGCGGACACCCTCCCCGCTTGACTTTGGTCAAGATCATCGGCCACCAGGCGTTGTCGAAGGCGCCCGCGATGTCCAGGAATATGGCCTGCACATACTTGCCCGAGCCCTCCCTCGCGGCACGCAGGATATCATTGAGTGCCGTGACGGTTGACTTCCCCGTAGAGAACCCGTGCTGAGCGGCAGAGATCTGGTTGCCGATCGCGGGAGCGCACTTCAAAATAACGCGTTCCAGAATCTTGCCGAGCACAGGCAGAAGCGTAATCGGTCTGTAGGCCTTAGGGTCCGTAAGCGGCTTGCCATTTCCTTTCGGCAGGACGAGCAGCCGGCCCTCCTTCCACACATCCGGAAACACACCCTCTGATACACATTTGCCGTACACCGCGGTCACTTCCGCGGGCACAGCGCACCAGACATTCCTCACTATTCGTGCACTGATTCCGTCCAGTCCCGGTGCCGTGTTTGGAAGGCTCCTGATGATGCCACCCAGACTGTCACGTGACAGAGGGGGCGCAGCTTGGCCCGACGGGGTGAGCGAGGCAGCGACTCGCACCTGCCTGTGGTAGGGCGTGTCCCTGGACGGATCGTCGTCAGGGCACAGCGCACGCAGGAGACCAGTCGCCGCATCGCCCACCGTGCTGGCAAAGCCCTCCGCCAGCTTTGTGCCATTGATGACCCGTGAGGGCGGCTTAAGCCGGCCACTGGCAGCTCGATACGCCAGCCCCCACGGGTCGGCGTTGCCCGCTTCTGCGATCCTCCGAAAGTGCTCAAGCTCCGCCTCCTCCATAGCCTTTCGATATCCCGCTCTCACTTCATGGAACTCAGCTCTCAGCCGCTCTTCTCTCAGTCCCCCGCCCTTTCTTGATCCTTGCCATTTGCACCTCGCCTTTCCATTCGCTTTCCGGAGCTTCTCTAGATGCGGGCTCCACCATTCATACCCCGCGTCCTTTGGTGGTCCTTTCACTCCTAAAGACTGGCACGCTGTGTCTACAATCACCCTAGTAAAATCCCTGCAGACAAAGGACGCAGACTTGCTGAAGTCCAGCACGCCCATTCGCTCGCGGATGGCCTGCTGAAAGCGCGGCCAGTCGACACGCTGGTCCTGGAAGCGCACCGGCTCCTTGTCCGGCTTGTCAGTCTGGCGGCTCCTTGTTGCACCCACCTGGAAGGTGACTAACCGATGATCGCTGCTGCTGGCCCCTTCTTGCACCTCCCAGCGCTCCGCGCTGACGCTCCTCGTTGTAAGTGTTACGTCGATGTTGGACTCGCCGTTTGGGCCACTAAAAGTGAAGGGCTGGCCCTCCACGTTGTTGACGACGAGCCCATACATGGCGATGAATGCCTCCATCGCCACCCGCCTGTGCTCCGCGGTGTGGCCACGGCCAGTGTAGTGGCGGGGCGCACTATGCCACATCGGCGAGTGGGTGTTGGCGTCAGCGCAGATGAGGACGCGCTTCCCTCGTAGTGCACTCATGACACCCTCCAGGTGGTGCAGGTGGCGATCGATCGGCTCGCCGTACTGAAAGTAGGCGGAGACCACGTGCAGGTCGCACTCCTCCAGGTGGGCCACAAGGCAGTGGTCCGAAGACAGGTGTTGCAGCACCACGCAGGCCATGCCCCGCCGATGCACATAAAGACCCGCCTTTGCAGATGGGCCAGACTGCAGGATGTTGGTGTCATCGGCCTGCGCGTACTGCTCCTGGAGGAGCGCGACGTCTATCCTCCTCTGTCGGCACACCGCAGGGAGCTCCTTTGTTGCCAGCGCGGACCCAGCGAGGTTAAGCTGCCCGAGTCTGAGGGCGGGCCTATCCATAATTGGTCATGGCCACGCTCCTCTGCTCAGCATGTAGTCTCGCCGGGCACTCCCTGGAGGCGGTCCTGTGCTCCGCCGCCCCCTTCTTCCCCAGACGCTTGCACGTAGCACAGCTGCTCTCCTCAGTTTTGCAGTCCTCTCCGCGGTGGCCAGTAGCACCGCAGCGTCCGCACGTGGCCTCCGATGCCCTGCATATTCGCTCAGGGTGACCGTACTGCTGGCACTTGTTGCAGCAGGTGACATCGATGTAATCCGTCACCTCGACGGCCTCCCAACCTACGTAGACCCGCCCCTTGTCTAGTAGTGACGTGCGCAGGGCCGCCGAGCACGCAAACATGGCCGACGTTGCCTTGGCCACGCCCCGCGACCGGTTTTTCTTAAATGCACCGGTCGCCTCCTTCTTTATGCGCTCCAGCGGCCAATTTGGGTCGTCCCTGTAGTTTTGCTCGTGGAGCGCCTCTAGTATTTCGTCGAAGGACGGGTCCCCATCCAGTCGGTTGAAGCATATTAATGGCCGCCGCATCTTCTGGTCGGTCACCCGGAGGGTCGCCGGCACCGCCGCCCGAAGTCTTGTCGCCGCCGCGTCTGACGTAGTCTGCACGACGACGCCTGCGTTCCCTACCTTGCGCACTTTAGTCACCTGGACCCACAGCTTAGCCGGGTCAATGGCCTTTTTTAGTTCGGCCTTGGTGTCGTCGGCCGTTTTAATCGCTCCATTCTCGTCGGCCGGGTAGAACGCCATTGATGGGCCTGGTGTGTTCTTGATTGCCACCGGCTCCGTGTGCCTCGGTAGACGTAGGGCCGAGGCATACGAAACCACTGGTTTTGCTGGCACCGCCGCAGCCACCTGCACATCGCCATGGCTTGCTTCGGTAATGCGCCCAGCAGCGCCT
>OU611873.1:18602808-18610308 GCA_914767815.1 Eupsilia transversa | reverse complement strand
ATATGTGTTATTATAATATTTGTTACATGAACTAATAGAATATATAATATTATTGTTTAAATAATAAAAAAAAATGGATCCCACCGCAGTATGAGGGACGAATGTGTTGACGAACACGTCCAACGGTACTCGTGGTGCGGGTTTTTAGACCAGTCTACGTACCGTGCGAGGACGCGACGCGAGAACGACGCACGCTCAGCGTCCCAGCCTCAGCGGCCGGTTCGCCGAAGCGCGCGTTTCGTATTCTCTATGTGTTTTTGTTTTGTTTTTGGATTGTATTTACGTTACACAACAACACCGTTAAGCGTTATCACGTTATACGTTAATGATCCTTCCGCAGGTTCCCCTACGGAAACCTTGTTACGACTTTTACTTCCTCTAAATGATCAAGTTTGGTCAACTTCCCAGCAACGCCGACGGCCGTGAAGCCACCGCGTGTCGGTCCGAAGACCTCACTAAATCATTCAATCGGTAGTAGCGACGGGCGGTGTGTACAAAGGGCAGGGACGTAATCAACGCGAGCTTATGACTCGCGCTTACTAGGAATTCCTCGTTTATGGGGGATAATTGCAAACCCCAATCCCCAGCACGAAGGAGTTTCAGCGGGTTGCCCGGGCCTCTAGGCCAGGGAGAACATGCTGATTCCTTCAGTGTAGCGCGCGTGCGGCCCAGGACATCTAAGGGCATCACAGACCTGTTATTGCTCAATCTCGTGCGGCTCGAAGCCGCCGGTCCCTCTAAGAAGAATTTTAATACGTCGCCAGTGAGTTGCGTGACGGAGCCACGCACACCTAAATGACGACGCCTATTTAGCAGGCTAGAGTCTCGTTCGTTACCGGAATTAACCAGACAAATCGCTCCACCAACTAAGAACGGCCATGCACCACCACCCACCGAATCAAGAAAGAGCTGTTAATCTGTCAATCCTTCCGGTGTCCGGGCCTGGTGAGATTTCCCGTGTTGAGTCAAATTAAGCCGCAGGCTCCACTCCTGGTGGTGCCCTTCCGTCAATTCCTTTAAGTTTCAGCTTTGCAACCATACTCCCCCCGGAGTCCAAAATCTTTGGTTTCCCGGAAGCTGCCCGCCGAGCCATTGTAGTAACGTCGGCGGATCGCTAGATGACATATTTACGGTTAGAACTAGGGCGGTATCTAATCGCCTTCGAACCTCTAACTTTCGTTCTTGATTGATGAAAACACCTTTGGCAAATGCTTTCGCTGATGTTCGTCTTGCGACGATCCAAGAATTTCACCTCTAACGTCGCAATACGAATGCCCCCAGTTATCCCTATTAATCATTACCTCGGAGTTCTGAAAACCAACAAAATAGAACCGAGATCATATTCTATTATTCCATGCACGAAATATTCAAGCAGCATTTTGAGCCCGCTTTGAGCACTCTAATTTGTTCAAAGTAAAATTGTCGGCCCACCTCGACACTCATTGAAGAGCACCGCGATAGGATTTTGATATTGAACCGACGTTTGACCGACGGCTCACCGACGATATGCTCCGCAGACGTGTCAGTATCACCGCGGATGCGGTGCACCGACAGCGCGGCGCACAAATGCAACTACGAGCTTTTTAACCGCAACAATTTTAGTATACGCTATTGGAGCTGGAATTACCGCGGCTGCTGGCACCAGACTTGCCCTCCAATTGTTCCTCGTTAAAATATTTAAAGTGTACTCATTCCGATTACGAGGCCTCGTAAGAGTCCCGTATCGTTATTTTTCGTCACTACCTCCCCGTGCCGGGAGTGGGTAATTTGCGCGCCTGCTGCCTTCCTTGGATGTGGTAGCCGTTTCTCAGGCTCCCTCTCCGGAATCGAACCCTGATTCCCCGTTACCCGTGACAACCATGGTAGTCGCAGAAACTACCATCGAAAGTTGATAAGGCAGACATTTGAAAGATGCGTCGCCGGTACTGGACCATGCGATCGGCAAAAGTTATCCAGATTCATCAAAATTAACGACTTCGGACGCGAGGCCCTCCGTCGATTGGTTTTGATCTAATAAAAGCACTCATCCCATCACTGGTCAGAGTTCTGATTGCATGTATTAGCTCTAGAATTACCACAGTTATCCAAGTAACTGAGTAAGATCTAAGGAACCAAAACTGATATATTGAGCCATTCGCGGTATCGCCTTAATACGGCTTGCACTGAGACATGCATGGCTTAATCTTTGAGACAAGCATATAACTACTGGCAGGATCAACCAGGGAGCTTCGTTATAAGAGATCGCGACGCGCCCGCACACCGACGAGTCGACGGCGAAGCGCGTATCGAATCCTCATTCCCGAGCGTTCGCGTTAGACGCGAACGCAGACGGGCGAGCTCTGTGATTTAGTTTAATAATTTTTGGGTCGCACGCGCGCACCCCTGGACGCGTGTATCTCAACGCGCCAGACGCGTCAGCGCGTGCTTAAGGGCGTTGACGTTCATGACGAGCATGAACAGAAAAGCCCCCATTTGGAACGTTCGTACGAGACGAGTTCACGTGTGTAAAGTTTGTTAACACATACGCGACATCATATACGATTCCGCCCGGAATCTATAGAGCGCCTCACATAATAAAATCATAAGAGCATAAACTCATAAGACGTGACGAACACAAAACGCGTCCGAGCGCCGGTCGCCGTCACGTCGTTTCAAATTGTTTCATACAACGACCGTTACCTTGTATACGGACACGCATAAAATACGATCCGTCGGTCCACACAGTTCATCAATAACCACCACACGAACAACATCATCAACAGCGTAGAGTGCGTAGCGCGCCGTCGTCATGCAGAGACAGAGGGATGATGAGAACTCACAACAACGCCGTCGCAGTGCACGGTCACGAATTAACTAACAAAAGTTCTTTCGTAATAACGAACACCACACTGGGCCGCAGTTCACAAGTCCGCTAGGACCACCATCTACAAACACAACAGACAGAACACTTTTAAACACACTTTACACCAAAAACTTCGTCGTCGTCGCCCGCGCGCTCCGCACTCACTAGTACGTCGCGTCGCATGACACTAATGTGAATCTTGAAATCGATGCGATCGGGCGGTTCGGTGACCGGTGACATTTGTATCATGTACGAACAATCATAAGTGTAATGCGGGGTCAGACAGGTTGGAGTGTATTCATCCTGGACCCCCCCCCCAATGACCCCCCAGAGACACCCCCTTTGACCCCCTGAGACTTTTTTTCTTTTGTTTATCACGGTATCTGCAGATAAAAAATATATTATGACATGACGTATAGTATGGGATCCAAGCGACCCTAACGTAAGTTAAGTAATTAATAACACCCCTAAACCCCCCCCGCCCCCCCTCCCCCCTCGGCTTTTTCGGTTTGTAAATGAAAAAAAGATAAGAGAATCATCAATAGCAACAGAATAAATGACTGAGACTGACTGACTAACCAACCCCCCACCACCACCGAACGACCCCCGTCGCTCCCCCCCCCCCCCCCCCCCCCCCCGCTCATTTTGGTCATTTTACTTGAATGAATAATAGAATAATAATTTTTAACATGAACAGAATAATAGAGACTAAAAACACCCAAACGACCCCCCTCGCGAACACAACACCCCCCCCCCCCCCCCCCCCCCCGGGCGCGCGCGCGAATAGCAATTAGTGCAACAACACATTCATTGTATGTGTATGATCATGATATAGGAGGCGACCCTTGTTGTTTTATAAAAAAAAAGGGGGTACTTGTTACTTGAATGACTTCAACAATACAATACAATACAATACTATAGTGTCTGTGCAATTATCACAATTAAACAGTACGTATGTTGGTAGGTGGCAACGTGTTAAATGAAATTTGTGACAAATGACAAGAGTGCTATAATTCTGTGTGTGTGTGGTTCGTGTATTAAATTGTGTTTCATGTTGCATTTACGTAGATACATTAACGAAATAAATAAAATAAGTTTAGTTATCGCAGGTCGTTGTTCGAGGTTCAGGTTCATGTTCGTGTATTAAAATAATGTATTGTACGCGCGCGGCAGCGGCCGGTGTGGCGAGTGGCGCAGCGGCCGAGCGCTGAGCGCGTCCCGAGGCCTTTTGGTTCGTGTATTAAATCGGGTGTCCGTTCGTGTATTAAATAGTAAGGTTTGTTCGCGCCGCGCGAGCGGCGGGGGAGATTTAAAATTTTTATTTTTGTTCGAGAAAAAATGAGTTAGAAAAATTCGCGCTCATCTCGTTCGAGTGTGTCTGTTCGTGTATTAATTTTTAAAGTTTGTTACAGTTCGTGTATTAAACGATCTTTATAACATACAACAACACTATAACGCTAGTATCATAATATGATTATAACGTACGACGAGTGCACTAGCATCGTACGTTACAATAATATAGAGCGTTATAGTGCTGTTTCGATCATCGTCCTCGGACGAATCACCTGGCGTAGGGCTGAGTCTCAACAGATCGCAGCACGACGCTGCTCTACCGAGCACAACACCCCGCCAGGAACGGAAGTCGTCTACAGACTATTCCGAGCCCCGACATCGAACTGAGGTAAATTCGGACCTTCGGAGCCGTGATGCACGCGTTAAACGGACAGCATCGATCTCCGCGATCCAAATGGGCTTCGACGTCGCACCTCACGTGGTGAAGCGCGACTAGTAAAGTCACATTGTTTAGAGCCTCCCGACTCTCGGGGCTCCACAGTGAGCATATCCTTGCCGGATTCGGCTAGGCTGGCTTCGGCCTTAGAGGCGTTCAGGCATAATCCCGCGGATGGTAGCTTCGCACCACCGGCCGCTCGGCCGAGTGCATGAACCAAATGTCCGAAACTGCGGTTCCTCTCGTACTGAGCAGTATTACTATCGCAACGACAAGCCATCAGTAGGGTAAAACTAACCTGTCTCACGACGGTCTAAACCCAGCTCACGTTCCCTTTTGATGGGTGAACAATCCAACGCTTGGCGAATTTTGCTTCGCAATGATAGGAAGAGCCGACATCGAAGGATCAAAAAGCAACGTCGCTATGAACGCTTGGCTGCCACAAGCCAGTTATCCCTGTGGTAACTTTTCTGGCACCTCTTGCTAAAAACTCTTTATACTAAAGGATCGATAGGCCGTGCTTTCGCAGTCCCTATGCGTACTGAACATCTGGATCAAGCCAGCTTTTGCCCTTTTGCTCCACGCGAGGTTTCTGTCCTCGCTGAGCTGGCCTTAGGACACCTGCGTTATTCTTTGACAGATGTACCGCCCCAGTCAAACTACCCGCCTGGCAGTGTCCTCGAACCGGATCACGCGGGAGTTGTACGGCGACGAGCGTTGCCGCCACGTCGCCACTCTGCACGCTTGGAACGAAACACCGTGCGCCCGCCGATATTATCGACCGCGCACCGCTTCCGCCCAACCGAGTAAGTAATGAAACAATGAAAGTAGTGGTTTTTCAGCGACGATCGCCGAAACGATCTCCCACTTATGCTACACCTCTCATGTCTCCTTACAATGCCAGACTAGAGTCAAGCTCAACAGGGTCTTCTTTCCCCGCTGATTCTCCCAAGCCCGTTCCCTTGGCTGTGGTTTCGCTAGATAGTAGATAGGGACACTCCCTCCAAACCTTCCCATGGCCCTGCCAACGTAAACGTTATACGGGCCGAATCGTGGGGCGGCTGCGGACATAGCGCCCTTGGCAATCTTTGCAGTCCGCAGGCGCTTCTTGACCCTTACAAATTATGCCATGTGTGTCCCTAATGACAACTCTCCCGAATGGGCATGATACGAAACCACACATGGGTGCTGACTCCGTCGCCGGCGCGCCTGTAATAAATGCATGTTAGGAAATATATACTTAGACATAATAATAGGTGGACCTTTCTTTTCTCACCTGGGCGGTAGCTCTTTTCGCCCTTTTTGCTCTCTTTTTTTTTTTTGTCTTAAGCCGTTTGGCGCCTTTCTTTTCGCCTTTTTCTTTTGGTTTCCCTTTTTTTTTTTTTTTTTTTTTGATTATTATTATTCCCATTATTACCAATTATTAATTGTTCCCCACCCATTAATATTGATATTCACTGTTGTTATTCCCATTATTATATTATTATTCCATTATTATATTATTATTCCCATTATTATTATTCCCATTATTATTATTATTATTGTTCCCATTATTATGATTATTATTATTCCCATATATCATATTAAAGTCATATTAAAGTCCCTCTCTCCTCCTCTTTCTCCAGCTTGCTTCGGGCGGCATACCATGTGTGCGCAAACTCCTTCAGCCGGCCAAAGTTCGCAGGTGAGCTTACCAGGTCGCCGTAGTAGATCGGGCCGACCTCCGCGCGGCCGATCCCATCCATCATCTTGCACCTAGCTTCCTCATACAGGGGGCAGACCCACAGCACATGGTGCAGGTCTTCCTCGTCCATACCACAGTAGCATACACTCACCTCGCATAACGTCATATCATGCAATCTCTTCCTAAAGCACCCATGTCCCGTGAGAATCTGGGACAGCTGGTGGTCCGGCACGATCCAGTGCGATCTAATCCGAGCCGCCACGTCCGGGAAGAAACGGAATAGTTCCCGTCCTTTCTCCTCACTCGCCCATCTCTTTTGCCACACATCCATTGTCTCATCCCAGATCTCATGCTTACGTCGGGCCAGCACTTGTCTCCGCAATTGTAGCTCGACCTGTGCCTCGGCCGCGGCCTGGCGCTCCTCATCGAACCGCCCTGCACGGATCACCTCCAGGTCCGCCGGGAGAACGCCAGCCAACACTGCCAGCGCAGGCGTACTGGCAGACCTGTACGCCTTCGTCAGCAGTATCAGGCTTGCTCTCTGGCACCTGAGCAGCGCGCTGCGCACAACGTGGAGTGTCGCCCTTTGGTACCAACAAGCAGCAGCATACGTGATCGTGGCGACGAAAGTGCCCCTGTAGAGGACGCGCAGTCCGGGATATCGAATGCCCCAGGATGATGCCGACACTCTTGACATCTTACCAAAGCATTTGGCCGCGCGTTCCCCTATCGATACCGCATGCTGCGCAAAGGACTGGTTCCCATCGAGTACCACGCCCAGCACCGTCGCCGAGGTGACACTCCTGACCGAGTCCCCCGGCAAGCTTGACTGTGGGGCCCGCTGGAATTTCCCCCTGATCGTCATCATGGATGACTTCGCAGGGGAGAATCCCAGCCTATTCCTGGCACCCCAAGTCGCAGCCAAGTCCATTGTTACCTTGGCCGCTGCCTCGATCCCAGAGCGGGACTGGGACTCGATCAGGATGGTCACATCGTCCGCATATGCGACCATACGTACGCCATCAGGCAGTGGCAGCCGAAGCAAATCGTCCAGGAGCAGGTTCCATAGCGCCGGACCAAGGACAGACCCCCTGGGGGCAGCCCATAGTGGACACCTTCCACACCACCCGGTCCCCGATGAACAAGCCAACTCGTCGGCGGACAAAGTAGTCCGCCAGCATCTCAAAGATGTTTGGCGGACACCCTCCCCGCTTGACTTTGGTCAAGATCATCGGCCACCAGGCG
>OU611873.1:18241212-18598712 GCA_914767815.1 Eupsilia transversa | reverse complement strand
AGGCCAGGGAGAACATGCTGATTCCTTCAGTGTAGCGCGCGTGCGGCCCAGGACATCTAAGGGCATCACAGACCTGTTATTGCTCAATCTCGTGCGGCTCGAAGCCGCCGGTCCCTCTAAGAAGAATTTTAATACGTCGCCAGTGAGTTGCGTGACGGAGCCACGCACACCTAAATGACGACGCCTATTTAGCAGGCTAGAGTCTCGTTCGTTACCGGAATTAACCAGACAAATCGCTCCACCAACTAAGAACGGCCATGCACCACCACCCACCGAATCAAGAAAGAGCTGTTAATCTGTCAATCCTTCCGGTGTCCGGGCCTGGTGAGATTTCCCGTGTTGAGTCAAATTAAGCCGCAGGCTCCACTCCTGGTGGTGCCCTTCCGTCAATTCCTTTAAGTTTCAGCTTTGCAACCATACTCCCCCCGGAGTCCAAAATCTTTGGTTTCCCGGAAGCTGCCCGCCGAGCCATTGTAGTAACGTCGGCGGATCGCTAGCTGGCATCGTTTATGGTTAGAACTAGGGCGGTATCTAATCGCCTTCGAACCTCTAACTTTCGTTCTTGATTGATGAAAACACCTTTGGCAAATGCTTTCGCTGATGTTCGTCTTGCGACGATCCAAGAATTTCACCTCTAACGTCGCAAGACGAATGCCCCCAGTTATCCCTATTAATCATTACCTCGGAGTTCTGAAAACCAACAAAATAGAACCGAGATCATATTCTATTATTCCATGCACGAAATATTCAAGCAGCATTTTGAGCCCGCTTTGAGCACTCTAATTTGTTCAAAGTAAAATTGTCGGCCCACCTCGACACTCATTGAAGAGCACCGCGATAGGATTTTGATATTGAACCGACGTTTGACCGACGGCTCACCGACGATATGCTCCGCAGACGTGTCAGTATCACCGCGGATGCGGTGCACCGACAGCGCGGCGCACAAATGCAACTACGAGCTTTTTAACCGCAACAATTTTAGTATACGCTATTGGAGCTGGAATTACCGCGGCTGCTGGCACCAGACTTGCCCTCCAATTGTTCCTCGTTAAAATATTTAAAGTGTACTCATTCCGATTACGAGGCCTCGTAAGAGTCCCGTATCGTTATTTTTCGTCACTACCTCCCCGTGCCGGGAGTGGGTAATTTGCGCGCCTGCTGCCTTCCTTGGATGTGGTAGCCGTTTCTCAGGCTCCCTCTCCGGAATCGAACCCTGATTCCCCGTTACCCGTGACAACCATGGTAGTCGCAGAAACTACCATCGAAAGTTGATAAGGCAGACATTTGAAAGATGCGTCGCCGGTACTGGACCATGCGATCGGCAAAAGTTATCCAGATTCATCAAAATTAACGACTTCGGACGCGAGGCCCTCCGTCGATTGGTTTTGATCTAATAAAAGCACTCATCCCATCACTGGTCAGAGTTCTGATTGCATGTATTAGCTCTAGAATTACCACAGTTATCCAAGTAACTGAGTAAGATCTAAGGAACCAAAACTGATATATTGAGCCATTCGCGGTATCGCCTTAATACGGCTTGCACTGAGACATGCATGGCTTAATCTTTGAGACAAGCATATAACTACTGGCAGGATCAACCAGGGAGCTTCGTTATAAGAGATCGCGACGCGCCCGCACACCGACGAGTCGACGGCGAAGCGCGTATCGAATCCTCATTCCCGAGCGTTCGCGTTAGACGCGAACGCAGACGGGCGAGCTCTGTGATTTAGTTTAATAATTTTTGGGTCGCACGCGCGCACCCCTGGACGCGTGTATCTCAACGCGCCAGACGCGTCAGCGCGTGCTTAAGGGCGTTGACGTTCATGACGAGCATGAACAGAAAAGCCCCCATTTGGAACGTTCGTACGAGACGAGTTCACGTGTGTAAAGTTTGTTAACACATACGCGACATCATATACGATTCCGCCCGGAATCTATAGAGCGCCTCACATAATAAAATCATAAGAGCATAAACTCATAAGACGTGACGAACACAAAACGCGTCCGAGCGCCGGTCGCCGTCACGTCGTTTCAAATTGTTTCATACAACGACCGTTACCTTGTATACGGACACGCATAAAATACGATCCGTCGGTCCACACAGTTCATCAATAACCACCACACGAACAACATCATCAACAGCGTAGAGTGCGTAGCGCGCCGTCGTCATGCAGAGACAGAGGGATGAGAACTCACAACAACGCCGTCGCAGTGCACGGTCACGAATTAACTAACAAAAGTTCTTTCGTAATAACGAACACCACACTGGGCCGCAGTTCACAAGTCCGCTAGGACCACCATCTACAAACACAACAGACAGTACACTTTTAAACACACTTTACACCAAAAACTTCGTCGTCGTCGCCCGCGCGCTCCGCACTCACTAGTACGTCGCGTCGCATGACACTAATGTGAATCTTGAAATCGATGCGATCGGGCGGTTCCGTGACCGGTGACCGACATTTGTATCATGTACGAACAATCATAAGTGTAATGCGGGGTCAGACAGGTTGGAGTGTATTATTCATCCTGGACCCCCCCCCCCAATGACCCCCCAGAGACACCCCCTTTGACCCCCTGAGACTTTTTTTCTTTTGTTTATCACGGTATCTGCAGATAAAAAATATATTATGACATGACGTATAGTATGGGATCCAAGCGACCCTAACGTAAGTTAAGTAATTAATAACACCCCTAAAACCCCTAATAACGCCCCCCTTCCCCCGTCGGCTTTTTCGGTTTGTAAATGGAAAAAAGATAAGAGAATCATCAATAGCAACAGAATAAATGACTGAGACTGACTGACTAACCAGCCCCCCACCAACACCGAACGACCCCCGTGGCTCCCCCCCCCCCCCCCCCCCGCCCCGCGCTCATTTTGGTCATTTTACTTGAATGAATAATA
Source organism: Eupsilia transversa (assembly GCA_914767815.1). Classification (NCBI taxonomy): domain Eukaryota; kingdom Metazoa; phylum Arthropoda; class Insecta; order Lepidoptera; family Noctuidae; genus Eupsilia; species Eupsilia transversa. The sequence goes on along the minus strand of OU611873.1, from coordinate 18,595,807 downwards.
GAGACTAAAAACACCCAAACGACCCCCCTCGCGAACACAACCCCCCCTACTTACTTACTACTTGAATGACTTCAACAATACAATACTACTATAGTGTCTGTGCAATTATCACAATTAAACAGTATGTATGTTGGTAGGTGGCAACGTGTTAAATGAAATTTAAAATGACAAGAGTGCTATAATTCTGTGTGTGTGGTTCGTGTATTAAATTGTGTTTCATGTTGCATTTACGTAGATACATTAACGAAATAAATAAAATAAGTTCAGGTTCATGTTCGTGTATTAAAATAATGTATTGTACGCGCGCGGCAGCGGCCGGTGTGGCGAGTGGCGAGTGGCGCAGCGGCCGAGCGCTGAGCGCGTCCCGAGGCCTATTGGTTCGTGTATTAAATCGGGTGTCCGTTCGTGTATTAAATAGTAAGGTTTGTTCGCGCCGCGCCAGCGGCGGGGGAGATTTAAAATTTTTACTTTTGTTCGAGAAAAAATGAGTTAGAAAAATTCGCGCACATCTCGTTCGAGTGTGTCTGTTCGTGTATTAATATTTAAAGTTTGTTACAGTTCGTGTATTAAACGATCTTTATAACATACAACAACACTATAACGCTAGTATCATATGATTATAACGTACGACGAGTGCACTAGCATCGTACGTTACAATAATATAGAGCGTTATAGTGCTGTTTCGATCATCGTCCTCGGACGAATCACCTGGCGTAGGGCTGAGTCTCAACAGATCGCAGCACGACGCTGCTCTACCGAGCACAACACCCCGCCAGGAACGGAAGTCGTCTACAGACTATTCCGAGCCCCGACATCGAACTGAGGTAAATTCGGACCTTCGGAGCCGTGATGCACGCGTTAAACGGACAGCATCGATCTCCGCGATCCAAATGGGCTTCGACGTCGCACCTCACGTGGTGAAGCGCGACTAGTAAAGTCACATTGTTTAGAGCCTCCCGACTCTCGGGGCTCCACAGTGAGCATATCCTTGCCGGATTCGGCTAGGCTGGCTTCGGCCTTAGAGGCGTTCAGGCATAATCCCGCGGATGGTAGCTTCGCACCACCGGCCGCTCGGCCGAGTGCATGAACCAAATGTCCGAAACTGCGGTTCCTCTCGTACTGAGCAGTATTACTATCGCAACGACAAGCCATCAGTAGGGTAAAACTAACCTGTCTCACGACGGTCTAAACCCAGCTCACGTTCCCTTTTGATGGGTGAACAATCCAACGCTTGGCGAATTTTGCTTCGCAATGATAGGAAGAGCCGACATCGAAGGATCAAAAAGCAACGTCGCTATGAACGCTTGGCTGCCACAAGCCAGTTATCCCTGTGGTAACTTTTCTGGCACCTCTTGCTAAAAACTCTTTATACTAAAGGATCGATAGGCCGTGCTTTCGCAGTCCCTATGCGTACTGAACATCTGGATCAAGCCAGCTTTTGCCCTTTTGCTCCACGCGAGGTTTCTGTCCTCGCTGAGCTGGCCTTAGGACACCTGCGTTATTCTTTGACAGATGTACCGCCCCAGTCAAACTACCCGCCTGGCAGTGTCCTCGAACCGGATCACGCGGGAGTTGTACGGCGACGAGCGTTGCCGCCACGTCGCCACTCTGCACGCTTGGAACGAAACACCGTGCGCCCGCCGATATTATCGACCGCGCACCGCTTCCGCCCAACCGAGTAAGTAATGAAACAATGAAAGTAGTGGTTTTTCAGCGACGATCGCCGAAACGATCTCCCACTTATGCTACACCTCTCATGTCTCCTTACAATGCCAGACTAGAGTCAAGCTCAACAGGGTCTTCTTTCCCCGCTGATTCTCCCAAGCCCGTTCCCTTGGCTGTGGTTTCGCTAGATAGTAGATAGGGACACTCCCTCCAAACCTTCCCATGGCCCTGCCAACGTAAACGTTATACGGGCCGAATCGTGGGGCGGCTGCGGACATAGCGCCCTTGGCAATCTTTGCAGTTCGCAGGCGCTTCTTGACCCTTACAAATTAATTATGCCATGTGTGTCCCTAATAGCAACTCTCCCGAATGGGCATGTACGAAACCACACATGGGTGCTGACTCCGTCGCCGGCGCGCCTGAAATAAATGCTTGTTAAAATATATACTTAGACATAATAGTAGGTGGACCTTTCTTTTTCCACCTAGGTGGTTGCTCTTTTCCACATTTCCTTTTTCTTTTTTGTTTTATAGGCCGTTTGGCGCCTTTCTTTTCGCCTTATTGTTTGGTGTTTTTCCATCATTTTTTTTTTTATTAATTATTGCCCATCCCCCCCATTAATATTAATATTCCCACTGCAGCTGTTATTCCCATTATTATTATTCCCATATACCATATTCAAATTAAATTAAAATTCCCATTCCCAACCCCAATTTAATAGTTCGTCAATTAATTAATTAATTCTTCCCATTATCCTCCTCTTATTCCAGGTCAGGCTCGTCCCGCTCCAGCTTGCTCCGGGCGGCATACCAGGCGTGCGCGTACTCCCTGAGCCGGCCAAAGTTCGCCGGTGAGCTTACGAGATCGGTGTAATACACCGGGCCGACCTCCGCGCGGCTAATCCCGTCCATCATCTTGCGCCTCGATACCTCATACAGGGGGCAGACCCACAGCACGTGGTGTAGGTCTTCCTCTTCCATACCGCAATAACATTCGCTCACCTCGCATAATGTCATATCATGCAACCGCTTCCTGAAACACCCATGTCCTGTGAGAATCTGGGACAGCTGGTGGTCCGGCACGACCCAGTGTGACCTGACTCGAGCCGCCACGTCCGGGAAGAAACGGAACAGCTCCCGTCCTTTCTCCTCACTCACCCATCTCTTTTGCCATTGATCCATCGCCTCATCCCTGATCTCATGCCTACGCCGGGCCAGCTCCCGTCTCCGCACGCCCAGCTCGACCTGTGCCTCAGCCGCGCACTGGCGCTCCTCATCAAACCGCCCTGCACGGATAACCTCCAGGTCCGCCGGGAGGACACCGGCCAACACTGCCAGCGCAGCCGTACTGGTAGACCTGTACGCCTTCGTCAGCAGTATCAGACTAGTCCTCTGGCACCTGAGCAACGCGCTGCGAACAACGTGGAGTGCCGCTCTCTTGTACCAACAAGCAGCAGCATACGTAATCGTGGCGACGAAAGTGCCCCTGTAGAGGACGCGCAGTCCGGGATATCGAATGTCCCAGGAAGATGCCGACACTCTTGACATCTTCCCAAAACATTTGGCCGCGCGCTCCCCTATCGATGCCGCATGCTGCGCAAATGACTGATTTGCGTCGAGCACCACCCCCAGCACCGTGGTCGAGGTGACACTCCTGACTGAATCCCCGGCTAGCTTGACTGTAGGGGGCCGCTGGAATTTCCCCCTGACTGTCATCATAGATGACTTTGCAGGGGAGAATCCCAGTCTGTTCCTGGCACCCCAAGTCGCAACCAAGTCCAATGTTACCTTGGCCGCCGCCTCAATCCCAGAGCGAGATTGGGACTCAATCAGGATGGTCACATCATCCGCGTACGCGACCATACGGACGCCGTCAGGCAGTGGTAGCCGAAGCAGATCGTCCAGGAGCAGGTTCCATAGAGGTGGACCTAGGACAGACCCTTGAGGGCAGCCCATTGTGGACACCTTCCACTCCACCCGGTCCCCGATAAACAACCCGACTCGTCGGCGAACAAAGTAGTCCGCCAGCATCTCGAAGATGTTGGGCGGACACCCTCCCCGCTTGACTTTCGTCAGGATCATCGGCCACCAGGCGTTGTCGAAGGCGCCCGCAATGTCCAGAAATATGGCCTGCACATACTTGCCCGAGCCCTCCCTCGCGGCGCGCAGGATATCGTTGAGCGCCGTGACGGTTGACTTACCCGTAGAGAACCCGTGCTGAGCGGCTGAGATCTGGTTGCCGATCGTGGGAGCACACTTCAAGATGACGCGTTCCAAAACTTTGCCGAGCACAGGTAGTAGCGTGATCGGCCTGTAGGCCTTAGGGTCAGAGAGCGGTTTGCCGTTGCCCTTCGGCAGGACGAGCAGCCGGCCCTCCTTCCACACATCCGGAAACACACCATCCGACACACACTTGGCGTACACCGCGGTGACTTCCGCGGGCACGACACTCCAGACATTCCTCACGATTCGTGCGCTGATCCCGTCAATTCCCGGTGCTGTATTGGGCATGCTCCTGATGATGGCCCCCAGACTGTCACGTGACAGAGGAGGCGCAGCCCGGCCTGACGGCGTGAGCGAGGCAGCGACACGGACCTGCCTGTGGTACGGAGTGTCCCGAGATGGGTCATCATCCGGGCATAGCGCCCGCAAGAGACCGGTCGCTGCGTCGCCCACAGTGTTGGAAAAGCCCTCCGCCAGTTCCATCCCGTTAATGACCTGGGAGGGTGGCCTGATCCTGCCGCTAGCGGCACGGTAAGCCAGCCCCCACGGGTCGGCGTTCCCAGAGTCGGCTATGGCCCGGAAGTGCGCAAGCTCCGCCTCCTCCATTGCCTTTCGGTATCGCGCTCTCACAACATGGTATTCGTCCCTCAGTCGCTCCTCTCTTGGCCCCCCGGCCTTTCGCGAACCCTGCCATTTGCACCTCGCCTTACCGTTCACTTTCCTGAGCTTATCAAGCTCCGGACTCCACCATTCGTACCCCGCGTCCTTTGGTAGACCTTTCACACCTAGTACCTGACACGCTGTGTTCGTTATAACTTCCGTGAAATCCCTGCAAACAAAGGACGCTGGCTTACCGAAGTCAAGCCTACCCATTCGCGCGTGGATAGCCTGCTGGAAGCGCGGCCAGTCCACCCCCCGATCCCGGAAGCGCACCGGCTCTCTGTCCGAGACGGCGCTGCGTGTAGCCCTCCTGGTTGCGCCCACCTGGAAGGTAATAAGGCGGTGGTCGCTGCTACTGACCCCGTCGCGAACTTCCCAGTGCCTTGTGGTGACGCTCCTGGTGGTGAGTGTGACGTCAATATTGGACTCACCGTTTGGGCCACTGAAAGTGAAGGGCTGGCCCTCCATGTTATTAACGGTGAGCCCATGCGTTGCAATGAATGCTTCGAACGCCACCCGCCTGTATTCTGCCGCGTGGCCGCGACCAGTGTAGTGGCGCGGCGCACTGTGCCACAAAGGCGAGTGGGTATTGGCGTCAGCACAGATAAGCACGCGTTTCCCCCGCAGTGTATCCATTATACCTTCCAGGTGGTGCAGATGGCGATCTATTGGCTCACTGAATTGAAAGTAGGCGGAGACCACATGTAGGTCACACTCCTCCAGGTGGACCACGAGACAGTGGTCGGTGGATAGGTGGTGGAGTACCGCGCAGGCCGCGCCGCGTCGATGCACGTAGACGCCCGCCTTGGCAGACGGGCTGTGCTGCAAGATGTTGTTGTCGGCCTGCACGTACTGCTCCTGGAGGAGGACGATGTCGAGTTTGAGCTGGCGGCACACCGCAGGGAGCTCCCTCGTTGCCACCGCTGACCCGGCGAGGTTGAGCTGCCCAATTTTCGTGGCCGTACTATCCATAGTTGGTCATGGCTACACTCCTCTGCTCCGCGTGTAGCCTCGCCGGGCAATCCCTAGAGGCGGTTTGGTGCCCCGCCGCCTCCTTCTTCCCGAGGCGCTTGCATGTGGCACAGCAGGTGATGTCGGCCGTGCACGCCTCTGTGCGGTGGCCGGCTATTCCACAGCGACCGCACGTGGCCTCCTTTGCCCAACATAGCCGCTCAGGGTGGCCATACTGCTGACATTTGCTGCAGCAGGTGACATTTAAGTAGTCAGTCACCTCGACAGCTTCCCACCCCACATAAACCCGCCCTTTTTCGAGCAGCGACGCACGCATCGCCGCTGAGCACGCAAACACGGCTGCCGTCGCCTTGGCCGAGCCCCGCGACCGGTTCTTTTTGAAAGCGCCGGTCGCCTCCCTCTTTATGCGCTCAAGCGGCCACTGTGGGTCATCTCTATAGTTCTGCTCGTGCAGCGCCCCAATTATTTCATCGAAAGATGGGTCCCCGTCGAGCCTGTTCAGGCACACCAAAGGCCGCCGCATCCTCTGGTCGGTCACCCTGAGAGTGGCGGGCACTGCCGCCCGGAGCCTTGTCGCCGCCGCGTCCGTTGTCGTCTGCACCATGACTCCCGCGTTACCCACTTTCCTGACCTTCGCGACCTGCACCCACAGCTTTGCAGGGTCAACTGCCTTTTTTAGTTCCGCCTTCGTGTCCTCCGCAGTTTTAATTGGGCCGTTCTCCTCCGCCGGATAGAACGCCATGGTTGGCCCAGGCGTATTTTTGATTAATACCGGCTCCGGATGTCGTGGTAGGCGCAGCGCTGTGGAGTACAGCGCCGCTGGAGGTTGTGCTGCTGCTGCTGCCAGTTGCGCTCCGCCACGGATCTCGTCCGCTTTCCGCTCCGCCACGCCCGCCCGACTTTCAGCGGCTGCCAAGCGCAAGGTAAGGTGGACAACCACCGCCGAGAGCCGCTCCGTGTGGAAGCCGATTGTCGCCACCTCGTCCTTGTTCAGCTTTGAGGTCTTAGACCTCACCGCCTCCATTATTCCTTTCGTTGCCGCCGTCGCTAGGCCTGCCAAGGACTCTACCGGGGCCGTCGACAGCGGGTCCACGTTCGCAAGCTGTTCCGGCTGCTTCACCGCGCCGTCACCGTCCTGCTCCTTGTCATGCTCCTTCTCCTTCGCCTTTGAGGCGGGCGGGTCACGTGAGAGCAGACCACCGATTGGTGGCACGTCTGCGCGCAGAGCCTTCTTGGCCAGTCTGCGCCTCACTGCCTCCTGCACTTCCTCTGGGGAGCTCAACACCCTCTTTTCACTCCTTCCAGCCGGGGGTGCGGGGGGGGTAGCCAAGTCTGTAGTTAAGTCCATGAGGGCGGGGGTGCTGAACCCTTGCGGCGGAGTCCGCTTCAAGGACGCACGCGGGGTAAACCCGCTTTCCGCTTGGATCTCCGCCAACACCCGGAGCTCCTCCTGCTTACGCGCCATCTCCTCCTCAACAAGCGCCAACGAGAGGCGTGAGGCCTCCTCGTCGTCCGCCATTACACAGACACTTACTTATTTATAGTTATTGGATACTTATAATTTTTTAATACACGAACCGGTTTTGGTGTTTTGAGCCGAATTTTTTCTAAGTTAATATTTGGTCAAATACACAAAATTGTCCCCACCGATGCCACCAACCTGCACGCTAGCACCTGTAGTGGTACGCGCCTACCGGCAACGCATCATCAAATTTTCTAAGTCCTCGGAAAAATCGAAAAATTTTCCCAACCGGGTACAGCACTGCAGGCACTCACCGAGACCCCGAAAATGCCCGGAAAATCCGGGAAATCCGGGAAATCCGGAAAATCGGGAAATATCCACGGGACCGTGAGGATCACGGTCCTGCAGCTCGGGAAAAGTACGGGAAGTTGGGAAAATCCGGGAAACTCGGAAAATTCGGAAAAATCCCAAAACAACACGAAACGTCACCAGTGTCACTGTCACAAACGTCACTGTCACAAAAACGTCACTGTCGCGCACAAATGTCAAAAAGACTTTGACGGGTAAGCGTCACCGCCAACAAACGTCACTGTCGCGAGTGTCACTGTCACTAATGCACAAAGAAAACGTCACTATCGCGCACAAATGTCAAATTGACTTTGACGGGTAAGCGTCACCGTCAACAAACGTCACTATCGCACAAAACGTCACTGCACTACTGTCACTTAATGACAGGCAGGGGCTACGCCCACCAAGTCACGCCCAGACTCGCTGCTTCTCGCTCGAAAAGCAATATGGCCGCGACGATGTATGGACCAACACTAACGAGTAAACGAGAGGGACCGATAAATCGCGTCAACCAATCACAAAAAAGATAGGAAAATAAACGTCCGCACGTCCGCACTCCACGAGAGCCGACGACGAAGTCCCGTAGATAGGGACAGTGGGAATCTCGTTAATCCATTCATGCGCGTCACTAATTAGATGACGAGGCATTTGGCTATTTTAGCTCAGCATTGTGCGTTTCGTCCATTAGTGTGGAACTACTGTAATCATTACGGAATAACGTATACAGATTCCCCACTGCCCTGTTGTGACAGGGCTCCCATGACCCTCCACTGTCACCGAACTGCCGAGATTTCGCCGGCGGGATGTTGGGCGAGGCCAAAGATGGTATTACAAAAGATCAACAAAGAAACAAACCTTTGCTTGGGAGATTTGACCCCTGGGCCCGGCGGCGGCCCGTGACCACAGGGCCCGGTCATTCGCTCCCCGACTCAGTCGATTCGGGTAGTCATGCGATTGAACCTTGCCCAGTTCATGTGCGAACCTCTCAGGACCAAAGACGGGATGCCGGCCAGCACTCCCTCATCGAGCCCGACGAGCCTCTTCAGCTCCTTATAGGACGCCAGGCTCCACACGCCCCTCCACGATATGGTGCACGATGTCGAGTGGACGCTCTCTTTACAAGGCAGACCTAGTATACCAGCGACCTTCTCGACAAGCTCACCATGGTTCCCGTATTTACTACGCTTCACCCGGTGTAGCTCATCAAGGGGCCGCTGCCCTGACACTACCTGCGCATCCACAATCACCCCCACCCCGTTTCTGGAGGCGATGATGTCGGGCTTTCTGAGGCCCAACGCGGTCTTGACCTTCGGCTCCTTCACTACAGTCCATCCCTTGTCTACCATGGCGGAGCTTATGACCTCAGCCACACAGTTATGGCGCCATCCGTGGTTGCCGCGTGGAAGTACCCAACAGGCACATCCTTCGGAAGCCTAAGCCAAGTCCGGACTGCCCTCCGGATCTGGACGTCGAGCATTCTCAACCTGTCATCCGATATGATCCCCAGCACGAACCCATGCAGGAATCTCGGGACCAGGTGCACCCTTACAATTTCGAGCCGCTGCTGCGGCTTAAGGGGAGCCTTTGAGATGTTAGTTAAGGCTACTTTAATGTCGTGCTCTAACGTCACGCATCCAGATGCCTTGAAGTCCACTCCAAGATAGCGCCATCGTTCGACGCAAGAAACCTGTCGCAACCAACGCGCTCCAACCTTAAAGGTTCGGTCGGTCAAATAGTGCAACTTCTTGCGCTTCCCATCCGGCACCATCGAAAGCACAGCGCTTTTCGCATGACTGACGAAAAGTCCCATCATCTTACCGGTGTTCCAAACACAGTCAATAGAGGACTGCATGCCCACCTTTGAACCTGCAAGCAGGACTAGGTCGTCAGCGTAGGCCAAGGCCGAGACAATCTCGCCCTCTAGCCCATAGCCAACTCCCCTCGGTAGGGCCGCTAAAATCGCATCTATCACCATGTTGAACAGCAACGGGGATAACGGGTCCCCCTGGCGAACTCCCTGACCTACTCTTGCGGGCTCGCTGCGGGCTCCATTCACAACCAAGACAGTCTCGGAAGTGGCATACAACCTCGCAACGTAGTCACAGAACAGCCCAGGCAGGCCTCTTTTCCTAAGCAGATCAACCAGCGCCGCATGCGACACCGTGTCGAACGCCTTGGCAAAATCCAGCACCGCCACATGGCATTCTCGCAACCTTTTCCCACAATCTCCCAGCACAGCGTCCAGCACAGCCGAGTTTTCGAGTGTGCCGTCGGCGCAGATAAATCCACGCTGTCGTGCATCGGGAGGGCAGCATGCTTCTAGTCTTTTCGCTAATACGGAGTGCATATGCCTGAGAGGCACGGACGCGATAGAAATCGGCCGATACTCCCCAGGATCTGCAGGGGTCTCTTTCTTAGCGACAAAGACCGTGCGGCAGCCGCGGAGTTTGTCAGGGACCTCGCCAGCTACCAGCCACGCGTTAAATATTTCCGCCTGAGTTACCGCAGATAGTGTATTCCAGGACCCTGGGAGAATACCTTCAGGCCCCGGTGCCGACCTGCTATCCACTCTGGCCGCCTTCACTTCCTCTGGTGTGAAAGGAGTCCATAATTGGGAGTAATCTCGGGCGCCTCCGTGCTGCTCCGAGCGTTGCAACGCGCTCAGAACTTCCGGTGTGAGCCCCGGGGCGCCAGACACAGCCTCCATCATTGGCCGCCAAAAGGCTTCCATTTCAGCAAGGCTATGCCTCACACCCCGAGTTTGCCCGTCGATTACCTCCGCAGCGGCTCTGGACCTGCAGGTCTTATACACCTCCTGCACCCTCGCGTACTCCATTCTGCGCCGCTTTCGCGCAGACATCTTGGCCTTGGCAGTCTGGGTCTCCTCTGGAGACTGGCCTTTGCGCCTAGGCCGCCCCCGCCTTCCCCCGCCATGCGTGCCCCGCGCCATCCTCGCTTCGGCACTCACAAGGAGTTCCTCCACAATTCTGACGTGGTCTGGCGTAACAGGCAGGTTCGGGCTTTGCTGGCTAACGGGATCCGACACGTCTTCAGAGGGGGATTCCGCCCTCACGAAAGGCCGCTCCGGTGTCGAGCTGGAAGTAGTGCCAGCGATCGGGGTGCTGCTGACAGGCGTTTCCACCTCCCCTGGGGTGACCGGTGCAGAAATCATAGCCACTTCCGCCAGGCACTCTTGTACCCGGCTCTTGTAGGCCTCCTTCCTCCGGTACCCCTTGATCGCCTCCAGAGAGCGCCCCAAATGGGGCAACTCCCTCATCAATGCATGGTTGATGCTATTGGCACTACTTCCAGCTCTAATCAGACGCGCCTCCGCCTGGGCTAATACCTCGCCCTCTTCCTCGCGCCATCTCCGCTTCACCTGCGGTGGGGCGGCTGCGGCGTTTTCCGTCACCGGGTGGGCGCGCCGCCTGTGCACGCCCAAACCCGTTTTGGTCCGGAATGATCTGCTACATTCCGGACAAGTCCACTCGCCTTCCCCCCGCCCCGACTGAGGCGGAGATCGAGCAACCGGACTAATAGGTTTAAGGGTCGACACCTCCGACACCTGTGGGCGGTCGGAGGTTCGACCATACGTTTCTTTATTGTAATCCAGAGCGACCCTTAAAACCTTTTGTGGCAGGGAGGCTGACCCTGCCACAGGCGCACCTGCAGCTCTCGTACGCCCCAGCCATACGAGCTGCTCGATTTGGGGTCCGAAGACCCCCAACGGGGCTTCTCTGGGACCCACCCCCAGAGCCAGTCCTGGATATACACATATTCTTTCATCGTGTAAGCGCACCTTGGTCTGGTGTTATGACCAAGGTCTCCAGGCTCACCATACCCCCGGACCATCGAGATTACTCCTTTTGGTCAATGTGGGGTGGTATGCGCTTACTATTCTCTCTTGTGCTCATTTTCTACTCATTAGATGTTAGTCGAGAGATGATGTATACGGAAGTCCTTGCTATCCTTTCCGTTCGAGCATGAGTAGAAATCCCCCCCCTCATTGGCTTGGCAGCGGCGCCATAGCATGGCCACGGGTGGGAGTTGGTCCTAGGTACGCCGGCTGTAATAGCGTTACCCTAGGATCCTTGACGCATGAGGACTGCATTCTCTCCCCATCAGCTGATAGCGGCAGCTAATGGGTACATATCCCCATGCATGAGCACTACGACCCCTTACCCCTCTAAGCGAGTCATAGTTGCTCCCGCTTCTCTCTTTTCACAGACTCTCTACTCATTGGATGTTAGACGAGAGAAAATTTAAACGGCTGGTCCTTGCTATCCATTCCGTTTAACAATGAGTAGAGTCCCCCCCCCCTGTTGGCTTGGCAGCGGCGCCACGGGCAGGCCAGGAGTAGGAGTTGGTCCTAAGTACGCAGGCTGTTATAACGTAACCCTAGGACCCTTGACACATGTGGACTGCACTCTTTCAACCATGGCTGATAGCGGCAGCCACTGGACACACATCCACATGTGTGAGCACTACGACACCTTACCCCTTTAAGAGAGTCATAGTTACTCCCGCCGTTTACCCGCGCTTGCTTGAATTTCTTCACGTTGACATTCAGAGCACTGGGCAGAAATCACATTGCGTCAACACCCGCGAGGGCCATCGCAATGCTTTGTTTTAATTAGACAGTCGGATTCCCCTTGTCCGTGCCAGTTCTGAGCTGACCGTTGAACGGCGGTCGTACAGAACCGCGCCGATCGCGCACGAGACGAAACCGACACGGCCTTACGGCTAGGAAGATCCGCGGAAGGCCGGAACGCGGGTCCGGAGTCCGCCCTAGCGCCCCGAGAGACGCCAGAGCATCGACCAGGCCCGGCACCGGCCGCATCCGCTTCCCGTCCAAACCCGACACGCCCCGGTCCTCAGAGCCAATCCTTATTCCGAAGTTACGGATCCAATTTACCGACTTCCCTTACCTACATTATTCTATCGACTAGAGGCTCTTCACCTTGGAGACCTGCTGCGGATATGGGTACGAACCGGCGCGACATCTCCACGTACATCCCTCACCTGAATTTTCAAGGTCCGCAGAGAGTATCCGGACACCGCCGCAAATGCGGTGCTCTTCGCGTTCCGAACCATATCTCCCTTCTATAGGATTCCATGGAACTCGAACGCTCAGGCAGAAAAGAAAACTCTTCCCGGACCTCTCGGCGGCGTCTTCAGGCCACTTTGGGTTACCCCGTCGAACACTCGCTGTAAAAACGAGGGAACGATTATTGAAACGGTTCCGCTGCCGGGTTCCGGAATAGGAACCGGATTCCCTTTCGCTCAAAGGGCGTTATTTATCATTGAGAACATTAAAGAACTTTTTGAAAAAACACGCCACATCGACATAAGATTTCTCCTTGAGCTTAGGATCGACTGACTCGCGAGCAACTACTGTTCACGCGAAACCCTTCTCCACGTCAGTCCTCCAGGGCCTCGCTGGAGTATTTGCTACTACCACCAAGATCTGCACCGACGGAGGCTCCAAGCGGGCTCACGCCCAGACCCTTCTGCGCTCTCCGCCGCGCACGTCCTACTCGTTACGGCTTAATGACGTCACAAAGAACGTCGCACATGCCCGTAACGGTAGTGTATAGGCAAAACGCTTCAGCGCCATCCATTTTCAGGGCTGGTTGCTTCGGCAGGTGAGTCGTTGCACACTCCTTAGCGGATTCCGACTTCCATGGCCACCGTCCTGCTGTCATGAGCGACCAACGCCTTTCATGGTGTCCCATGAGCGTTTTTTAGGCGCCTTAACACTACGTTTGGTTCATCCCACAGCGCCAGTTCTTCTTACCAAAATTGGCCCACTTGGCACCGTCATCAGATCTCCGGCTTCATCGTTCGAGTAAGCCGGAGTACTCACCCATTTAAAGTTTGAGAATAGGTTGAGGTCGTTTCGGCCCCAATGCCTCTAATCATTCGCTTTACCGGATGAGACTGTTCAAATCGACGCCAGCTATCCTGAGGGAAACTTCGGACGGAACCAGCTACTAGATGGTTCGATTAGTCTTTCGCCCCTATACCCAGTTCCGACGATCGATTTGCACGTCAGAATCGCTACGGTCCTCCATCAGGGTTTCCCCTGACTTCGACCTGACCAGGCATAGTTCACCATCTTTCGGGTCCCAGCATTTATGCTCAGAGCGCGCCTGCATTCACAGATTGGAAACGAGACGCCTCGGGAGTGCGAGAGATCGACCTAGATCGACGCTCCATCCTCCCTGAGCACGCGGCTAGCGCGCGCCTTCACTTTCGTTGCGCCTTTCAGTTTTATTATCTCAATGACTCGCATACATGCTAGACTCCTTGGTCCGTGTTTCAAGACGGGTCCTGCGAGTGCCCGAAACTGAATCATCGCAGACAGAGACGCGCACAGTCCGAGACAACACGGCGGCGACAGCAGACGCGCCGCACCCGCGTCCGCACTGAGGCGTAGACATGGGATACGACGTTGACTTGCGTCGGGCCGGACGCGCCTAAACGCGTGCGCGATTCGTCAAAACTACCGTCCGACGGCCGGTCGGCCACCGTCGCGGTCCCACTACCCCCGCGAAGGGGCAACGGGGCTCCCGTACGGCGCTTAGACCGACATCGAACGGGTCGCGATGTATTTACTAAGAGAGAAGTGCACGCCGTCCGCGGACGTCGACGGACGCGACCCGTGCCTACCGGCCGAAGCCGACGGCATCGAGGCGCGCGTCCGTACGCCGCGGAATGACGATGAATCTCTCCGTTCGTTCATTCGAGTTTCGCAGGTTTACCCCTGAACGGTTTCACGTACTCTTGAACTCTCTCTTCAAAGTTCTTTTCAACTTTCCCTCACGGTACTTGTTCGCTATCGGTCTCGCGGTAATATTTAGCCTTAGATGGAGTTTACCACCCACTTAGGGCTGCACTCTCAAGCAACCCGACTCTAAGGAGAGTCCCTCTCGCCGCAATCCTCCGTCGCTACGGGCCTGGCACCCTCTACGGGAAAACGGCCCCGTTCAAGACGAACTTGGACAGGAGTGATCGCGACGAGAAAGCGGAACCTCCCGAACACCACATCTCCCGCCGCCTGAACGACGGCGGGATTCAGTGCTGGGCTTCTTTCCTGTTCGCTCGCCGCTACTAAGGAAATCCTGGTTAGTTTCTTTTCCTCCGCTTACTAATATGCTTAAATTCGGCGGGTGATCCTCCCTGATCTGAGGCCAACGATAAAAAAATGAGGCAGACGCGATATCCGTCAGCGTTACGACGACGCAACCGAACTCTCGAAAGAGAACGACGACGGCGTCGATGCGCTCTTCGGACGTCGAGTCCGCCTACTTTGACTATACGTCATAAAACATCCTTAACGCCTCCCGACGTCGAGCGCGCTCTTAACGACGTGTACGCGTACGAAGAGAGCACTACGATAGCGCGCGTAACGCGTTACGAACAAGAAATGCGACTTTACGCATCGCAACCCTCGCTGGTTAGCAATGTTATCACCGACCGAAGAGTCGCGAGCGCGCGTGTTTTCACACGTCCGCCGCTTTCTTTTGTACGTCCGTACGCGAACGCGCGCAATGAGTGCATACTTCACGTAGCAACATCGAGCGCGACAACGTCGTTCGAGAAATGTCTTATATTGTATATAAATATCGTTATATTTGAACGGACGACGCAAAGCGCCCTCGTGCGCGGACGCACTCGAGCGATTAGCGCAGAACCGTCAGATGCGTGACAGACACGCAATGTGGCATTTGTATTTTATACAGCCGGCCCTCAGACAGGAGTGGTCCTGGATGTGTCTCCACGGACCGCAATGTGCGTTCGAAATGTCGATGTTCAAATGTGTCCTGCAGTTCACACTATGACGCGCAGTTAACTGCGTTCTTCATCGACCCGCGAGCCAAGTGATCCACCGTCCAGGGTAATAGTTTAATAATAAACATATCACCACATGGATTATATGTGTTATTATAATATTTGTTACATGAACTAATAGAATATATAATATTATTGTTTAAATAATAAAAAAAAATAGATCCCACCGCAGTATGAGGGACGAATGTGTTGACGAACACGTCCAACGGTACTCGTGGTGCGGGTTTTTAGACCAGTCTACGTACCGTGCGAGGACGCGACGCGAGAACGACGCACGGTCAGCGTCCCAGCCACAGCGGCCGGTTCGCCGAAGCGCGCGTTTCGTATTCTCTATGTGTTTTTGTTTTGTTTTTGGATTGTATTTACGTTACACAACAACACCGTTAAGCGTTATCACGTTATACGTTAATGATCCTTCCGCAGGTTCCCCTACGGAAACCTTGTTACGACTTTTACTTCCTCTAAATGATCAAGTTTGGTCAACTTCCCAGCAACGCCGACGGCCGTGAAGCCACCGCGTGTCGGTCCGAAGACCTCACTAAATCATTCAATCGGTAGTAGCGACGGGCGGTGTGTACAAAGGGCAGGGACGTAATCAACGCGAGCTTATGACTCGCGCTTACTAGGAATTCCTCGTTTATGGGGGATAATTGCAAACCCCAATCCCCAGCACGAAGGAGTTTCAGCGGGTTGCCCGGGCCTCTAGGCCAGGGAGAACATGCTGATTCCTTCAGTGTAGCGCGCGTGCGGCCCAGGACATCTAAGGGCATCACAGACCTGTTATTGCTCAATCTCGTGCGGCTCGAAGCCGCCGGTCCCTCTAAGAAGAATTTTAATACGTCGCCAGTGAGTTGCGTGACGGAGCCACGCACACCTAAATGACGACGCCTATTTAGCAGGCTAGAGTCTCGTTCGTTACCGGAATTAACCAGACAAATCGCTCCACCAACTAAGAACGGCCATGCACCACCACCCACCGAATCAAGAAAGAGCTGTTAATCTGTCAATCCTTCCGGTGTCCGGGCCTGGTGAGATTTCCCGTGTTGAGTCAAATTAAGCCGCAGGCTCCACTCCTGGTGGTGCCCTTCCGTCAATTCCTTTAAGTTTCAGCTTTGCAACCATACTCCCCCCGGAGTCCAAAATCTTTGGTTTCCCGGAAGCTGCCCGCCGAGCCATTGTAGTAACGTCGGCGGATCGCTAGATGACATATTTACGGTTAGAACTAGGGCGGTATCTAATCGCCTTCGAACCTCTAACTTTCGTTCTTGATTGATGAAAACACCTTTGGCAAATGCTTTCGCTGATGTTCGTCTTGCGACGATCCAAGAATTTCACCTCTAACGTCGCAATACGAATGCCCCCAGTTATCCCTATTAATCATTACCTCGGAGTTCTGAAAACCAACAAAATAGAACCGAGATCATATTCTATTATTCCATGCACGAAATATTCAAGCAGCATTTTGAGCCCGCTTTGAGCACTCTAATTTGTTCAAAGTAAAATTGTCGGCCCACCTCGACACTCATTGAAGAGCACCGCGATAGGATTTTGATATTGAACCGACGTTTGACCGACGGCTCACCGACGATATGCTCCGCAGACGTGTCAGTATCACCGCGGATGCGGTGCACCGACAGCGCGGCGCACAAATGCAACTACGAGCTTTTTAACCGCAACAATTTTAGTATACGCTATTGGAGCTGGAATTACCGCGGCTGCTGGCACCAGACTTGCCCTCCAATTGACAACATTTCATATTTTTAACCTGCATGTATTATTACGTTTTATAAAAGTAAATCCAAAACTAGGGCACCGGTATTTTTCCGTTTTTCAAAATGATGTACTTTTCATTCATAATTTTAACTTTGAAATTCGGTTTATTCATAAAAGACGTAAGCGCCAAATGACGTCAAACATATAGAGGAATAGCGTAACCTTTGCTTGACTATGAACGTCAAAAAAAAAAAACTATTAGATGTCACTGGTGTCATCTTGTCAAATGTGTCAAACTCGTTGGCGCCTAAACTTGTTTGTTTGTTTTCAATTAAATTCGTAAATTTTCTTATTTTCAAGTGTTATTATCCTCATTGGCGAAATATCAATCAAAAGTTGGCAATATTTACAGTAAGCAGCGTGTATATTTTAAAGTTTAATTTCCTAAGAAAAAGATTGTAAACAAACTTTTGACATTGACGTCTTGTTTGACAAGTCAAGTTTTCATCTAATACATTGGAATGCTTAGGCAAAGGTAACTACATCATTCCACTATTTCTATGACGTCATAACGTGTTTTTTTATTTCAATTTTTTTTCTCAGAAATGAAGAAATGAAAAAAATAAAAAAATATCTATTTGAACTCAGGATATGAAAATAAAGAAATGGTATTTTTGTTTTATGGTCGTGTCAGTTTTGAAATGTTGTCAATTGTTCCTCGTTAAAATATTTAAAGTGTACTCATTCCGATTACGAGGCCTCGTAAGAGTCCCGTATCGTTATTTTTCGTCACTACCTCCCCGTGCCGGGAGTGGGTAATTTGCGCGCCTGCTGCCTTCCTTGGATGTGGTAGCCGTTTCTCAGGCTCCCTCTCCGGAATCGAACCCTGATTCCCCGTTACCCGTGACAACCATGGTAGTCGCAGAAACTACCATCGAAAGTTGATAAGGCAGACATTTGAAAGATGCGTCGCCGGTACTGGACCATGCGATCGGCAAAAGTTATCCAGATTCATCAAAATTAACGACTTCGGACGCGAGGCCCTCCGTCGATTGGTTTTGATCTAATAAAAGCACTCATCCCATCACTGGTCAGAGTTCTGATTGCATGTATTAGCTCTAGAATTACCACAGTTATCCAAGTAACTGAGTAAGATCTAAGGAACCAAAACTGATTTAATGAGCCATTCGCGGTATCGCCTTAATACGGCTTGCACTGAGACATGCATGGCTTAATCTTTGAGACAAGCATATAACTACTGGCAGGATCAACCAGGGAGCTTCGTTATAAGAGATCGCGACGCGCCCGCACACCGACGAGTCGACGGCGAAGCGCGTATCGAATCCTCATTCCCGAGCGTTCGCGTTAGACGCGAACGCAGACGGGCGAGCTCTGTGATTTAGTTTAATAATTTTTGGGTCGCACGCGCGCACCCCTGGACGCGTGTATCTCAACGCGCCAGACGCGTCAGCGCGTGCTTAAGGGCGTTGACGTTCATGACGAGCATGAACAGAAAAGCCCCCATTTGGAACGTTCGTACGAGACGAGTTCACGTGTGTAAAGTTTGTTAACACATACGCGACATCATATACGATTCCGCCCGGCGCGCCACGCGGCGGCCACGTATCCCGGTCCCCTCTCTAATAGCAAGAGGGGAGGGGAGTCTGTGGAAGTCTCCTCCAGCAGCTCAGGTTGGAGACTCTCCGTAAGTGGGGGCGCAGCGGGTCGAAGTTTCCCTCGGACCGCGCGATAAGGGCGCCCCCACGGATCCCCGTCTAGAGTCTCCAACATCTCCTCCCTGGCTCGCGTCCTCGACTCGCCGATGGCCAGCCACAGAGCCTCCTTAGCCGCGCGGTACACCTCATACAGCGCGGCTTCTTCGTCAGGGACCCGACGACGTCTCCTCCGGTATCGGGTGTACCGGCGTCTAACCGCCACGCACGCGACGCGCAATTGCGCAATCTCGGCGGTCCACCAGTACACCTGGCGCCTTGCAGACTGTGCGTGGACCCGGGGCATGGACGCGTCGCAAATTTGCGTCATCGCCCCGCGGAACCACAGCGCCTCTCGTTCGACGTCAACGGGTCCGTTCGTTGCCGACTCCCGGCTCCAGGCCTGGACAATAGCGGCCTCCTCGAGAAGCTCCCTGTCGATGCGCTTACGCGCCCAGCGCGGACCGTCCGTTCGCGGGGCCGGTGGACCGCGGCCGCCAGCGGTCTGGGCGGAGACGTCGAAACGGATGTATCGGTGATCCGATAACGTCTCCACCTCCGCGGCGACACGCCAGTCACGGACACGGCTTGCAACAGCAGGGCTGGCGAACGAGACGTCCACTATAGACCCGCCCCGCTGCCGCACGCACGTGTGGACCGAGCCCCGATTAAGGACGGTCAAGCCTGTCGTGACCGCCCACTCCTCCAGCACCTCGCCCCTAGCATCGGTCACAGGGGATCCCCACGCCGCAGACTTGGCGTTGAGATCCCCCAGCAACAGCACCGGGCGAGGGTGAAGTCGGAACCTTTTTTTTTTTTTTTTTTTGTTCCGGGGTGGAAAATCCTCATGGATGTCCCCCGCCCTGGGGCGGGCGGAGGGGTCTGTCAGACTCTTACTGACTAAAAACCACCCCGGTGTCCCATCTCACACCGACGCCGGGGGTCGCGGGAACGAAAAAATCTTCCGCAACCCCCGATTGGTGCCGGCCCGCGAACGCGGGCCTCTTCCTCGGGTCAGGGGGGAGTGAGGTGTTAAACTCCCCCCGCGCCGTCTAAGAGGGGCGCGCGTGGAACACTACGCGCCGCCACCTCGGGTCCTGATGTGTGGGGAGCGACAGACGTCCCCGAGTCCGTCGCCCCTGGACCCATTTAGGGGGGCTGGAAGAGGGCGTTATCTGCCCTCCTTCGACGCCCTGTGCGCCTGCTGCGGGCCGGGTGAGTGGACGTAATCTCCCTCTCCCTTTCCGCAGCCTCCTTCTGCGAAACGACTGTCTCGCAGTAGGAAACCACCGCGTCCCAGGACTCCTCGCCGCCGACGGACGCCACGGAGTTGGAAGACACACCTCCCTCCTCTACTCCCATCAGACCAACAGCTAGACTTGCCCCCCCCCCAGCTGATCTGCGTATACAAACCCAAATAAGGCAGGCGATGGCGGCCGGTTTGGGGGAGGCGCAGACGCAGCGGGACGCGGAAACAATGGGGGCGGATACTGATGACTACGACTCGGATGCTTCAGTCAATTCCTGCGATTCGACTAGGACAGTGGATGGGAGAAGAATCGTTCTGAGCGAGATGCCGCGCCAGGCTGGTGCGATTCTCCAGAAGGCGAAGCAGGAGTTGGAAAGCTCTGGGAATTTGAAGAGGGAAATAAGGGAGAATGCCGTCTCTGCCCTCCATTTAATGTACGAGATGATTCTCAAGCTCTCGGACTCCCGAAACCTCCACATGGTGGAGACGCACAGACTAAAGGAAGGTGTGGCGAAGGAAAGGGAACGACACGCCCAAAAACATGCCAGAGCACTGGAATTGGCTTTGGGGGAGTACAAAAAGCTTGAGGCACATGTGGAGAAACTGATGTGTGATATCGAGGCCCTGCGTCAGATTCTCGTATTCGACGCATGTGAGCCCATCCAGAATATCAAACGCGACACGGAATTGGCACTCAGAGAGTCACCTCACATTATGAATTCCGTGCTCGCAAAGGTAGCGGAAATGTCCGCTGAACTGGAGCCGCTTAGAGTGGCACTCCGCTCAGCGCATGCTCCGAGTACGCTTAGGAATATTGAGCCTGCCCTGAAACTAGGTCCAGACTTCAGCGAACTCCACGCGGAGCTAACGCTCATCCGGCAGGAGATGGGTTCACTGAGCCGGCGCCGGACGGAGAATATTGATCCAGACATAAACGTCTCTGTTGAGGAAATAAGGGTGGCAGTGCGGGAAGTTATGCTTGGCACCCCGACCCCTTTACCATCTGCGCCCAATACAGCGGAAATGCAGCAGATCCTGCAGGCGTGTATGGGAACGCGGGAAGCAGTAGTGGGGGTGCAGAAAAATCTGATGGAGCTTCAAAGCGCGCTGCCGTCAGATGAATCTGCAGAAGTCCTGGGAGGGAAGATCGACCAACTGAGACGAGAGGTTAAGGATCTCCAGGATACTACGGCGGAGACGGCTGCGCCAATAAGGACTACAGTGGAACACCTTCGGGGCATGATGGAGACAATGACAAACTCCGAAAACTCGGAACCACCAAAAACGAATGGCGATACCCCAGGATCTCTTCGCGCCGAGTACCGGGGGCCAGCTAGGTCATACGCGGATGCTGTAAGCACCCCAGTAGGATGTTATTGGGCATTCTACCCCACCTGCCGTTCCTACGGCTCACTTCGTTCGCCTTCGTCACTCTCGGTGTGGTATAATGCCCAATAACATCCTAATAACTAGCTCTTCATATCAACCACTTACCTCGATTAACAATAGCAGATCTACGGTTTAAACTTTGTTTCACTACACTACTTTACTGTCATTCTTTCATAGTTCACTACACATTTCACCACTACTGAATTTATTCCTAATTTAAATCTACATGAAACGTGGTAAGCTAAACTTCAGGACAGATTGCCTCATGCCTCTCCGCAAAGTTAGAGATAGCGCATTACCACAAAGGTTCAACGCACACTCAGTTTATGCGACCAGATTGGTACCGAGGGCATCTGAAATTTAGAATATCGTATATATTAAACTAAAACTTGGGACAGATTGTCACTATGCCTGTCCACAGAAGAAAGAAATAGCGCATACCCATAGGTGCACACACATTCTATTTCCTGCGGCTAGACATCCGAAATTTTAATTTAATTTCGTTTCATATAGATGAAAATTTACACGTTTATTAAACAAGTAAATGCGTCGGCTGTCTGAACCGATGACCTAAACTTCAGGACAGATTGTCACTAGTCTCTCCACAAAGTTAGAGATAGCGCCTTACCACAGAGGTTCAAGGCGCACTCAGATTATGCGACCAGATTGGTACCGAGGACATCTGAATTTTAGGCTACCGTATACATTAAACTAAAATTCAGGACAGATTGTCTCATGTCTCTTCACAGAGCAAGAACACGCTTATTCCAAGTCCATGACCCCAGATTGGGCACCAAGATACATCCAAATTTTAATTTAATTCGTTCATACAGCTAACACTACCAAGTTACACGCTAACAATCAACGACTGGCTACTCTGCTGTTACTCCACATTGCGCTGGATTAATTAAGATGCTTTCACACTCATACATTCGCCTTCGAAACGGTTCATGCGCCGTCCCATGATTATTTATTGTGCTATACTCTTTGTAAACCTGACGACGGGGCGTCGGAAACGATCGTATTAATTTTTCATAGTATAAGTGTAAGTGAGTCTTTAAAATCTCAAAGACTGCAAAATTGCATTATGTAAATTTGCTGAATTCGAACTTTATCGTTATAACGTGAGGTGTATGTGTGAGTAACTTCCATGTATTCAACGATCACATTGTAAAATGATCGTCGCGCATGTTGCAGTCTTTGTTTAAAATTAGATTTTTATAGGATTTCCTATGTCTCTCTCTTTTGTTTATTATTTAATGTTTTATAATAAGGTGTTAGTTCTATCAATCTAGGATTGCTTGAAAGATGATTCTTAATATCAGTACTTACCGAACACCTTTGTACGAAATGATTTTATAAAAGTTGGTTTTAACCGTTGGTTTTTTTTTAACTTTGCCTGCAATAGGAATTTCTCCTGTATTGTGGGTGCGTTTACAAACATTTAAATTCACATACACAAACAGCCAGACCCGGAACAACTACTTGCAGATCATACAAATATTTGATCCGTGCGGGAATCGAACCCGCGACACGCAGCGCAGCGGTCAACCGCTTAACCACTGCGCCAACCGTGTCAAGATTATGGATGATTTTATAACAATTTAAAGTGTACTGCAACATACCGGTGCACATACTTTATGACACGGGTTCGTTTACATGTATTTATATGTTTTATAATAAGGTGTTAGTTCTATCAATCTAGGATTGTTTGAAAGATAATTCTTAATTATGCTTCATAATCTCGTCCTCATTGTACACTATGTAGTTTGCACTCGTTGCACTACTACGCTATCACATTATTTAAAGATGAAATACTTCATCCTAAAACAAAAAATGTTATCTGTGGTCCACTCGCTGGCGGGCCCGCATGACGTCTGTCAAATCATTGTACTTTTTTGTGCCGCGCGCTAATCATGTTTCCGTTTAAAACTCCGAAATTTCTTAACGAAATGGGAAACCATCGAAGAAAACGTGGCAAAAAGAAATGGAGGACCTTAACGAACGTCTGCGAGAACTGGAAAATTGAGTGAAGACGCGAAAGCGGAGTCTTCATCGACATTCGGGTAAATTTCTCGATATACCTACCAATTTGTCGTTAGTTGAAATAATTTTCCGAAAATTACCTTGCGATCCATACGCACATCAGTCTCTAGAGTTTTCATTAGAGGCTAACCATGAGAACAATAACTGTGCCGTATACTTACAAAAGAACGACACCACACGAGCTTTCACGAGAGGCTAGCCGATGGTACCTATATCGTTGAGTGTTAAAAACATATGCCTGCTGAATCCCTAGCAGTCTCTAAGAGTTTTCACGAGAGGTTAACCATGAGAACATTAGCTGTGCTATATAACTACAAAGAACGACACCACACGAGCTTTCACGAGAGGCTAGCCGGTGGTATATCGTTCAGTGTTAAGAAAAACACATCCCTGTTGAATCCCAAGCAGTCTCCAAGAGTTTTCACGAGAGGTTAACCATGAGAACATTAACTGTGCCGTATAACTTACAAGAGAACGACACCACACGAGCTTTCACGAGAGGTTAGCCGATGGTCTATAATAAAATTATGTTCAGTGTTATAAACACGTCCCTGCTGCATCCTTAGGGCTATCACGAGAGGTTAGCCGTGCATTTGGGCCAATGTATCACGAGAGGTTAGCCGTGAATTTGGGCCAATGGTTTATTATTTTGTGAAAACACGTAACACGTCCCCGCTGCATCCCTAGAGCTATCAGCCGCGGATTTTAGCATTCTGGGACCTTACTCTCATATTCTTTGTAGAGGAGTACGAAGTTCGTCTCTGTGGAAGACACTACAGTCAAGCACGTTCGAGAGGCTGTGTGTCACGTGACTGAAGCTGATGCAGCCAGACTGAATAGCCGTACTCAATGCTGCCAGTTATATGTTTATTTACATATCGGAAAACATTATGTTCTCTTAAAAAATTCCAAAATACTAACAATAATAAATTCTAGATATACGATTACATTCGTTACAGATATTCGTCATTCGATACAGACAGTATACGATTTAAGTTAAATATGTTGTGTTAGTACTTGCTTCATTTCCACTACAATGCAGCCGGAAGGAGACTGAGAGTAAAATGGTATTATACCCCAACCTCAGGCCTTGCCTTCAAGTGTTAAGAATCTGCTCGGAGGGTGCAGTGGTTAGTTCACCTATGGAACTGCATTGCAGTCTGGCCATACGGTGGTTAAAAGTTATGATTAATAGACTAAGCTGACTGAAGCACCCATAATCTGTGGCCTGTTGAAACCACCAAAGTTTGAAAGGGGGGGGGGGGGCAACAGTGAATGAAGGTGGAATCAAATGGGAACAAAGGATCAGGGGGGCAGAATACAGGGGCTGCAGATCTAGGATTGTCACTGGCTCAGATACGGAGTGGTGGATTGCAGTATTTCTCTAAAGTTATGCATGGTTGTATTGCTACTTATCTAACCACACATTTGTGAATCAAGGGTTATAAACTACCCTTTACTGAGTTTCCAGTTCAAACTTCTAAATAACAACTTCAGTATATTTTTACTAAAATCAGATGGCACTTTAAATAACTATGGTGCCACATACCACTTTAAACTGGTGGACTTAAGGACAGCTATTATGGTTTTTTGCCTATATTTGTTACCCATAAGTAAATATGTTAGAAGATATCTCCAGTTTCTGTTTTAAGATACATTGTAAGAGCCTACATGCCTCGCATTCGGGCTTAGCACAGCACCATGTGTGTTCGCTGGGATCATGGGTTGTCTTTCATAATTATATCCTGACAATATTCTGTGCCTTGATGATTCATAGGCAAACTGCATAGAAAATGTGTCTACTACTCAAAATGTGTTAAGAAATCTAGGACTTATTATTAACTAGCTGCTGCCCGCGGCTTCGCCCGCGTGAGTGTCGGAAATTACCCCATACATCCCCATGGGTTTGAGTTTCGAGTTAATCGGACAGCGCGGCAGCGCGTTAAAATTCTTCCATACAAACATTGACACCCCCCAACCTTTTAGGGGGTAATTTAGAAAAACAAAAAACTACAAACTTTATAATTTATTTAGATAACTATTCGTGCGAAGTTTCATGTTTATTACCTCAAGGAATAAGATTTTTCATACAAACTTTCATCCCTTATTTTACCCCCTTAGGGGTTGAATTTCGAAAAATCCTGATACACGTTATTCTTAATTTTTGGGTTTAAGTATAAATATTGAGTTTCGAGTTAATCGGACAGCGCGTTAAAATTCTTCCATACAAACTTTGACACCCCCCAACCGTAGGATAGGGTACTTTTCCGGGATAAAAAGTACCCAGTGTGGTGCCCAGGATATTAAAGAATAATTATACCAAGTTTCATCGCAATCGAACCGGTAGTTTTTGCGTGATGCCTGAACAAACAGACAGACAGACAGACAGACAGACAGACAAAAAAAAAATTAATCTAATTTTTGGGTTCGGTGTCGGTCTAGTAACACCCCCTGCCATTTATTTTTTTGATATCTTCAATGTACAGAATTTTCACTTCTACAGATTTATTATAAGTATAGATATTGGAAACTGGAAAGGGTGCCCTAGAACCCAGCCAGTATCTAGGTTTCTTGTTGAATCAGTCCAGTTTGCCATTTCACTTAGACACTCCATCCAAAAGGAGATGCAAATAATAGAGTTTGCCTAATTACTAGGTATCTTCATTGCTACATGCCCAGCTGTAGAGGGCTTTACACCAAGATCATGAAAGGTCACACACAACAGTTAGTAGCCTTAAAGAATAACAATGAAAATAACAAGGCCAGAACTGGTTTATAATTCAAATTTATAATAACATATCGCCTGTATTCATTTCAACGAACCACAATATAATTAAACAATTTGACTTTTTTCTTGAAATATTCTCTGTTGCTTCTCAAACTGACTGGGCTTGGTATGTTATGATAAAAAGTTCCATATAAATTACCTTGAACTTTTAACAGCAGGTAAGGATCAAAACAATTGCAAGCAAACTCATATACTATGATGTATTACCTAGAACAGATATCACAACAGTCATAGCCTATATCAATAAGATGGGTGGTACTTGCTATACTCACCTAAAGCTTAGCTAGACAGTTATGGCAATGGTGCAAGGAAAGACAAATATGAGCTCTTGCATCTTATATTAGTTCCAAAGAAAACACTATGGTAAATCTAGAATCTAGACATCCTAACATAGAAATTGAATGGAAGACCTGCAGGTCTTTTCTAGTCAATTGTTATTAAACTGGGTCAGCCCCAGTTAAACCTGTTTGCAAAAAGTCCAATACTAAGTGTCAGAATGACATCATGGCTCCCTGATCCAGGTGCATGCTCAGTAGTGCTAACTTTCTTGTCTAGCAAAGCAAGAAAGCTATATGAATCTGTTAGATCAGTGGATTCACTTCTGACAGAGTCAAGATATTGGCAGGCTCATTCACCGTGGTGATATTATTATTAACCACTAAGTTTAATCAAGGATTGTCTTATGGCTCACTCCCTAATGGTATTGAATGAGTTATAATTATACTACGACGTCACATCCTTCAGATTTATATGATTCACTTGGTAGTCCACTTTCTAATGTACTAGGCATCGCACAATTTTTAGAGCTAAAAAAATAAAATATATTAAAAGTAAGTAAATAGACTACGACGTAGTACCTTCCCCCACTATGTTACCTGCGCCCGCGCCGCCATAGCTCTTGTCATTCGCTTTTTTTGTGCGGGCATCGCAACATCTGTTATCTGTTATTATAATATTTTATTTCGTGTACAACTCGCGTGTGATTTAGTGAAAACTTATTGGTTTACTATAATGGGTAAACGAAAACATGGAGATAAGGAATCGCGCATTCGGAAGAAAATAAGACGGTTACAAAAGCGACTTAGCCACGTCTCGGAAACGAGCGAAGGTGAGTCATACTTGTTTACGCTAAGAACTATCCCTAATCATGTTTATTACCAGATGTTTAAAGCAACATTCCATCACAATTTAAGTATCTACCGTCAATAAGTTACTTAATGCGATTATTTTTTCTTTTCGTGTGTGTATTCTATCCTAAGGTACCTAGTTAACGTTATGATATACGTTAACGATTGTAATATAGTTTAAACTATGTTACTATTAATTTTCACATCCTATTCTCCGCGACGCGATCGCGGCTGATAGATTTCGACTTACCTGCCGGTTATTCTTTGCGATGCGATCGCAACAGATAACTATAGCGGCATATAGTTTATGAAGTGACACTGTTATTCTCCATGACGTGATCATGGCTGATAACCATGCAGTCTCGTGTTATAACGTGATTATAACCAATGACTCTAAAATACACAACTGCAAATGCAGTAGGTACTTATACGATTGTTTCGTGTGATTTAAAAACAACGTTCGCGTTGTTCTTTGCAGACTCCGACCCCTGGCCATTATCACCAGGCGCCTCACCGCCGTATGAACAAGCTCGAGGGGATCTCTCGGAATCGGACGATCCGGATACGCCAACACAATTTATCAGGTCCGCGGTAGCTGCTGGTTTTTCCTTAGAAAATACGAACACGACCTCCCCCATGGATGGGAATATTGAGCAAGAAACACAAATCGGTGTCCCAACACCGTTCTCAGAACCAGGTCCCAGCACTAGTAAGGATACTGTTATTGCTACCACTACCCCGGAATCCCTACCCCAGGAGATTTTAGAAGCGCTCGGCGAATTAAAGGGAAAGGACGAAGTCTTTGGACCACCGATTCCTGACGAGATTGCTAAACGTTGGGGGTGTATTCTAGTCGATGGCCTGACGAGAGAACAGAAGCAGGAAGGTTTGGAAAAGACACTAGTACCAGAAAACTTCAAGCTTGCCAAAGCACCTCTGTTAAATCCGGAAATCATCCCGGTTCTAAGTGACCCGGTAAAAAACAGAGACAAGTTACTGGAAAAGGCACAAAACCATCTTGGTTATGGAATAGCAGGTTTAACTAATCTTGCATGCTCCATTATTGATGGAGATACAGACAAAATAGAACAGGTCTCAAGGTCAACAGGCACGCAGACAGGGTGGGCAGAGACCTCGCTTCCATGTTCAAACGAACAAACGGCCAACGGCAGCTGCACATCGTCAGACACAGTCAACCAAGTCCAACTTCAGGACACAAAAAACTTAAACGAGGTAACTATACCCCATGCGGGTAGACTAAGCTACTTTTTTGATATTTGGTGTAATATAACCGATGATCCTGCCGTTTTAAGTTATGTAAGGGGTTTAAAAATTCCCTTCACAAACCCAGTCGTTCAAACAGTTATACCCAGAAATCTAAATTTTAGTCATTCCGAAATAAACAATATAAAAGCCGAGATATCAAAATTACAGGCTTCCGGTGCTGTCGTTAAGCGGGCTGCCGTGCCTGACCAATTTCTGTCAAAAATATTTCTGGCTAACAAAAGTGATGGCTCATTCCGATTCATCCTTAATTTAAAGAACTTAAATAATTTTATCACCACACAACATTTTAAAATGGAGGATATTAGAACGGTTACAAAATTAATTACAAAAAATTGCTATATGGCTACTATAGACCTTAAAGAAGCGTATTTTTTAATAAAAATAGAAAAAACTAGTAAAAAGTATTTACGATTCATGTTCGAAGGGGAAATTTTCGAATTTCAATGCTTACCGTTCGGTTTGTCCCTAGCTCCGTGTATTTTCACTAAACTTATGAAACCGGTGATTGCCACACTAAGAAATAGAGGCTTGATACTGGCTATTTATTTAGATGATATTATTTGTATCGCTAATAATTATGAAGAATGCCTTAAGTGTGTTACTGACACAAAGGTATTATTAGAACGTTTGGGTTTTGTCATAAATTTCGGCAAAAGTAAATTAGAACCGAAACAATCCCAAACTTTTCTTGGCTTCGAACTGCATTCGCAGGATTATTGTTTAAAATTACCGAGGGAAAAACGAATCAAAGTTCAAAAGTGTGTCGAATATATTTCTAAACAAAAACAAATATCTATTAGAGATTTTGCTAAATTCCTTGGTATAATTTGTTCTGTATGTCCGGCAGTCGCTTACGGCTGGGTCTATACCAAACTCTTTGAACGTGAAAAATTCTTAGCTTTGAGAAACTCTGACAACGATTACGATAAAACTATGATATTACCCATAAGCCTAAAACCAGACTTGTTATGGTGGATAGACAATATAATGCATACAAAAAATATAATACGCAACGGACGTTATAAATTAGAAATATTTTCGGACGCTTCTCTGACAGGCTGGGGCGTATTCTGTAATAGCGAAAGGACAAGTGGATTCTGGAATAACACAGAAATCAATTATCATATAAATTTGTTAGAATTGAAAGCCGCCTTTAACGGACTTAAGTGCTTCGCCAAACAACAACACAATAAAGAGATATTGCTGCGCATCGACAATACAACAGCAATATCTTATATAAATAGATATGGTGGAGTACAATATTCGAATCTAAATAATTTAGCTCGCGAAATCTGGCAATGGTGCGAAAAAAGGCAATTGCATGTATTCGCGTCATATATAAAGTCTAAAGACAATGTTGAGGCAGACGAAGAATCGAGGCGAAAAAACATCGATACCGAATGGAGTCTGTCTTTGTTAGCTTTTAAGAAAGTCGTTCATAAGTTTGGTAATCCTGAAATCGACTTATTTGCTACTAAACTAAATGCCAAGTGTGACAGGTATATCTCATGGAAACGAGACCCGGAGGCGTTCAACATTGACGCGTTCACTGTAGATTGGGGTTCATTCTTCTTTTACTCGTTCCCTCCATTTTCATTGATTTTAAGATGTCTACGAAAAATAGTTAATGATGAAGCTACGGGAATAATGGTAGTACCACATTGGCCTAGTCAGCCTTGGTACCCGCTCTTTTTGGAGTTGTCACAAAGCGACCTTGTTTACTTTGAACCTGATCCTAATCTACTACTGTCTCCTTTCAGAACCAGACACCCTCTCTGGACACGACTTACCCTGGTGTCATCCCTATTATCAGGGAAGCATATGCAAGACAAGACTTGACACCCGAAACTATCGAAATTATGATTGCGTCCTTGGCAAAAAATTCTTTAAAACAATACAGCTGCGCTTACAAAAAATGGTGGCATTTCTGTACCGATAATAATATAAGCTGTTATAGTACAAATGTTCCACTAATACTTAAGTTCCTAACGATGGAACTTGAAGAGGGGGCGAGCTATTCCACCCTTAATTCCATTCGCTCAGCGTTGGCTCTAATATTGGGTAGGCAGTTAAGTGACGATGACCGGGTTTCACGGTTCTTCAAGGGAGTATTTAAAAAGAACCCTATTTTCCCTAAATATCAGGCAACTTGGAACCCAAATCTGGTCCTTGATTATATTTCAAACTGGTATCCAAACGATGACTTACCATTAGATAAACTTACTAAAAAGCTGGTAGCTCTGCTCGC
This sequence comes from Eupsilia transversa, assembly GCA_914767815.1. Classification (NCBI taxonomy): domain Eukaryota; kingdom Metazoa; phylum Arthropoda; class Insecta; order Lepidoptera; family Noctuidae; genus Eupsilia; species Eupsilia transversa. The sequence continues at coordinate 18,565,065 of OU611873.1, read as the reverse complement.
GTTGTCGACTGCACAACGTGTGCAGACGCTATCATTAATTCGTTTGTGTAATATTAGAACTAATGACTCGAACTTTGAAATTATTATAACTGATGTTACTAAAACTTCAGCACCAGGTCGAAACATGCCACGTTTAACCATACCTTTCTTTCCTCATAAAGTACAAATTTGCCCTGGCAAGACTTTGTTTTCATATCTAGAAGCAACTCAGAAATTTAGACATGCTTCACAGACTGATAAACTCATACTAACTATTAAAAAACCTATACACAACGCGAGTGCTTCTTCTATTAGCCGCTGGATTAAACTAGTACTTACTGAAAGTGGGGTAGATACGACCATATTTTCCGCGCATAGTACGCGCCACGCATCTACCTCGGCGGCTAAAAGAAAAGGCATATCTGTCGACCTCATTAAGAAGTCAGCGGGCTGGTCTGGGAACTCACTAACATTTGCAAAGTTCTATGACCGACCCCTTGTAAATAATGATGATGATGAGACTTTTGCAACGGCTATTTGTACCTAATTGTTCTGCCAAAAAATCTTAGTAGAAATAATAAATTATTGTCATATATTATAGTGAAGCTAATTGTTAATGAATAATATTGTTGATTTGGAAAACATAACTGAGAGTTTCTGTTTAAAATCCTCCGCGCTCCTCCTTTATGCTTCACCTATTTCACTCCACGTTCTAAACATCTACCAAGTGAATCATATAAATCTGAAGGATGTGACGTCGTAGTATAATTGATGGTTAAACGAACTTACCTTAAGTGATGTTCGACCATAATTATACGAGACGTCACATCCGAAAGATTTATAACCCACCCAAACCCTGTGATTCCAAGATCAATCATAAATCTCCCCAAATTATGTCGTGAAATAGGTTCTTCCGCTCTGAAAACAATGACAAGAGCTATGGCGGCGCGGGCGCAGGTAACATAGTGGGGGAAGGTACTACGTCGTAGTCTATTTACTTACTTTTAATATATTTTATTTTTTTAGCTCTAAAAATTGTGCGATGCCTAGTACATTAGAAAGTGGACTACCAAGTGAATCATATAAATCTTTCGGATGTGACGTCTCGTATAATTATGGTCGAACATCACTTAAGGTAAGTTCGTTTAACCATCAATTATATAACTGAAACTGGAGAAATTACCGACTATTACTATTAGCTGACACAGATGAGTAGAGTATCAAGGTTTCTTAGGGTAGGTAATTATATTTGAAATAAGAGCAAAGAACCCCAAACATGATATAATTTTGGGACTCCAGTAACATACGGGGTTATCTAATATCTTTCATAATTAAACCCTTGGTTTAGAATATTACAAACCAAAAAAAAAAAAAAAATTGTAACCATAATAGCTCTTGTAATTGTACATTGAATTCAACCTTATCACTCATTAATATAGATAACATTTCTTATAATAAGGATAATTATGATCTTATAGATACCAGAAATATTTGAAACTTCTGCACCTGGAAGATCTCAACCGAACTTGATATTTATTTTTATTTTTTTAAGAGAATTTATCTATCTGGCCTGCCACAACCCTTTTTGTTCTATCCAGATTTTACTAAGAGTATAAGACAAGATTTTAAATCATTAATTATATCCATAAGAAAATCTTTTCATGCCGCCTCTAATCTAACCATTAGTGAATGGATAAAACAAAATTTTTGTGCCCAGTAGTAGAATAGATGTTTCTAAATTCACATAGACAGACATACCTCTACCTTAAAGGCCTCTAAGGGAGGTATCGATGTTGAGGTCATAAGAAGAGCTGCTGATTGGATCACAAATTTTTGATTGTGGTCCTAATGCTTTTGCCCAGGCCGTGTGCTCTATAGAGAGTGGCTGCTCATAAAAAATTATTACATTTTTATGTCAATGTTAATTGTCTGTTTATATATAATTGATGTTTGTAAGTATAGGATTATTAATGACATGGTTGATTCAAGACTGAATAAGAATTCCAGGACTCATAGTACCTAATTAGAGAATTTAAAGTTAGGTAACTAAGTATGTCTTTAACTTAATGGAAGACTGATTTTTAAATAGAAGTACATTTATAATGAGACTTGGAATAACATGGTAAGTTATAATGTTCAGCTGGTAAATAATGCTGAACTGGTTACCAACACAACTTTATTCTTTGAACATCTACATAGTGTACAATGAGGACGAGATTATGAAGCACTAGCGGTCGCCCGCGGCTCCGCCCGCGTGGATGTCGGTTACCGCTGCAAAAAGCCTACCCAGGAAAGACACGGTCAGCAAAATGATTCCCAGGTCAATTCACAGACACCGACAGTAACATCGACGACGCAGTCATTATCCGCAGGCTGCACAGATTGTCTTTCTGTGTATGTTAAAGTTGTTAATGATGAAAATATTTAAAATTAATACTAAGTTTTCACTTCTGCCGGCAGTCCCGGAGCGCAACCCGTTGTTTTAGGATAGATAACTAAAGCGATCCGCGCGGGTACCTTACTCATAGATCTAAACTCTCCTCCCGCACGCGCACCCCCGCCTTGGTGACGCCCACTTCGCAACGGGCCGTGCAGCAGAAATCGTAATATTTTAATTTCGCCATAACTTCAAAACCAAACGTCCAATTTTAATCATTCAAAGACCAAATATTATCTACATAAACTGTACTTAGTGATGAAATAATTTATTTTGATAAGGATTAATAGCATGAGTAAAATAAACGCGTTTAAATGTAGTCCAAAAAAAATTCAAGATTTTTAAATAAAAAAACGGTTGTTGTGCCTCACTCGACATAGATAAGTATAGTGTGTCGCGGACTTTTTTGTAGATATTTATAAGATCTACAATTAATTAGAATATTTTATGGTTCTATCTTTTATAGTTTAGGCAGCGTACGCAAAATAAGTAACTTTTCTGGTTGATTTTTTACACCTTGTGTCCGAAAAACCCAAATATCTTACGGAACCCTATTTTTTTCCAAAATAAAATATAGCCTATGTTACTCGTGGATAATGTAGCTTTCGAATGGTGAAAGAATTTTTAAAATCGGTCCAGTAAATTTTGAGCCTATTCATTACAACCAAACAAACAAAGTTTTCCTCTTTATAATATTAGTGTAGATAATTATACAGATCGGACTAACTTACCTAGTGACGTCCGATCCTTAATTATGTGAAGTAATCTCGTCCTCATTGTATCCCAACCCCTCCCAGATAATCAACCTACATATATACCTATGTGTATTGGATTGCCTTATCTAAACCCCTTCTAAAAGTTGTGTTGTGCTGTATGGACTATACGATGCCCGTACCGGTCATCGTGAAGTCCCGTTCATATGCTTTGAAAGAATGATTTGACAGACGTCATGCGGGCCCGCCAGCGAGTGGACCACAGATAACATTTTTTGTTTTAGGATGAAGTATTTCATCTTTAAATAATGTGATAGCGTAGTAGTGCAACGAGTGCAAACTACATAGTGTACAATGAGGACGAGATTACTTCACATAATTAAGGATCGGACGTCACTAGGTAAGTTAGTCCGATCTGTATAATTATCAATTTAAAGTTTACTACAACATACCTATGAACATACTTTATGACACGGGTTCGTTTACATGTATTTATATGTTTTACTAGCTGCTGCCCGCGGCTTCGCCCGCGTGAGTGTCGGAAATTACCCCATACATCCCCATGGGTTTTAAGTATAAATATTGAGTTTCGAGTTAATCGGACAGCGCGTTAAAATTCTTCCATACAAACATTGACACCCCCCAACCTTTTAGGGGGTAATTTAGAAAAACAAAAAACTACAAACTTTATAATTTATTTAGATAACTATTCGTGCGAAGTTTCATGTTTATTACCTCGAGGAATAAGATTTTTCATACAAACTTTCATCCCTTATTTTACCCCCTAAGGGGTTGAATTTCGAAAAATCCTGATACACGTTATTCTTAATTTTTAGGTTTAAGTATAAATATTGAGTTTTGAGTTAATCGGACAGCGCGTTAAAATTCTTCCATACAAACTTTGACACCCCCCAGCCGTAGGATAGGGTACTTTTCCGGGATAAAAAGTACCCAGTGTGGTGCCCAGGATATTAAAGAATAATTATACCAAGTTTCATCGTAATCGAACCGGTAGTTTTTGCGTGATGCCTGAACAAACAGACAGACAGACAGACAGACAGACAGACAGACAACAAAAATTTTAATCAAATTTTTGGGTTCGGTGTCGGTCTAGTAACACCCCCTGCCATTTATTTTTTTGATATCTTCAATGTACAGAATTTTCACTTCTACAGATTTATTATAAGTATAGATAATAAGGTGTTAGTTCTATCAATCTAGGATTGTTTGAAAGATAATTCTTAATTATCAATTTAAAGTTTACTACAACATATCTGTGAACATACTTTATGACACGGGTTCGTTTACATTTATTTATATGTTTATAATAAGGTGTTAGTTCTATCAATCTAGGATTGTTTGAAAGATGATTCTTAATTATCAATTTAAAGTTTACTGCAACATATCTGTGAACTTACTTTTTGACACGGAGTCGTATACATGTATTGTACAGAAAAAAATAAAATAAAAAAAATGCTTCTACGATATTTTACTTTCGACTCATCTTAACTTGCAATTTTTTTATTTTTTTTTTAAAATTTCAGATGGATTTATGTTATCATACAGAGTTTTTCTAAGACGGTTTATTAAACAAACATACATTCTTTACTATAATACCTATTGTATACATTATAAGTAACAGCGCGGTGTCGGTTTCGCCTGTCGGCGAGCGTTAAAGCTGGGGCCTAAGTCTACTAATTTATAAACGTTACAATGGTCTCTCAATGGAGGGTTTTTGACAGTTTTTGTATGGCAAATCTGTCAAAAATTCACCATTGAGAGACCATCGTAACGTTTATAAATTAGTAGACTTAGGCCCCTGGTTTTGTATTTCGTTTCTCACGATAAAATTGCAATTTGACAGAAGGGTTTTCAATCAATGCGGTTTAATTTGTCGTAAGTAACATAATTTAGTTATACACCTGTGAGGACATGTAGTTAAGGTTTAATTTTGATATGAGATAAATATTGCTGAAATTGTATTTTTTATGTATATAAACCAAGCAATTTCGATCATATAATACATTCGCTCCAGTATCTTCCAGTGATTCACTTACCTTTTTCGTTACATATTACGTCATCCTACAACTATAAAATGTGAGTAAGTACTACTAAGTTTATTGAATATTTTAATGTTTAATCGGTACTCAGCTACGGACCTGGTTCTTGCCTGCCGGCTGGTGTAACTCTCGTCATTTCTTAATGTGTTTAATTGTTACCCAGCTACGGACCCGGTTTTTGCCTGCCGACTGGTGTAACTACTCGTATTATCATTTAGAGCGAGTTTTGTAACCTTCTTTTAATTCATAGTAGCATAATTATAAAATTAATCTTTCGTGTTCCATTAGGTTTGACTCCGAATCAGAATACCAGCAGTCACAGCGCTCAGCTGCTGTAGTTGAGGTTACAAAGGTGCAGCCGAAGAAAAAGGCGACGAAGTGTAAAGCTTCTGAAAGCAGCACCACACCTTCAGAATATAAATCAAGGTAATTTAAATTTACTGCTTATATGTTTCTATATACTACTATTTTTATGAAATGTAAGTAAGTACTCTATTAGTTTACTGAATTTGCAGTAGAACGTAATTGCTACCCAGTTACGGACCCGGTTTCTGTCTGCCGGGTGGTGTAAATATTATCATATTCGAGCGATTGATATTTCTTTAAATTTCTTCTGCAATTATTAACGTGTTCATTTTATTGCATCAGTCTTCTTTTAACTCATAGCTGCATAAAATTTTAAATTAATGTTTTGTGTTCCATTTCAGATCTGACTCCGAGTCAGAGTACCAGCAGTCACGGCGCTGAGCTGCTGTAATTGAGGTTGCAAAGGTGCAGCCGAAGAAAAAGCCGACAAAGCTTAAAGCTTCTGAAAGCACCACCAAGCCATCAGAATATAAATCAAGGTAATTTTACTATTACTGTTTATATCTTTAGATACCTTCTTGTCGAGTATGATACGTTAATTTCAGTGGTTAGTGGATTTATATATATATATATGTCGGAGTTGGTTGTCAATTACAATTGTGAATTGTGGGTAGTTAACAAAATTGGTATGATTTGTTTTTTTGTTATTATGATTTAAGTGATTTAACTATTGTCTAATAAATCGGAACATTTACAAACCGAATATTAAATACTCTGTGTATGCACTAATTGATTTTTGGCAACTTATTTCGATAATATTGTAATTGATAGTTTTGTTCAAAACAAATGTTGACATTTTCTTTAATTTTAAACTGATTTACTTTGTGAATTCACTATTGTTTATTTACGACAATTATTCTTGTATTATTTGATTACTTTACAATGTAAGTCTTGTTAGATTTAGCACATTTTAGTGTTTTGTATCAAGTAAACACATGACGCACTTCCGCGCGCCATCGGACAGAGTTGTTGAGGGATTTCATGGCGGGGCATCGTCTTATAAAAGAGCGTGCACTCGCTATGCTAGTCAGTCGGTCTTCGGATTCGACTCATTTAAGAGCCCTGCTCCCGACAAAACTGTCGGTTTACCTGGTGCAGCACTGCTGTATATTTACATAGCTGTATAGGTTTGCTGATAGCGAGCGATACACTTTGTTGTTGGGTGGCTTGTCCACTATACGAACTGTGACCTTGAAGGTCTGTTCGTTTGTTGTACTGTAACTGTATAGTTACACTTACTTTTACTGACTTTATCTTTTTTACTATGTTTTATTTTATTTCATATTGTGTGTGTGTACTGTAATTAAACCTGTAATTGTTTAAACTGTGTTGTTTATCCCAATAAAATGGGAACTCCAAACCCTGACGATATACCTCTCGGCACTCCTGATCCTACATATATGTGTATTAAAAACAACTTTAGATTGTATTTAGCAAAACATACAATTAGTTCATGAGGTATTTTTCTTTTATTTTGACAGTAAAAGATGCAGCTCGAACCTCTTTGGTTTGGAGGAATGCGATAGCGTTCCACCACCAACCTCAATCGGAGACTTCGCTTCGTCCCTCGTAAGCTGTGTCGCCAACGGGAAAGTGCGGCGAACGGCGGACTTGACTGGGGACTTTTATGTAGAGGTTAAAGTATATAATAAGAGCGAAGTTGCCTCCACTCCTAAAGAGGATCGGTGGAAGAAGGCATCGGTTGCACTTAAAGTGCAACTTAATAGAGACACTCCACAGTGGGACGGGCTACAAATATTTATGAGACGGACTCATCAGTTATTTGATAATTCTGAGCCAGTTTTTTATAGATACTGATAGATAGATAGGAATAAATAATATAATTTCTTTTTCGATATTGGGGTACCAAGATAATTTATTATTTGACTAGCTGCTGCCCGCGGCTTCGCCCGCGTGAGTGTCGGAAATTACCCCATACATCCCCGTGGGTTTTAAGTATAAATATTGAGTTTCGAGTAAATCGGACAGCGCGTTAAAATTCTTCCATACAACCACTGACACCCCCCGATCCCCCTTTAGGGGGTAATTTAGAAAAACAAAAACTACAAACTTTATAATTTATTTAGATAACTATTCGTGCGAAGTTTCATATTTATTACCTCAAGGAATAAGATTTTTCATACAAACTTTCATCCCTTATTTTACCCCCTTAGGGGTTGAATTTCGAAAAATCCTGATACACGTTATTCTTCATTTTTGGGTTTAAGTATAAATATTGAGTTTCGAGTAAATCGGACAGCGCGTTAAAATTCTTCCATACAACCACTGACACCCCCCGATCCCCCTTTAGGGGGTAATTTAGAAAAACAAAAACTACAAACTTTATAATTTATTTAGATAACTATTCGTGCGAAGTTTCATATTTATTACCTCAAGGAATAAGATTTTTCATACAAACTTTCATCCCTTATTTTACCCCCTTAGGGGTTGAATTTCGAAAAATCCTGATACACGTTATTCTTCATTTTTGGGTTTAAGTATAAATATTGAGTTTCGAGTTAATCGGACAGCGCGTTAAAATTCTTCCATACAAACTTTGACACTCCCCAACCGTAGGATAGGATACTTTTCCGGGATAAAAAGTATCCAGTGTGGTGCCCAGGATACTAAAGAATAATTATACCAAGTTTCATCGCAATCGAACCGGTAGTTTTTGCGTGATACCTGAACAAACAGACAGACAGACAGACAGACAGACAGACAGACAGACAGACAGACAGACAGACAGACAGACAGACAGACAGACAGACAGACAGACAGACAGACAGACAGACAAAAAAAAATTTAATCACATTTTTGGGTTCGGTGTCGGTCTAGTAACACCCCCTGCCATTTATTTTTTTGATATTTTCAATGTACAGAATTTTCACTTCTACAGATTTATTATAAGTATAGATATCTTTTGCGATCTTAGATAATCATATTGCGACATCTTATAGTAAGTCTAAAATTATTTTAACGTACAGGTTAGTTGACATAAAATAAAACTAAAATGCCTTTCTGTACCGTTTGTAACACATCTGTTGAGCGCAGTCACTGGACAGGTCACTTACGTAGTACTAATCATAAAAACAAAAATATTTCGCATTTTTGTGAAGGTGTAGAAATAATACATTCTGCATTTCGTAATCGTATAGCTTCCTATAGAATTGTCGACCCGTCTGAGAATTGTTCAACAGAATCATTTTTAAATAATATTCGAAACAAAATTAAAACCTTAATCGACATGACTATTAAAGAACACATTTGTCTAAAAGTTAACTTCGAATATTTCGCTTTGTTTTTAATGGTTAAAAATGATTTTAATGGTGAAATGAAATCATTTGCCACAAAAAACTTTACTTTGCATCAGAATTATGAATTGGATTCATTACTGTCTCAAGTCAAAAACACCTTAACAAAAAAGATAGAAGAATTTCAGGATCGAGATAGTGGATGGACGTTCTTGAACAATTCCCATTTGGAAATTAATGTTAACAAATATCAACCTTTGCGCGGTTCAGGTTTTATCGAATTGCCTGCATCATTAAAATCTAAAAAAGCATGTGTTAATATCCGCAATAATGATGAGTATTGTTTTTTATGGTCAGTTATTGCTGCTTTATATCCAGCTAAAAGTCATCCTGAAAGAGTATCGTCTTACCCTGATTTTCGAAAAGTCTTAAATGTAAAGGATATATCATTCCCAATTAATTTCTCAGATATTACGCGGTTCGAAGTGAATAACCCTGAAATTTGTATTTACATTTATGGTTTAAAAAATAATACCATCGTAGGACCTCTATACAAACCAAAAACCTTAAACGGAAAGGTGATTCATTTACTTTATTTAGAAAGTGATGATTTATCACATTACTGTCTGATTAAAGACTTGCCGCGAGTTGTTAAGAACCAAATGACAAAGCATCACGGTAAACTATACTTTTGTGATGTTTGTTTAATGTTTTTTAATTCCTGCGATATTCTTAGTTCACATAATTGTGGAGGTGTCGCCACGGAACTACCTCCAAAGGGTTCTTTCATACAGTTTGAAAATTATAACAGAAAGCAAATTGTACCAATGTTTATTCAGTCTCAAAAGTTACATGCTATACATGAGTTGAGACAGCCCCAGTAAGTAATTAAAAATACTTGTGTTGGGGTTGACTCGCTACTTCCCTTATTTAATACAGTATTGAGACTAAACTAATTAGAAAATAATCCATACTAATCCATCCATACTATCCATACTAATATACTAATACTAATATACTAATACTAATCCATACTTAATATTATAAATTCGAAAGTAACTCTGTCTGTCTGTCTGTATGTTACCTTTTCACGCCTAAACCACTGGATGGATTTCGATAAAATTTGGCAAGAAGATAGATGGCATTCCGGAGAAGAACATAGGCTACTTTTTGTCTCAAAAATAACCCTAAGGGGGCGAATATAGGGGATGAAACTTTGTATGGGAAACCTATAATTTCTTAAGTTAGGTCTATGAAAATTTAAATTTATGCTTTTGGTAACAAATAAAGAATTACGTATTTCACCGTTTTCAAAAATCACCCCTCAAGAGGGTAGAATGGGGGATGATTTTAAAATTCACATGTAATATTGACATTTTTCAGTGACTCTTTTCAAGATATTTAAGGGTTTGAGAATATAGTCATAGTCCGTATCATGGGGTTACATTTAGTGTTTATTTAATTAAAATCGGTCCACCCGGTCAAAAGTTATTACTACTTGGCTTGAAACGCATGGGAGGGATGGTGGCATTGATAGCCGGAGATTTTATACAGACTCTGCCGGTAATAACTAGGGGATCACCGGCAAATGAAATAAATGCATGTCTAAAGACGTCGACATTATGGGGGCATATAAAAAAGTTTTGTTTGATTACAATTATGCGAGTACAACTGCACAATGATATAGAATCCGGGCAATATGCGGCAGCACTTCTAAAAATTGGCGAAGACCGTATGGTAACAGTTGGTAACGGCATGATTACATGAATCAAAAAATTCTGTAATATTGTTCATATCAACAACGTGGATAGACGTTGTTTTTCAGATAATCTGAGCGATCTGCAAACTAATGGAGAATAGAGAATTGTTGTGTGGAAGGACAATTTTGGCACCGGCGAATGAAACTGTGGGAAAGATTAATGAAAACATTATGTCACATGTGGAAGGTGATGTTGTGGAGTATCTCTCGGTACACCTACACAATGTCATGGACACCGAACAAGTAACATCACCCTGTTGAATTTCTCAACTCTTTAGAGTTATCAGGAGTGCCTTCGCATAAGCTGAGGCTGAAAGTGGGTGTTCCAGTTCTGTTAATGCGTAATCTTGACGCGCCAAGATAATGTAATGACACACGGTTACAAATTACTGACCTGAGGCGGAATATTTTAAAAGCAATAATCATGTCAGAAATAGTAAAAGAAAAAAAAATGTTAAGATTCCCCGTATTCCAATAATTCCGACAGATTTGTGGCGGCATCGAAACCGCCACAAACGAACTACGCATCAAAGACCTAACGTCACAAGTCCTACATCGCGGTATAAGTGTTTACCGAGCGATTAACATATATAAGACTATGCGTCATCAATTCTTGGGCAATTGCCCGCCAGACACAACACCCGTCTGGTCGGACGATCCTCCCTTTTCTATAGAGGACGAGTGAACTTTACACCCTGTTCCTCATACCCCTAAATTGGTGACCCCGAATATGAACGTCAACGCAGCCTTCGTGCAACTACTTCAGCGTGACGTCATCAACATCATTCCCGCAAGCTTTCGTTAGGCGAGTCACACAGCCAGCCAGCACCCACGGCTTCAACGGGTATCCTGACCACCAGCATGCAGCGAACGCGCATTCTTGGTCACCACCCTTAGCCTCATCAGCAACCCGGTGCTGTACCACATCCGACGCACTGGATCACAACGCAGCTCCACCCCGACTCACTGGGGAATCAAACTCAAACTACCACCAATCACCGCAGACAGTTCCGACCCACTGTGAACTATGCGGCACCCGGTTCCGACTCACTGGAACCTCAACTGGCACTGGCAAGCATCGCAAGATACAAGACTCAGCCCAATATCGACCTCCGGTCACCGGAGGGGAGTGATGTGGCGGCATCTACACCGCCACATACGATCTACGCATCAAAGACCTGACGTCACAAGTCCTACATCGCGGTATAAGTGTTTACCGAGCGATTAACATATACATATAAGACTATCCGACATCAATCCTTGGGCAATTGCCCGCCAGACACAACACCCGTCTGGTCGGAGGATCCTCCCTTTTTCATAGAGTATGAGTGAACTTTACACCCTGTTCCTCTAACCCCTAAAGATTTACCTTTCCAATTTAAAAAGAGTAGAGCCATTGTATGTGGCGTGCTCACGAGTATCCAGCCCACAAAATCTACATGTTTTAGCAAAAAATGGGAAAACCGAAAATGTTGTTTACAGAAATGTTTTAACATAAGATATTCCAGTATTATTCATGATACTTTACAGATTGGGATAGACGTTGTTCACCTTCCACAGGCAAATGTGTCATATTTTTTTCATAAGACTTTCACACAGTTTCATACTTCCGTCTATACTATCCACACTAATATTACGCGTACGAAAGTTACTGGCTGTCTCATGTCTGTAACCTTTTTGTAACGCCTAGATAGACCATGACATGGGTTATGGGATCTGGGATATATTTTTATCCCGGTAGTACGTTCCCGTGGGATAATTTCCGACCTCCACGCGGGCGAAGCCGCGGGCAAAAGCTAGTAATATATAATGTTAAGTTCTTTGTTTAATTTAGTTGCGATAATGTTCATACATCACAAGTTTGTAAAATTAAGTATGTGGGGACAATTATTAATATTATTGGGTAGGTATGTATAATTAGTTTGTAATACTTGTAAATAATATAAAAAATAAATAAAAATACATTATTTTACCATTTAAATTATGTTTTATTTTGTATTACTTATTTATACTCGGACTCTAAATTAGCTCTAGTGTAGTGTATTATAGGTTATTTTCTTTCAGTATATTTTATTAGAATAATTCGTTTAAAATCATAGTACATTTGAAATTATATATTAAAAATTTTAAGAAATAATAATTTTGCTGCAGCTAATTTAAAGTTTGATAAGTAGGTTACCCTGATTATATTAAATGAAACACTCTTAAGTAGATAAACATTTTTTATTAACTTTTCAACACAATAATGAATTAAAATAAATTAAAAACAGACATATTATTATCAACATACCATTTTCTAATACACACCGCATTATTTAATGCACAATTCATTTTATGGTTCACACAATTAAAATCAGTTTTATTTTTACAAAACTTTTTTTTAAATGTTGCAAAATTAGGACATCCCTTCTCACCTATGTCGATCACTTCACAATTTGCACATAACTCTTTAATCCACTTAATCTTTTCCAAACCCTTGGTAATAATTTTTTTATTTTCTAAATATGGTAAAATAACGCGTTGAAACTCTTTGTAGTATATGAACCCCTCACTCCAGTAAATTCCTCGATTCCTTTCTAGCCACCTCACCTGCTTTTTTTCTTCTGGTGTTAGGTAATGGAATGAATATGGTGGTTTTACCAAGAACGTCTGTGTATGATCCTGACTCGCAATGCTTAATTCTTCTATACTTATAATAAATCTGTAGAAGTGAAAATTCTGTACATTGAAAATATCAAAAAAATAAATGGCAGGGGGTGTTACTAGACCGACACCGAACCCAAAAGTGTGATTAAATTTTTTTTTGTCTGTCTGTCTGTCTGTCTGTCTGTCTGTCTGTCTGTTTGTTCAGGTATCACGCAAAAACTACCGGTTCGATTACGATGAAACTTGGTATAATTATTCTTTAATATCCTGGGCACCACACTGGGTACTTTTTATCCCGGAAAAGTATCCTATCCTACGGTTGGGGGGTGTCAAAGTTTGTATGGAAGAATTTTAACGCGCTGTCCGATTAACTCGAAACTCAATATTTATACTTAAACCCAAAAATTAAGAATAACGTGTATCAGGATTTTTCGAAATTCAACCCCTAAAGGGGTAAAATAAGGGATGAAAGTTTGTATGAAAAATCTTATTCCTTGAGGTAATAAACACGTAACTTCGCACGAATAGTTATCTAAATAAATTATAAAGTTTGTAGTTTTTTGTTTTTCTAAATTACCCCCTTTTTTTTTTTTTTTTTTCTTTTTTTTTTTTTTGGGTGGGAAATTATCCAATGACTTCTCCCGCTCTGGGCGAAGCGGGAGGGCGTGTCAGACTTTTACTGACTAAAACCCACCCGTGTTCCTTCCCTTGCCATGCCAGGGGCCACGGTTTCCCCTTAGGACTACCCGCAACCCCGGCGGGCAACGGTCCTAGCGGACCCCGTCAGTTTTGCTGACATCTCTTTGGGGCGCGCGTGGAACACGACGCGCCGTCGACCCGGGCCTGGTCCTTATCGGGGGCGAGCTACCCATTGCTCACCGCCCGCAAGCCCGCGCCTACGGTGGCCGGGAATCCTCCAAGGAGTCCCGACGCCCAGGGCGTCTCCTACGGCGGCTAGGCGCGTGAGGGCGCGAACTTTGCCTCTCCCTCACGCGCTCCGCCTCCTCCTTCGTCTAAATTACCCCCTAAAGGGGGATTGGGGGGTGTCAGTGTTTGTATGGAAGAATTTTAACGCGCTGTCCGATTAACTCGAAACTCAATATTTATACTTAAAACCCATGGGGATGTATGGGGTAATTTCCGACACTCACGCGGGCGAAGCCGCGGGCAGCAGCTAGTTGATAATAAAATTATTTATAGAATCTTTAAATCCTTGGAGTTCCACTATAATGGTATCCGAGTTCATGATATCTTCTTAACAATGTTACTTAATGGTTTGTATTCAACAATGCAATCGTTCAGAATGAGACAATATGCTGAAGTTTGATCTGGTATCTCTGAATCACTTTCAATTTCTACTCTCACATCCACAACCGGACCTGTCTTTAGATTATCCGCTTGTCTAGAGCAATCGACTACAAACAGCGGTGCTAAATCTCTAAATTGTTTCTCACTTAGTATGGGCTCCGAGCGACGTCCGTAATAAGACTGTTGAAATCTGGTGTATTGCTCGTATAATAAAGCGATTCTGTTATTAGCAAAACTCACATTTAAGCTTTCGTATGGAAAATACGTTGAATTAAGATACACTCTAACGTCTCTAATATGACAGTGATCGAATTGAGACATGTCGGAACTTGCATTGCTTTTTCTATTTGTCTGTAGCCCAATAATAATGTATCTTGGTTTTTCTATTTGAGATGAAGTTTTGATGGACCAGGTATGTTTTGTAGTTTTAGGCAAAGCTGGATATTCGTACAGATCCCAATTTCTGTATATCATTTGAAGTGGGCGATCTTTTTCTAATACTTTTAACAAACCAATTTTTTCTTTGTCTGATACTTTAACATGCGGTACGCGCCATATGATTTTGTTAATCTGAACATCATCCACAACTTCGCCAGTATTAAGTTTTACAGCGTTCAAATTAGTATTACTACGTAACAAAATCAGTTCATGTCTACTATTTATCACGACTTTTTTTAGTAATAAGCACACCGGGGAGGTTACGAAGTGGTATAGAAGCAGAAAATCTTCCTCCATTTATATTTTTTATGCCATCAATATTCCAGCCCCAGGCATTAGACATTTTTGATTCACTTTCGTTCATTGAAATGAGTGATTTCATGGTTGTAGTTATACCTGCATTTTTTATTTTATCAATCTCCACTCCATTTAGCTCATACCTAATGTCTTGGAACAAGTAGAGTAGAGCATTGTTCGTGAAATTGATACTAGTAGCTTTGTCCTTCGTATCTTTTTTGCTAACGATAACAGTTCCTTCCAAATATAGGGTGCTAGCTGAAGGTAATATGTACAAGTCCTGTTGGTTGATAGGTATGCGGATTTCATCGTTCCTGTTAAAACTCGTTACATAGGGCTTGTAGGAATGAAATTCGATTCCTTCTATAGTATTGTCGTATGTCGGAGCGGATAAAACATCTAAGATATTCATTTTAATAATCCGATCGCTCTAAGGAATGCTTTATTGTCTTTAGTTAATTTTATTTTCTTCTTAAAGAGAGGTCTTATTTGAGAGCTAGCTCGAGCAGAACTGATATTCTTTACTTGTTGAGACACATTTTTATTGTAGTCAATCATTGTTTTCTTCTAAGATGCAGATATACCTGCACTTCTTCACCACGTAAATTGATTAATCGTTTGTTTATATCTAACAGCCTGATATGTATGCAGCTTATGTTGTTTTGATTGATTGGAAAGTATATTGCGTTTTTCGGGATTTCTATGATCCTGTATCCAGGTGGCACATTAAGTGCAAATTCGTGAATAATATGACTTGGTTCACCGTTTACATATGAACCGCTTACAATATCACATTCAATCCTGACTACGGTCGTAGGTAGAATGTTGACTGGAGACTGTGACACATGCCATTTATTTGCTTTCAAGATTTGTTTGTTAAATCCTAACAGTCTTTTAAAAGAGTCTTCTTTAATAAAATTAATGTCTTTTGTACAGAATATTGTAGTTTTTAAAGTATTATTATTGCACCGTAGTTTGATCGCTGCATCTTTTATTTCAGATTTTAAATAATCGCCGATATCTTGCAATTCATAAGTGCCTTCCGGTATTTCAATAACTTGATTAAAACCATAATAGAACTTATTATTACTTATATCAATGTTTGGAATAGAATTAAATGTTGAAAAGTGCAATAAAGCACACTCATACTCTCCATCTAGTTGCAATGTATTAGGATAGTATGTAGTTAACACTGACGAGTCTCCAGTTATCGACAAAGTGAGCGACATCTTGCAAATGATTGAAATGAAAGAAAAGCATATATTTTATAATACATTTTTATTCCAAAAAGTCCACAAATAATTTAAACATAAATGACCACAATTAACTGCGTTAATTTTTTGATATCTTATGTAGTTATAAAACACATTACAATTTTTAAAATATTGCATCAATTCCATTGGAGGTTTTAAATTTCCATAGCTATCAAAGTATTCACAGTGATTGTATACTTTAGCATAAGCTACCCAATGCGTTCCTTCGTTCTTAGAATCGTCTAAGTTAACGATACCACATTCAATGCATTTCGGCTTCCGAGGTAGTCGATCCTTCATGTAGACCCCACGAAAATATGGGATGTCACTTGAAAACTTTCGGATGTCTACATTTGTTAGAGGGCGTTTAGGTAGCATATTTTTCAGTTTTTTGAAGATGTTATAAACAATCCTTTACCACTTTTATACGACTTAATGTATAAACCCTTGCCCAACACTAATGCCTCCATAGCTTTATTATGACGTTCTGTTTCTTGCAAATTTTGTTTGCTTGCTTTGTAATCATTGACGGTTTTTGCAATGCCAGCTGCACCACCAGCTAAAGTTCCTAAAGCTGATAAACCAGCGAAAATTGGAATTAAAGGTAAAACTCCTCCAGTCTTTGGTATGGGTATTACTCGGGGTACTCGAATTCGATGATGAATGTTTGGAAATAACTTTTTTGCGGTTAAGTAAGCTGCTTTTATTAAAGTCTTATTATCTTTGCGTTTGAGTTTCTTAATTTTTGATTTTATTTTTGAAACTAAGCTTTTAAATGTTTTAATGCCAGATCCAGACTTTAGTTTCGCTTTCATAACTTTGTTCACTACCCAAGAGCTTAGTTTTTCACCTTTCCCTGCATCTTTTGATTTAAGTCTTTGTTTAGCCATGTTAAGTAGTTGTAAATCGGCTTTGTGACGATTTGATAAGTCTGTATAGTTTGTATACGCAATGTCGTGTTGCATGCAAGCTTCGTCTAGCTTATTTACACCTCGGTCACCTCGCGCTAAGCGTTTCTGAAGTTTGGTTCCTGGTCCGCAATAATTGTATCCTGGTAAATGAACTTCGAATGGTAGATTATTAATTATGTTGTTAACTAGTCCACCCCTTTGCATTACTCAAATAATAATGATAGGATTTCAGATGAAAAATGGTTATATAATAATATTATTCCATTATTGCAGCTTTTTCAATCCAACTATTTTCTGCGCTGTTTAGACCTAACCATTTAACATACAATTTATTACCTTTCTTTCTCAAAACCTTTTCTATCAAATAAACATCAGGATAATTCGATTTTTGTAGTTCTTGTTCGTAAAAAGCTCCTAATATGTTTTGCTTTCGTTGATCTTCTATGTGATAAGTAACTGGTAAGGTTTTATTTACTTTTTTTATAATAAATAATTCAGTAGACCAATTAGGAGTGTAACCTTTCTCAAAATTATGTTTGTATTTACTTATACGAACACAATCACCAACTTTGAATTTAGGGTTCCACTGAACTAAATCATGTTTGTTAATTTTTTTAATATTTTCTTTGATTATTTGTTCATTATATTTATTCACATCAACCGGTTTAAATTGAATAGTACGATGTTTTGTGTTGTTATATCTCTTCAATGTATCTTCCAATGGCAGACCTAACCACTTATAGTTTCCATTGAGACTAAAATATTTATATAATTTATTTTTTACAGTTCTAATCAGTCTCTCTACAATTGATGCTTTTTTAGTAGAAAACGATGAGTAATGGTTAATGTTGTGCTTTTTCATAAGCGTTTGAAAAGTGATGTTATAAAATTCAGTTCCCATATCAGTTTGTAAGTTCATAGGATTATTACGACTACTAAGCAATATATGTTCGAATGCACGAGTAACAGGCACTAAGTCCGCCTCTGTACATTTGTGTGCTTGAAGTATTAAATAAATAAATAACATCGAATTTATTTTTCGATTTTAACGGTTCAGCCTAGGCATACTTCGAGAAGCAGTCAATCACCACTAAGATGAAATTGTAACCTTTGTTATACTTTTTCAGGTTTTGCATGTCCATCAAGTCTGCTTGCCATAAGTCGTGGATTCCTTTCAGAATAACAGAACGTCGAAGGAAATTTCTTCGTGCCGCTTTGTGTATTTCATTTACAATCTGCTGTTTTACCATTACGGAGTTTTTTGAAGTAATTTATCTACCTCTGCTTTAGTGTAAAACTTATCTTGCAAATGAGTTGAAACCTCTGGTAACCTTGCTTTTAAAGTAGCTTGAACTGTACCCTTTGCATCTTTTATGATTTGAGAACGCAAGATACCAATCAGATTATTAACTTCTTTAAACATATTAGCATTCAATCCATCTACATAATCCTTGTTCACACCCAGATTCTTTAATTCTTTTAACGTGTTAGCATTCAATTGATCTACGTAATCCTTGTTCACAGCATCGTCAGCTTCTACTGGAGATCTAATTCCTCTCAGTCTTGATGTTTTTATATCGTAATCTCCGTTTTCTGATTTTAACAATGCATTCTCATTAAACTCAAATAACTCTGATAAACGCATTCTTTTGTGAATGTAGTGTCCGAATTTGTCTACGTTCATGTTTAAGGTGTATTGTATCGAGAGGCTGATAGTAAAATAAACACATTTTTAAATATTTATTTATTTATAATTTTACTTTCACGCAATTCTTCAATGATAGATATAATTTCATTATCTAATCCTGTGTTGCCAGCATCTCTAGATGCAATTAATAATTTCAATCTTTCTACTAATTCATTAGGATTATCCCAGTACACTAAATCTACGTTTTTTCTCCACTTTTTTATTAACGGTAGACCCTTTCCTTGAACTGTATTCTTCAGTTTAAAAAGAGGTTTAATAATTTGCATATATTTTTGCCCTTTATTACTTTTTATTGGTTTACTTGGATCATAATCTCTACGATGTGCATTTGTATCAAGTAACATCGACTTATAATTTTGCATATCATTATCTGTAACCAAGCTTAAGTCTACATCTTTCTTAAGCAACAACTGTTTTAAACCAGGTGTATTTCGGTATTTACGTTCAGCCACGGTAATGTATTGATCGTTGATCGTTATGCAAGCAGAACCTAGCATCAGTTTCCCGCGGTCTGCTCTAACCCCAAATGGAATATCTACCAACGCTTCTGAAGATACTGACCAGGATGATGTATCATAATCTTGATTCCTTTCAACTACTGATTCATAAGAAGAGTCACTGTTGATATCGGATTCATATTTGTCTTCATCGCTATTATTATCATTACTTTTTGCGCTGCCAGTTCCTTCTTTCGACATAGTTTCGTTAGTAAACGGAACATCAACAAAATCATTACTAGCACCCAGGAGAGCAGTTTGTTTACTAGCATTAGCAATGAGGTTGAGAGGATCTGTAACAGGTTTGAAAACAGTTTCCAGTGCTTGTTTATTATCAATCTCAGTATCTCTCATTTTTCGTACTTTTATCTTTACAGCTTCTGCCGCATCAACAATTTGCCGTTTCAATGATTTTTCCATATTGGTAAAATAGGTTGTAATTGATCAAGCGTCGTAAGGTGATGTTTGGCAGGTAATAAACCTTTTATATGTATTCGTGTTCTTAGTCAAAGACTACAAACGAATCAAATTTATTTCTATAAGGTGCTATAAAAATATCTGCCACGGCTTTAATGAGAGGTAGTATTGTGTTTAAAGATAACAATAGTGAAGAAATTTCGTACCCCGGCACAGTTAAATGAATTTGAGAAAATAAAGTAGTTAAATAAACATTGACTCTACTCTGTATAACGTGGTTCACAAATTACGCGCGAAGTGCACTTCGTCAATGAAAACAACTGCTATCTCTTTCCATCTGTTCTGTGAATGAAAACTGAAATCAGCTGACTAGTTCGACACTTGCAAATTTATACGTACAATTTTTTGTATGAAAAAAAATATGACACATGATCAATAATTTATCTTTACTATTGTAATCTATAAACACAATACTATCTCCCATTGCAGCCGTGGCAGATATTTTTATAGCACCTTATATAACATCCTTTGTTTAAGGAACAATCTTTATTAATTACAACATAATTGAACGGTATGTACTCCATATTTTTGAACACATTTCCCGAAATTCAGTCCATATCATGTCAGTGTTGACGTGTTCTTCATAAACATGTCTCATATTTCTTTCATCTTGTTTAAAAAGTACGATTAGGTTTGCGTTGTCTCTTACTAACTGTTTAGGGATTTTACTATACGTCTGATTTAGATAAAAACAATCGATGGACTTGTGTCTCCCCATAGCAAAATAATCACGTATACTACTTTGATTTTCACAAGCAACATCATCAAATACAATTACAGAATTCGGTTTTGCGGTCTGAACACTCAGTACTTGCTCATTTTCATGATATTTCTGAAATGAAACGCCTGGTACTCGTTGCAAGACTTTTTCTAAAAAAACGTACTTGGGTTGTTGCAAGATTTTCGAATAAACATAAACATTTTGAAATCTTAATCCATTCTCGTGTATAAAAAGACCAATTAATAAATTAGTTTTTCCACAATTTGATGGCCCGCAAATGATACATCGTACCGATTTAGGTAATAATTCTCCATGGCGAAAACCAGTCTCCTGAGAATTAACACAAAGTTTGTTTATATGTAACGATTGTGGTTGTTTTACAAATTTCATGACAACTGCTTGAAACGGATATATTAATAATGAGTCGATTATTGTATTACATTGACATTTATAACTAGTTCCATCGGGTGGAATAGGCGCTGAACCATTATTTTACTGCACTATGCAAAAATTCGTACTCCACCTTCCGTTCATCAGGTGGAATAGGCGCTGAACCATTATTTTACTGCACTATGCAGAAATTCGTACTCCATCTTCCGTTCATCAGGTAAGTTATCGGCATGGATTTCATATATATTATTGGACATCCTACTCCACCAGTGACAAGGCGAACGTAGTGAGCCGAAGGAACGGCAGGTGGAGTAGGATGCCCAATAATATCCTACTCACCCCGAGCCACAATCTAATAGTGGAGTCAATTGATCCCCGTCATACCAGCGACGACGTGATTAAAACGATCAAATCTAAAGTGGATGTCGTCTCACTTGGGGTGGGGATCAACAGCATTCGCAGGCTGCGCAACCAGAAAGTGGCTATTGGCTGCGCCTCTGAGCAGGACAGAGCGGCACTAGGCGAGGCAATAAAGGGCGCGGGGGAGGGGTTTGCGGTCGTGAATCCTCCACCGAAGAAACCTCTTATCCGCCTAGGAGGAGTTATAAATGATCTGGACAATGGTAGTATTGAGCTGGCTATCACGAGGCAGAACGCAAACCTCCTTGAGGGCCTCTCCCCCGAAAAAAAGCGACCCAGAGTAATCGGGAGAATGAAAGGAAGGACACCTACCACCACAAACATCATCCTGGAAGTCGACGTCGCCCTTTGGCAGCGTCTGAACGGACAGCGCATTAAGCTGGGATACCAGGTGGTGTCGGCATCCGACCAGTCCCCGGTAACTCAGTGCTACAAATGTCTCGGCTTTGGGCACCTGGCACGGGACTGCCTGTCGCAGGTAAAGTGCGGGTACTGTGCAGGGGACCATGACACCCGAGATTGTCCTAACCGCTCCCTTTCCCCCCCTTGCTGTGTTAACTGCACCAGGAGCAGAAAGCTCAACAGTCCCTTACACCCTGCCTATTCTAGCGAGTGCCCAGAGTGGTCCAAGTGGGACAGAATTTCCAGATCCGCCATAAGGTATTGTTAAGGGCACCCCACGTTGTTTCAAATTTGCGCAGGCTAACCTTGGTCGTGGCCTCGCCGCGACCAAGGATCCAAGGACCAAAGAACTCCTTTTCGACTCGTCTCGGAATGGCACGGACGTCTTATTCATTCAAGAACCCTATGTGGGTGCAAAAGGTTTGATTACAACTCCTTACGTCAACATCCAAGACATTCGTGGCACTCGGGAATCTCCCGTGAAATCGGCAATTGTCGTCACCAACCCAAATATTATTTATGTACAGAATCAAACTCTAATATGCAAGAATATCAGCTCACTTGTATTACAAATCGGCAGTCTCAGTGTAGGATGTATTAACGTTTACCTCGAGGGCGTCCTAGACATAGAGCCATACCTAAGAAAAATACAACGGGTCATCAGTGAAATAGGCACTCAAGACATAATACTTGCCGGTGACGTCAATGCCACGAGTCCTTAGTGGGGGATGCGATGCTGAAGACGGTCGGGGAAAAGCCATTATGGACACACCGACGCCGGGGGTCGCGGGAACGAAAAAATCTTCCGCAACCCCCGATTGGTGCCGGCCCGCGAACGCGGGCCTCTTCCTCGGGTCAGGGGCAAGTGAGGTGTTAAACTCCCCCCGCGCCATCTTAGAGGGGCGCGCGTGGAACACTACGCGCCGCCACCTCGGGTCCTGATGTGTGGGGGGTGACAGACGTCCCCGAGTCCGTCGCCCCTGGACCCATTTAGGGGGGCTGGAAGAGGGCGTTATCCGCCCTCCTTCGACGCCCGGTGCGCCTGCTGCGGGCCGGGTGAGTGGACGTAATCTCCCTCTCCCTTTCCGCAGCCTCCTTCTGCGAAACGACTGTCTCGCAGTAAGAAACCACCGCGTCCCAGGACTCCTCGCCGCCGACCATCGCATTCACAACGGCCGGCAGCGACAAGTCACTGCCTACTTCTGAGATGAGGGCACGGCGCGGCTCCTCCCAAGCGGCACACACTGCCAGCGTATGCCACGCCGTGTCCTCCCGGCAGTCGACGCAGTGGTGACACCGGGCGTCCGGCTCCCTCTTTATGCGACACAGGTACTTCCCGAAGCAACCATGCCCCGACAGCACCTGTGTCACCCGAAACGTCAGGGAGCCGTGCCTCCTCCCGAGCCAGCGCTCGAGCAACGGCCGGACCGCCTCGATGATAACGTAACCTTTTTTTTTTTTTTTTTTTGTTCCGGGGTGGAAAATCCTCATGGATGTCCCCCGCCCTGGGGCGGGCGGAGGGGTCTGTCAGACTCTTACTGACTAAAAACCACCCCGGTGTCCCATCTCACACCGACGCCGGGGGTCGCGGGAACGTAAAAATCTTCCGCAACCCCCGATTGGTGCCGGCCCGCGAACGCGGGCCTCTTCCTCGGGTCAGGGGGGAGTGAGGTGTTAAACTCCCCCCGCGCCATCTAAGAGGGGCGCGCGTGGAACACTACGCGCCGCCACCTCGGGTCCTGATGTGTGGGGGGCGATGGACGTCCCCGGGTCCGTCGCCCCTGGACCCATTTAGGGGGGCTGAAAGAGGGCGTTATCCGCCCTCCTTCGACGCCCGGTGCGTCTGCTGCGGGCCGGGTGAGTGGATGAAATCTCCCTCTCCCTTTCCGCAGCCTCCTTCTGCCTCTGCGAGACAGTTGTCTCGCAGAGGTCTCGTCTTGCTGACGAGGTGGTGCTGGTATTTGATGGCGACTCAGCGACGGAAGTCCAGCGGAAAGCGAATGACGCCCTCGCCTATGTATACCAGTGGGGTGTCATGAACAAGTTGAAGTTCGCACCGCAAAAAATAAATGCAATGATTATAACGCGGAAACTCAAATATGACACCCCGCGCTTGAGCATGGGCGGGGTCGCCATTGGCATGATGCAAGAGATTAAAATCCTGGGACTAACAATCGACAACAGCTTGACATTCAATAAACACACTGCAAATGTTTGCCATAAGGCACTAAACTTCTACAAGCAGTTGTCGAGGGCTGCAAAGATTAGCTGGGGACTTAACCCCGACGTCATCCGCACCATGTATACGGCAGTAGTCGAACCAGTAGTATTATACGCAGCAAGTGCGTGGGCACCCGCAACTACCAAGTTGTGCGTAAAAAAGAAGTTAAATGTGGTCCAAAGAGGATTTGCACAGAAATTGTGCAAATCCTATCGCACCGTATCCCTAAACTCGGCACTGGTGCTGGCTGGGATACTACGCCTCGATCTCCGAATACGTGAGGCAGCCGCCTTGTACGAGGCGAGGAGGGGGGTACCTCAGTCAGCACTAGGAGACAGGGACGTTGAGCGACGTACCACATTTGCTTTGCACCCCGCGGAACATATGAGTCTGCAGTTCATTTGCCTGGCAGACCAAGAACAACTGGGGAACCACTGCACACAAGCAGTGCAGATATTTACTGACGGCAGCAAGATCGATGGCAAGGTTGGAGCGGCGTTGTCTCTCTGGAGCGATGGTGCCGAAACCAAAAGCCTGAAATTGAAGCTGTCGTCCCACTGCACAGTCTACCAGGCCGAACTGCTGGCCATATGCAAAGCCACGCGGGGGGTACTAAAACGCAACGAAGAGTCCTTTGGTATATACAGCGACTCAAAATCATCACTGGAAACGGTCGTAAACCACCGCTCTCCTCATCCCCTTGCAGTTGAAATTAGGGAAAACCTGCGGAAATGTAAATTGCAAAGCAAACGTGTAGATTTGTTCTGGATTAAGGCTCATGCGGGACTGCAGGGAAATGAGAGAGCCGACCAGTTGGCTAAGGATGCAGCACTCAAATTGAAAAGAAGACCGGATTATGACCAGTGTCCGGTTTCATTCGTCAAGCGACAAATCCGGAAGGATTCGCTTGACGAATGGAATCGGAGGTACAGGACGGATGACACAGCCGCCACGACAAAACTTTTCTTCCCAAATGCTGTTGACGCCTTCAAAACGGTAAAAAAGCTGAAGCCAACAGGGATATTAACACAGATTTTAACAGGACATGGTGGGTTTTCCGAATACTTGACCAGGTTCAAGTGTAAGGAAAACCCATCATGTATATGTGACCCTGATATGGACGAGACAGTACCCTACTGACTGAATGCCCAGTATATGGCCGGGAGAGGTATGAGCTGGAGCAAAAACTAGACATGGACATAAAAATAAAAAACTTAAATGAACTGATAACTAACAAAAAATACAGCACAGATTTCTTAGGATATAGTATAAAAGTGGCACAAAAAACCATAAATAGTAACAAATAGATACATAAGAATGCTCAAAATTGTATAAATACGTATATAATAGGAAGCATTAAATAAATAGTTGCAAAAGAATTATTGTTAGAATAAGAATAAGAAACCGATAAGTGTTAAAATTGTATAAGGTAATATAAGTAAAGTTTAAAAATGTACTAGTTAAAATAAGAAGAAAGACATGTCAACGATAGATATTTTTAAATATAATGTAGTAGAAGATAAGAACACTGTAAACATAAAAAAAGGATTTAATAAAAGAAAGCCCAACAAGGTCTCGGATAATGTTCGAGGAACCATTAAGCTCGCAACGCCCTGTGATGACGGGTGGTTGTTCTTATAAAAGAAAACAAAAAAAAAAACCTAACCTAACCTTTTTTTTTTTTTGTTCCGGGGTGGAAAATCCTCATGGATGTCCCCCGCCCTGGGGCGGGCGGAGGGGTCTGTCAGACTCATACTGACTAAAAACCTCTTCGGCCTCTTCCTCGGGTCAGGGGGGAGTGAGGTGTTAAACTCCCCCCGCGCCGTCTAAGAGGGGCGCGCGTGGAACACTAGAGTCTGACCAACGAAAGCTGTCCAAGAAAAAAGGCGGCAATTTTAAAGAATCAAGAGCTGTTATCCCTGGCTATACACTCCTGAAACGGAGTTGATACTTTACAATATTCAATAAATATTATGCAATAGCATCAGTATTTCATATTTATTAATTAGATGATTTTTTTACTTTGAAGTAAAATATTATTGTTATTATGATTGAATAATTCGTGGACAGCTTTCGTTGGTCAGACTCTACGCGCCGCCACCTCGGGTCCTGATGTGTGGGGGGCGATGGACGTCCCCGGGTCCGTCGCCCCTGGACCCATTTAGGGGGGCTGAAAGAGGGCGTTATCCGCCCTCCTTCGACGCCCGGTGCATCTGCTGCGGGCCGGGTGAGTGGATGAAATCTCCCTCTCCCTTTCCGCAGCCTCCTTCTGCGAGACAACTGTCTCGCAGTAGGAAACCACCGCGTCCCAGGACTCCTCGCTGCCGACCATCGCATTCACTACGGCCGGCAGCGACAAGTCACTGCCTACTTCTGAGATGAGGGCACGGCGCGGCTCCTCCCAAGCGGCACACTCTGCCAGCGTATGCCGCACCGTGTCCTCCCGACAGTCGACGCAGTGGTGACACCGGGCGTCCGGCTCCCTGTTTATGCGACACAGATACTTCCCGAAGCAACCATGCCCCGAGAGCACCTGTGTTACCCGAAACGACAGGGAGCCGTGCCTCCTCCCGAGCCAGAGGTCGAGCACCGGCCGGACCGCCTCGATGATGTCGAGGCCGGCGGTAGGGCGTGAAAGCCTGTCCCGCCACTCCGCCACCAGGGCCTCGCGGAGCTGAGACCGATGCAGCTCAATGTGACGCTGCATCGGTTGCTCGCCCCGCGCCCTTGCTTCCTCGCGCCACCGATACGATGACGCGAGTACTTTCGCCTCGAGGTCCCAGGGCGGGGATCCGGCCAGTGCACAAGCCGCCTCGTAGGAGATCGTGCGATACCCCCTGATGACTCTGACGGTCATCGCTCGCTGCGGCTTGCGCAGTACAGCGATGCTTCCGGCCGTCAGGTCAGCCGCCCAGATCGGGGCCCCGTAAAGGGCCATCGACCGCACGATCCCCACGTAGAGCCTACAAGCGGCGCTCGGGCGACCCAGATTGGGAAGCAGCGTTGACAGCGCCCCAGCAGCACCCAGCAACTTGGGCGCCAGCCGCCGGAAGTGGGGCTCGAAGTTCCACCGGCTGTCGAGCACCAATCCTAGGTACTTCATGGTAGACTCGACAGCGATCCGAGCCCCCCCGACCACGATGTGTGAACCGGGTGGCGGCGCCCGCCGGGGGCCATGAAACACCATGGCCTCCGACTTGCTGAGGGCCACCTCCAGGCCCAGGCGACGTATGCGGCCCACCACCTGTGAGACCGCAGCCGTCGCCAGCAACGCTGCCTCCCTGTGCGAGCTCCCCCTGGCAGTGACCAGCGTATCGTCCGCGTAGCACGTCAGGTCGACGCCCGGTTGGAGTTCGCCCCTCAGCACCCAGTTGTACCCGATGTTCCACAGGAGCGGGCCAACAACCGAGCCCTGTGGAACACCGCACGACATGCGGCGCTGGTTCCCGCCATCACGTCCCATGTAGGTGACACACCTCTCTGACAGATAAGCCCCAACGATGTGGCAGAGGTAGGGAGGCACGCCATGATACCGTAGTGCCTCCCGAATACAACTCCAGGGCAGGGTGTTGAAGGCGTTGGAGATGTCCAAGGACACCGCCAACATCACCCCACGACCACGATGTGTGAACCGGGCGGCGGCGCCCGCCGGGGGCCATGAAACACCATGGCCTCCGACTTGTAAGTAAAGTTTAAAAATGTACTAGTTAAAATAAGAAGAAAGACATGTCAACGATAGATATTTTTAAATATAATGTAGTAGAAGATAAGAACACTGTAAACATAAAAAAAGGATTTAATAAAAGAAAGCCCAACAAGGTCTCGGATAATGTTCGAGGAACCATTAAGCTCGCAACGCCCTGTGATGACGGGTGGTTGTTCTTATAAAAGAAAACAAAAAAAAAAACCTAACCTAACCTTTTTTTTTTTTTGTTCCGGGGTGGAAAATCCTCATGGATGTCCCCCGCCCTGGGGCGGGCGGAGGGGTCTGTCAGACTCATACTGACTAAAAACCTCTTCGGCCTCTTCCTCGGGTCAGGGGGGAGTGAGGTGTTAAACTCCCCCCGCGCCGTCTAAGAGGGGCGCGCGTGGAACACTAGAGTCTGACCAACGAAAGCTGTCCAAGAAAAAAGGCGGCAATTTTAAAGAATCAAGAGCTGTTATCCCTGGCTATACACTCCTGAAACGGAGTTGATACTTTACAATATTCAATAAATATTATGCAATAGCATCAGTATTTCATATTTATTAATTAGATGATTTTTTTACTTTGAAGTAAAATATTATTGTTATTATGATTGAATAATTCGTGGACAGCTTTCGTTGGTCAGACTCTACGCGCCGCCACCTCGGGTCCTGATGTGTGGGGGGCGATGGACGTCCCCGGGTCCGTCGCCCCTGGACCCATTTAGGGGGGCTGAAAGAGGGCGTTATCCGCCCTCCTTCGACGCCCGGTGCATCTGCTGCGGGCCGGGTGAGTGGATGAAATCTCCCTCTCCCTTTCCGCAGCCTCCTTCTGCGAGACAACTGTCTCGCAGTAGGAAACCACCGCGTCCCAGGACTCCTCGCTGCCGACCATCGCATTCACTACGGCCGGCAGCGACAAGTCACTGCCTACTTCTGAGATGAGGGCACGGCGCGGCTCCTCCCAAGCGGCACACTCTGCCAGCGTATGCCGCACCGTGTCCTCCCGACAGTCGACGCAGTGGTGACACCGGGCGTCCGGCTCCCTGTTTATGCGACACAGATACTTCCCGAAGCAACCATGCCCCGAGAGCACCTGTGTTACCCGAAACGACAGGGAGCCGTGCCTCCTCCCGAGCCAGAGGTCGAGCACCGGCCGGACCGCCTCGATGATGTCGAGGCCGGCGGTAGGGCGTGAAAGCCTGTCCCGCCACTCCGCCACCAGGGCCTCGCGGAGCTGAGACCGATGCAGCTCAATGTGACGCTGCATCGGTTGCTCGCCCCGCGCCCTTGCTTCCTCGCGCCACCGATACGATGACGCGAGTACTTTCGCCTCGAGGTCCCAGGGCGGGGATCCGGCCAGTGCACAAGCCGCCTCGTAGGAGATCGTGCGATACCCCCTGATGACTCTGACGGTCATCGCTCGCTGCGGCTTGCGCAGTACAGCGATGCTTCCGGCCGTCAGGTCAGCCGCCCAGATCGGGGCCCCGTAAAGGGCCATCGACCGCACGATCCCCACGTAGAGCCGCCTACAAGCGGCGCTCGGGCGACCCAGATTGGGAAGCAGCGTTGACAGCGCCCCAGCAGCACCCAGCAACTTGGGCGCCAGCCGCCGGAAGTGGGGCTCGAAGTTCCACCGGCTGTCGAGCACCAATCCTAGGTACTTCATGGTAGACTCGACAGCGATCCGAGCCCCCCCGACCACGATGTGTGAACCGGGTGGCGGCGCCCGCCGGGGGCCATGAAACACCATGGCCTCCGACTTGCTGAGGGCCACCTCCAGGCCCAGGCGACGTATGCGGCCCACCACCTGTGAGACCGCAGCCGTCGCCAGCAACGCTGCCTCCCTGTGCGAGCTCCCCCTGGCAGTGACCAGCGTATCGTCCGCGTAGCACGTCAGGTCGACGCCCGGTTGGAGTTCGCCCCTCAGCACCCAGTTGTACCCGATGTTCCACAGGAGCGGGCCAACAACCGAGCCCTGTGGAACACCGCACGACATGCGGCGCTGGTTCCCGCCATCACGTCCCATGTAGGTGACACACCTCTCTGACAGATAAGCCCCAACGATGTGGCAGAGGTAGGGAGGCACGCCATGATACCGTAGTGCCTCCCGAATACAACTCCAGGGCAGGGTGTTGAAGGCGTTGGAGATGTCCAAGGACACCGCCAACATCACCCCACGACCACGATGTGTGAACCGGGCGGCGGCGCCCGCCGGGGGCCATGAAACACCATGGCCTCCGACTTGCTGAGGGCCACCTCCAGGCCCAGGCGACGTATGCGGCCCACCACCTGTGAGACCGCAACCGTCGCCAGCAACGCTGCCTCCCTGTGCGAGCTCCCCCGGGCAGTGACCAGCGTGTCGTCCGCGTAGCACGTCAGGTCGACGCCCGGTTGGAGTTCGCCCCTCAGCACCCAGTCGTACCCGATGTTCCACAGGAGCGGGCCAACAACCGAGCCCTGTGGAACACCGCACGACATGCGGCGCTGGTTTCCGCCATCACGTCCCATGTAGGTGACACACCTCTCCGACAGATAAG
Organism: Eupsilia transversa; assembly: GCA_914767815.1. Classification (NCBI taxonomy): domain Eukaryota; kingdom Metazoa; phylum Arthropoda; class Insecta; order Lepidoptera; family Noctuidae; genus Eupsilia; species Eupsilia transversa. The sequence goes on along the minus strand of OU611873.1, from coordinate 18,534,584 downwards.
CCCCAACGATGTGGCAGAGGTAGGGAGGCACGCCATGATACCGCAGTGCCTCCCGAATACAACTCCAGGGCAGGGTGTTGAAGGCGTTAGAGATGTCCAAGGACACCGCCAACATCACTCCGCCCCGGGACACCGCTTCCTCCGCCAGGACTCTAACCCGCGACACAGCGTGGATCGTGGAGCGCCCATGCCGAAACCCGAATTGACTGTCGTCCAGGTCCGGCCCATCTCTGCACAAGTGGCCGACGAGGCGGGCTGCGATTATCCGCTCCCCGTCCTCCGTCAGGGCGACGACGGGAGTGGAGTCGGTGGCTGCAGGACGCCTCTGCTGCCATTCCGCTCTCTGTGCGGCAAGCTCCCGCTTGAGGTCCTCGAGCTCCGATCTGAGACGGCTGTTCTCCTCCCACAGCTTCGCCGTCTCGTCTGAGCTTGTGCGACTGAGGAGGACCCCAACTGCCTCCTTAATGTCGCCAGCCGCCTCCTTCAGAGCGCGCGTGAACGTGCCTTTCAGGCTGCCAGATTTTGTGGCAACCTTCAATATGACGTCCACGCCGTCCAAAACTTGGCGACTGAGCGCCACCGCCGACAGGCTCTCTCCGGCAGCCGCCTGAGCAGAGCGTCGATCTCGGGCCAGTCGAGCCATTTCGCTGACCTCGTCAGCTGCCACCGCCTTCCGCTGCGTCCGCTTTGCGGCATTTTCTTCCGCTCGATTGGTCCCGAGTAGGGGGATAGCGGAGCCCCCCCCAAGGTCCACCACTGTGGGTTCGAGGTCCACCTGCTTGGACCCCGAGTCGCTTCCTCCGCTGGGTGCCGGCGTATCGGGGCGTTTTAAAAAGCGCCCCAGAGAGTCGCGTGTTGTAGATGGAGCTGACGCTCCACCAATTGCGCGACCTCGCCCTCTCTTGCCCTTCGGCACCTTCGCAGCGGACAGATTCTCCTCGCTGGAAGTAGGGAGAAAGAAAGAAAGAAAGAAAGAAAATACATTTATTTGACACAGACTAAAAGGCACACAATATAAAAAACAGCAGACAAGATAAAAATAAAACAAATAAAAAAGATGTAAAGTAACAAAATTGGCAGGGGAGTGTGCCTCACGGCTGCGGCAAAAAGGCCCAGTTCAGCAAAAATGCCAGACAACAAAGTGCCTGACGCTGGTTTTCAACTGGACCTAAAAGTGTGAGGTGACGGATGTAAATCAGGTTTTATAACGTGTGTATTAAATAAAATAAAATAAATATATCTGATAAAAATAATAGCGAATATGTACATAAATAGTGTGATTAAATTAGAGTATAAGAAAAACCGATGCCAGACTTCCACGATTTTTTATGATGCCAGACTTCCTAGCTCATTGTCATTGTTTATTCATCCGTGCACTTCATCGCACACAATACGCTGCAAACAGCCGAGCGCGGCGGACTGTACACGGACAGAATGCAACTTTTGTGTTTTAAATCTTGTCTTAGCTATGGTTTTCATTGAGATCCAAAAACCCTAATGTGTCATAATGTGAATGTGAAAGCACAGACTACGTAGTAGTGTGTAAGTTAGCTGAACATTTTGACGAAGAGTGGAAATGGAAGTAAAAGTGGAAATGGAGGTAAAAAACATGCGTAGTTATACGAAGAAGATAAGGACAAAAAGGTAAGCGCAAGTCAATTAAATATTGTTTTCTTAAAAAATAATAAATCCGTTATGTGCAAGGTACCTACCCATTTTTATATTTTATTTTCACTTTCACAGTCGTATGCTGATTGCTGTTAAATGGGGGTGACAAATTTCAGACTATACCTACAGAGGTTCGCCGACTGCCTTGGTCTTGGTGGTGGATGGGTGAGGCGGTGCCATCCCGACATCATACTTCTCAGTCGCGTGCAAATAGGCCAGGAACATTGGGTACGTTGAAAAGCGACGTGGTTCGACAATGCATAAGTTGGACATAAATATATATTGTAAAGGTGTTGTCTTTTATTTCCAGGTCTTATATCTGCGACTGCAACGATGCCGCGGATATCGCAACAACAACCTCCGAACAGAGGACACAACGGACATAAGCTAGTGAGCCGAGCCGAGAAGAACAAGGAAGCCGTATACCTTCACCCACAGAAACGCTGACACATACTCAAGGTACCTACATGTATCATATAATTGAGACATTTAGTGTGACCATATCCAGCCTCCGTTGCGCTTCCATAAGGTACTGCCGTAAGCGTCGTCTAAAAGCGTATATTGTGTTAATAACCCTAATCGGTGGTGGCAGGTTATTCCATACTTTAGAAGCCGCATAACGAAAGCTGCCTCTAAACGCGGCTGTACCCTGTGACTGAGTCGAGAGTTGTTGTGAGCATTGCCGTCTGCCGCATTCCCGTCTACTCGTAACCCAACTAAGTTTGTTGAAAAGGTAGTCCGGTTTCTGATATTTAACTACACCGAACAGAAGGCAGGCCAAGTGTAGTTTACGTCTAGACTTCATCTTCAAAGTTAAATGCTTATTTAGGAACGGTGTAACGTGGCTTCTGGTAGGAATGTTGTAACAGAACCGAGCACAAGCGTTCTGTACCCTTTGAATGAGGCGGTCTGTTCGTGCTAATAGGCGCGGGCCGTAAACCGTGTCAGCGTAGTTCAACCTAGACAGAACCAGGGTTTCCACTAGCTGTTCGCGTAATCTTTCGGATAGATAGGGCCTCATATTATATAGAACCTTTAGGCGATAGAAACAGTTTCTAACCGAGTCCGACACGTGCTTCTCGAAACGTAGGTCCTTGTCCATAATAACGCCTAGATTCCGTGCTTCATACACTCGCTCAATTGGTTCGCCCATAAGATTCAAATCAAATGTCAGAGGTAATCGTGCCAACTGCTGTCTTGTGCCAAATACTATATATTTAGTTTTTGTCGGATTTAACGACAGGCAGTTATCCTCTGACCAGGTGGCGATTCTTTTTAGATCATCGTTAAGATCCTTAATGGCACTATCGTATTCATTTGGTCTAAAAGATATATAAAGTTGGACATCGTCGGCGTATATATGGTACTTGCATCTCTGGAAACATTTTATAATATCCGCACAGTATAAAATAAAGAGAATCGGGCCCAATATAGAGCCCTGCGGGACTCCTCTCTCCACAGAAGCAAGTGTCGATCTAAGGGTAGTGCCGTCACCCAAGCGCAAGTCAACAAGTTGCTCCCTATTACTTAGATAACTGCGAAACCATTGCGTAGCACTGGGGTCGAAACCATAATAATTTAACTTAGATAGTAATAGCGGGATATTTATTGCGTCAAATGCACGGGAAAAATCAAGTAAAACCAGTAAAGTGCACATTCCCCTATCTTGGGCAGATAATATATTATCAGTAACATCAAGTAAAGCAGTAGATGTACTGCGCTGCTTCCTGAAACCTGATTGTAAATCAGGTAGAACATTATTGTGTTCCAAAAAAAGCGTTAATTGGCGGCTAACGACCTTTTCTAATACCTTGGATAGACATGGTAATATGCTTATAGGGCGTAGATCTTTTAAAGTAGATGGATTTGAGTTTTATGGCAAGGGCCTAACGGAGGCAATTTTCCATAGTTCGGGGAACGTTGACGTGACTATGGAGCGGTTTATTATGTCCGTTACAACACTTAACGTGTGTGGCAGAGTCATGTTAATCATATCCAGGGTAATATTGTCATAACCTTCTGCGTTACTTTTAAGGTTAGATATAACGCGAGAGACGTCGTTCTCTTCCACTGGAGTGATAACGAAAATTTCTTCCCCATGTCTATGATTCTCATAAAAGTTCATAAGTGATGTGCTTGCTACGGGGTTACCGGGGACAATTAAAAAGTTGTTATTAATTAGGTCAGGGTCTGTAAAGTGTGACGGTAGGTCTTGTTTGGGCTTATAGGGCGATAAGGTGGATTTTAAATTTTTCCACAGTAATTTTGGATTTTTTATTTTATTATTTATGTTGTGCTTAAAATACGCAACTTTTTCATTGTACAACGAACTAATTACTAAGTGCTTTAGCTCTTTGTAATATCTTTTTTTAGAATCGGCCTTCGTTTTCCTATAACTACTAAGTGCATCGTCACGTAAACGCATCATAACTTTGACAGTATCAGTTATCCACGGATACGACTTTTCCCGTACATTACATGTCTTGATTGGTGCGTGAACATCAAACAGGGAAATTATATGGGTGTTAAAGACATGTACCATATCATTAACGTTGTCAAGTGACGAGATAATTCCAAGGTTTAAAAATGATAAATCTAAATTAAAGCTTTCGGTACATACATTTTTAAGAGGCCGGAATTTTATCAAGTATGGTTTGAAATTATCTCGCTTAATGTGAAATTCACCGACTATGACGGAATGGCCATTAATTGAACCGAAAGGTTCTACCGCTGTAAGTCTTGCTCTCAGGTCAGAACATAGGACATCGATGAGAGTTTCGCTGGATGCTGTAAAGTGGGTAGGAGTTGTGACCAACTGTGAAAGACTGAGGCAGTTCAGAAACTCATTTATATTTTTAGTTTTATGCCCGGTCGTGTCTAACAAATTAACATTGAAGTCGCCAAGTAATATGAAGTGGTCGCAGGTTCCTAGTGAACTAATAGCATACGTTATGGCATCTAGGAAAAGGACAAGGTCGTGCCATGGTGGCCGGTAGGCTGTTCCTATAGCAATTTTTTTGCCGTTCAATGAGATCGTTAACCACATTTGTTCGACCGATTCGAACCTTGGATCGATCGCACCGGCCCATGTACGCGCGCTCAAACCCCGCCGTAGATAAAAGCCGACGCCCCCACCACGACCCGAGCGCACACTCGCTGGCCGCGGCGTGTGGCGCAGACGGTAGCCCGGAACCACAGGAGCGCGCCCCTCCTCGCCCGGTCGCAACCAAGTCTCGTTAATGGCCATAACGTCAAAACAATGCCTGTCGAGTGCACCAATCAAGTTATCATGACCTGTACCCAATGAACTAGCATTAAGAAAACCGACTTTAAGAAACTTTTCTCCTTTAGTCATCATTATAATAATGTAAAATAATTTCGTCATTTTGCAATATCAATTTATAATTTATAATTTCATATAATATTAATTTTAGTCTAATTGTAAATATGTAGGTCATGAATAAGTTAAGATGAAACAAAGGTTTTAAGCTGTAGTACGTAATTAATAGGTTTGTAAAGTTTAGTAATAGTTTTGTAATAAATAGGTATGTCAATAGGTATGTGAATAGGTATGTATGTAGGTATGAATATAGGTATGTATATAGGTATGTATACAGAGTGGCGATTTGGTTATCACATTAAATAGTACAGCGGTTATAACAAGTTGTTATCAGTCTGTTAAAATAATAAAATAAATAATTTTACTTAAAACAGAAAACTGAATTTTTCAAACAAACTAAATAGCGTAAAATTTGGCACTAAATAAACCACCCTTCATACTATTAGTTTACTGACCTTTAAAAGCGGCAACGCCGCGGCGCGGGCGGCTTGGCGGGGCGGCGCGGCGCACACGTCAAAGGACAGTGGGAGGTAGGTACTTGCGCATGTAGGCTCAAACACAAACACGCGCGTTGTGATGTGATGGTATCAACAAATCAACACAAACCTTATGGTATTTTTGGCAAATAATCACAAATTAAGTATAAAAACCTCCACTTAAAAATGTTTAATTTATTATTTAGCGAAATAATTAAGTATGGGCTCTTCCTACTCGAAGTGGAGCTTCAACCTGATATGGAACCAAAGATTGGTTATCACGTAATGTTTGGACTTCCCGTCAATTCCCGTGTAAAAATCCGTAAATCCGTGTTCGTATCGCCAGCGCTGAGCAGAGTTTGATAGCATTCTCCATAAATCAAAATCATATCGGTGTACTCCGATGACGTGAAATTGATACGAGACATCTTGAGAACACAACACAACACAAAAAGGAATTCGCATGAACTGTCACACCACTTTCACTAAGTTACCTACAACTATTTTAAGTACTGTTGTAATAACGTGTCCTATCACAAATAAAAAAACAAAACAAGCGTCCAATCTCGCACGAACTGTCACAACACTTAATAATAGCGTATCCTATTCCTATTACAAACAAAACAAGAAACTTAACAAAATGTCCTCAAAACAATAACAACAATTAAAATACGCAGGACGCGTGTGCGAATAGGCAAGTCGTGAACTACCCTCAAGGACACCGGCGCGGGGACTGAGTGAGTCACAATCGCACACGCCGCCAGAAAAATACGAATTTTGACGACCCGCACACCCCTTACCCCGTTCATTTCACGCGTAGAGATTTATGCCATAAATCTTTAGCAGTAAGAACATTTTTCGCGGAGTTTTATTCATTCCCCCGCTGAGGTCCCTTATTTTTTAATTTTACGCATAGAGAACGCCTTAAACTATTAGCCGTAAGGACATTTTTCGCTTGATTTGTTTACGTTTTTTGAAGGCCGGCAAAGATAGTACAAAAGGATGCCGATTCCGAATTACTTGGAAATAATTCCAAGTAATTCAGAATCGGTATCGTTTGAACTATCTTCGCCGGCCACGGGTCTTTGACCTACTAGTATTGGTCAGGTGATTTTCTTTATGCAATACATGATGTTGTTAAATACTAAAACGAAAAAAAAGGTCCCACGGCTAGAATATACATTTTTATTAATGATTTTAATTGCGTATGTTTAAAATACGTAATGTAGAATACGTGGCTTGAATTAATGTGATAACCAAATCGCCACACTGTATAGGTATGTAAATAGGTATGTAAGTAATAGGTGTGTAAAGTTTAGTAATAGTTTTGTAATAAATAGGTGAAAATAAATATGTGTGGTGTTATAAAACCGGTTTACGTATAGTTGACTGAGGCGCGCCGCGAAACACACACCCACCAGTGTACAATATAGCAGATGACAGTAACAACACAGACATAATACTTTTGAGATGCTAACACTTACAACAAATAAACAAGTTACTCGTACTTTAAAAATCTGCGTGATAGTAAAACAAAGTATGAACATAACTAGACAAATAATCAGTACAACAAAACAAAAAAAAAAAAACAAAATAGTAACTTTAAAGTGAGCCGCCGCTACTCGGTGCCGGTCCGAAAGTGCGCTGTAAGTCAGCCTCACAGCGGATGTGGTAAGTGGCGTCTCCGGGTTTGTACCGGGCAAGAATACGGCCTCGTTTTGCCCATACAAACTGCCAACCGAGGCGTTTGCTGATCTCACGAGCGCTCCGAAACAACTCTCGGTTCACCTTCGTAAGGCGCTCGTTCACGTAAAAGCGCGTCGCAGGGCCCGGCATGTCGAGGTCAGCAGTAGTCATGCCGCGACGCACGCGCGCACCCTCCAGCAGCTCGTCACGAAGGTCGCGGCGAGCGAGACGCACGACGAGGAAGCGGGGACGGGTCTCCACCGGCGCCGTCGCCTGCGTCACGTTGATGCGCCTACCTCCGACACGCTCGGCGCTCACTATGTCGCGCGCATCGATTTTAACGCCAATCTTTGACGCAACCAGCATAGCAATATGGATTGGGTTTTCACCACTGGTCTCGGGTATGTTAGAGATCTGGATATCGTTTGCGAGCAGCTCCTGATCCCGGTCGTTTATATCGTTCCGCAGTTGCGATATCAATCCATCCACCTCTGACGATACTCGGGGCTGAGTGTGTTTGCTTTCCAGCACAGCCACTCTCTCCTCTAGATGACTCATCCTATCATTAGTCGCGTTTAGGGAGGATCTAAGCTCGGACAGATCATTGCGAAGTAGCTGGAATTCATTCCGCACCGTCTTTAAAAAATCCTCTTTAAATATGTGCAGCTCTGCCTTGAGGATGTCTAACAGGTTGGGCTCCTGTGCGGTGTCCAGGGTCGTGCTGTTTAAGGGGCTGGTATCCGTCAGGTTGACAAGGCTTTCCTCAAGTGCGGCTGGCGCTGGTGGACGCGCCCTAACTGGCGTTTCAGCCTGGTTATCCCTCACCAGGTTCTTATTGCACTCAGGACAGTGCCAAGGGGCCTTTAAAGGGCCGGTATGCTGTAGACCCACGCACGCACGATGGTACCAAGACCTGCACTTGTTATAGGTAGCGGCCTCTGTCGACGACAGAAACTTGCCACAGCCACCGCACTTAGCCATGGTGAACTAGTTGAAAAGTATTTGTCTAATCGATCTGCCCAAGTAGTACACCGATAAGGGAACAGATGGCGCTATTTTAACAAACACGTTTATGGCAGTTATTACGGTGTTTATGGGTACGGATAGACACCATAGGCTGAGCACAACATCGTTGCAAGGGAGCGCAGACACTAAAGTTTGGTCACAGTTTGCCTCCCCTTCACCAACAAATCACTGTTCATTTTCCTGCCAATGTCAGGTACATAAACATTTCTGGGAATCGATAAAAAAACGTTTTTGGAGTTGTATATATGTTAACGGAAAAGTGTGTAATCCGTCATTGTATACAAATCCTAGGAAATGTGTACAATTCCTAAAATTGAAAGGAAATCTATGATGTATTTTGTAATATGCGCTTTTCCTAGGAAATCTATACATTTCCTAAATAGCAATCGGAAATGTATTACATTCTTGATTTTTGTAAGTACAGCGGGGATAGCGGAGCGAGGGGAGTGTATCGCGTCATTCGATCAGGGGATCGAGCGCGATACAGTAAGTTCTATTCTTACATTGTGATGACATAGAATTACTTAATTGTCAGACTGATTATTTACCAAATGAAAATTTTTATACGTATTTACGTATTAAATTATAGTTTAGTAGATTTTTATGTGTGCAAGATGGGCAATAGAAAGGATTTTTTTTTTGTTGATTTTTGAAATTTTATTAGTAACTAGCTGCTGCCCGCGGCTTCGCCCGCGTGAGTGTCGGAAATTACCCCATACATCCCCATGGGTTTTTAAGTATAAATATTGAGTTTCGAGTTAATCGGACAGCGCGTTAAAATTCTGCCATAAATCAAATCAAATCAAATCAAATCAAAATATTTTATTTCATATAAACCTACAAGGGCACTTATGAAACGTCAGAATCTAGGTGCACGGTTCCAATTGGTCGTTTCCTATGGAGAAGAGCCGGCAAGAAACTCCACGGTTACTCTTTTAAAAATAAATGGGTTTTACAATGCTTTAAATGTACAGTTTGAATAGGTATGAGAGGACAGCGTAGGCCTGTCAACAAGATACTTAAAAAAAATAGAAAATAGTCTGCAAATCGACAGTCTGTTGTGCCTACAACGTTCTCACATTCACAAAATATAAAGGAATCTATATAAAGGTCGAAAAAAAATATTAAGAACCTATTTAACCCAAATGGTTGTCACTACAACTTTAACCAATCCGAGTGAGAAACAACATACAAACACTAACACCCCCCCAACCCCCCCTTTGGGGGGTAATTTAGAAAAACAAAAAACTACAAACTTTATAATTTATTTAGATAACTATTCGTGCGAAGTTTCATGTTTATTACCTCATGGAATAAGATTTTTCATACAAACTATCATCCCTTATTTTACCCCCTTAGGGGTTGAATTTCGAAAAATCCTGATACACGTTATTCTTAATTTTTGGGTTTAAGTATAAATATTGAGTTTCGAGTTAAACGGACAGCGCGTTAAAATTCTTCCATACAAACTTTGACACCCCCCAACCGTAGGATAGGATACTTTTCCGGGATAAAAAGTACCCAGTGTGGTGCCCAGGATATGTAAGAATAATTATACCAAGTTTCATCGTAATCGAACCGGTAGTTTTTGCGTGATGCCTGAACAAACAGACAGACAGACAGACAGACAGACAAAAAAAAATTTAATCAAATTTTTGGGTTCGGTGTCGGTCTAGTAACACCCCCTGCCATTTATTTTTTTGATATTTTCAATGTACAGAATTTTCACTTCTACAGATTTATTATAAGTAGGTATAGATAAGCTGTATGAATTTTATGTTTTACGATGTGATTGTTACAGCTGATTATGTCAACGACATCCATAATAAAAATCCTGTTTTCAGTTTACAAACGTGTTTTTTTTTTTTAAATGTTCCTTTTTATTGTTTGTATTTCCTGTGCGTGTCCCAAATAAAATATTTTTCTTTCTTTCTTTCTTTCTTTCTTTTAGTCACAGAAAGCTTTACTTATATATTTCCTAGTATCATCTCGGAATTGCATACAATTCCTAGGAAATACATACATTTCACAGGAAATGTGTGTATTAAAGAATCTTTGAAACATTATTTTACACATTTCCTAAGTAGGCTCGGAATTGCTTATATTTCCTAGGAATTGTGTACAATTCCTAGGTTTCATACATTTCCGGTAACATATATAATAACACAGCACACAAACACTGCAAATATTGTTACTTGTAAGTCGCACTTATGTAAGCATTTTTACAATAAACTTTTCCAAAATAGACTCGCTTTTTTATTTAATTGCACCAGAAGTACACAGAAAGCCTAGGGCTGATTGACATCCGTGACGTCAGTCAGGGAGGCACGCCATGATACCGCAGTGCCTCCCGAATACAACTCCAGGGCAGGGTGTTGAAAGCATTGGAGATGTCCAAGGACACCGCCAACATCACCCCGCCCCGGGACACCGCTTCCTCCGCCAGGACTCTAACCCGCGACACAGCGTGGATCGTGGAGCGCCCATGCCGAAACCCGAACTGGCTGTCGTCCAGGTCTGGCCCCTCTCTGCACAAGTGGCCGACGAGGCGGGCTGCGATTATAAACCTAACCTAACCTTTTTTTTTTTTTTTGACGCTGAGGAATGCGTTACGCATGCCCACTCGTGGGGGACGAGTCTGGGGTATGTGGGACTCCTGTCGCTAACGTCAGTATACCCACTAAACCTCAGCGGTGTTCCCACATCGCCGTGATGGGAGGGCCATGGGAAACCAGCTCAGCCTTTACATCCACGACCCTCCCGGCGCATGCCCGCCTAGCTGGCGGGCCCCGCATGCCCCCTAGGCTGGGGGGCTACGGGAATGGCCGGGAACACCTGAGTAGGGTAATATTGGGCATTCTATGCCACTGTCGGCAAGTAGCTCGGCTAGTGCGCCTCGCTACGCGCCAGTGGCATAGTATGCCCAATATTGAACGATCGACTCGACTGTAGAGTAAATTATTGTACTCACCTAGAGATCTTGCGAGATAAACCACTGGCCGCCAGTAGCTAGACGAGTTCGCATTGCTACATGACTGTAGCGTAGAAAACCGAATAATGAATGATCGCCTCCATACCTATTCTCCTCAACCTTGCGAGACTGTCATCGCTATAACGATCGCTCTATCGCGAAAAAAGATTGCGGTACTGTTTCAGTTTATAAATATTAATGTAACAAATACATTTACTCATTGCCAATCAGTTTGTTTCCAAGTGTAATCATGAAGTTTGTAAAGCAACCACAATCGCTGCATGTTAAAACAATCTGCGAGGATGTTTGTAAGACTAGTTTTCGTCATGGAGAATTGTTACCTAACTCAGTTCGTTGTATCATTTGCGGACCATCCAATTGTGGAAAAACCAATTTATTGATTGGTCTTCTCATACACGAAAATGGATTAAGATTTGAAAATGTTTATGTTTATTCGAAAACTCTGTACCAACCCAAATACATTTTTTTAGAAAAAGTTTTACAACGAGTGCCAGGTATTTCACTGCAGAAATATCATGGAAATGAGGAAGTGCTAAGAGTTCAAGACGCAAAACCTAACTCTGTGATAATATTTGATGATGTTGCTTGCGAAAATCAAGATAGCATGCGTGATTATTTCGCAATGGGAAGACACAAGTTCATCGATTGTTTTTATCTAAATCAAACTTATAGTAAAATCCCTAAGCAGTTAGTAAGAGACAACGCGAACTTAATTATACTTTTTAAACAAGATGACATTAATTTACGTCATATTTATGAAGAACATGTCAACACTGATATGACATGGACTGAATTTCGTGAAATGTGTTCCAAAATATGGAATGAGCCCTTCAATTACGTAGTAATTAATAAAGATTGTTTAAAAAATAACGGATGTTATAGAAAAAAATTTGACACCTTTGTAGTCTTTGATTAAGAATATGGTTATTTAAGTCCGTTACCTTTGTGATATTATTATTCTCCAGACATCGCTTAATCAATCACTATCAGTTCGTTTTTTGCCATGGAAAAATCGCTAAAAAGACAAATAGTAGTTGCCGTCGACGCTGTTAAGAAAAAAGTACGAAAAATGAGAGATGTTGAAATTAACAATTAGCAAACACTGGAATCCGTTTTCAAGCCTGTAACAGAACCACTCAACCAGATTGCTAATGCCAGTAAGCAGACTTCTTTCCTGTGTCCTACAAAAAATGAAGAACTTCCGTTTATCGATAAAACTTTGCAGAACGAAGAAGCCAAGGATAACAAAGACAATACAGACGAATATGAATCTGATATCGAAAGTGACTCTTCATATAAATCATTAGTTGAAAACAACCCAGGTCGTGACACGTCATCCTGGTCAGTATCCTCAGAAGCACTATCAGATATTCCATTCGGTGTCAGAGTAGAGAATGGGAAATTGATGTTAGGTTCTGCTCGTATAACGATCAGCGATGAGTATATCACTGTAGCTGGACGCAAATACCGAAATACGTCTGGTTTGAAACAGTTGTTACTGAAGAAGAATGTAGATTTAAGCATGGTTACAGAGAGTGACATGCAGCATTATAAGTCAATGCTACTTGATACAAACGCACATCGACGAGACTATGAGCCGGATAAACCAATAAAAAGTAATAAAGGTCAAAAGTATATGCAAGTTATTAAGCCTATTTTCAAACTACAAAGTACAATTCAGACCCCTCAATCGAAGGGAAAAGGGCTACCCTTAACAAAAATGTGGAAGAAAAAGGTCGATTTTGTATATTGGAACGATCCAAATGAACTGGTGGATAGGTTAAAATTATTAATTGCATCTCGAGACGCTGGTAACACAGGATTAGATAATGAAATTATATCTATCATTGAAGAATTACGTGAAAGTAAAATTATAAATAAATAAAACACCTATGTATTTAAAAATGTGTGTTCATTTTATTTTAAACCTCACAACACAATACACCTTAAACATGAACGTAGATAAATTCGGACATTATATTCATAAAAGAATGCGATTATCAGAGTTATTTGAGATCAATGAAAATACATTATCAAAATCAGAAAACGGAGATTTTGATTTAAAAACATCAAGACTGAGAGGAATTAAAAATCCAGTAGAAGCTGCCGATGCAGTGAACAAGGATTATGTAGATCGGTTGAGTGCTAATATGATAAAAGAATTTAATACACTTATTGGTACATTGCGTTCTCAAATCATGAAAGATGCAAAAGGTACTGTTCAAACTACTTTAAAAGCCGAGATACCTGCGATTGTAAGTCATTTGCAAGATAAGTTTTATACTAAAGCAGAGGTTGATAAATTACTTCAAAAAACTAAGTAATGGCAAAACAGCAAATTGTTAATGAAATACACAAAGCAGCACGAAGAAATTTCCTTAGACGTCCTGTCATTCTAAAGGGAATTGATGACTTGTGGCAAGCTGATCTGATGGACATGCAAAACTTAAAGAAATATAATAAAGGTTACAATTACATTTTAGTGGTGATTGACTGCTTCTCAAAGTATGCTTGGACAGAGCCATTAAAATCAAAAAATAAACTTGATGTTACTCGTGCATTTCAACAAATATTGATTAACAGCAAACGTAAACCTGATAATTTACAAACGGATATAGGAACAGAGTTTTATAACAACTCATTTCAGATGCTTATGAAGTCATACAATATTAACCATTACTCATCATTTTCTACCAAAAAAGCTTCGATTGTAGAGCGGTTGATTAAAACCATTAAAAATAAATTATATAAATATTTTAGTCTGAATGGAAACTATAAATGGCTGGATTTACCGTTACAAGTTACATTAAAGATATATAACAACACAAAACATCGAACAATTGGAGTTAAACCAATCGAAGTGAATAAAGCTAATATGTTAGTTATAGAAGAAAATATAAAAAAATCGTTTAAACCACCTATTTGTAAAAAACCTAAGTTCAAAGTGGGTGATTTTGTTCGGATCAGTAAATACAAACACCAGTTTGAGAAAGGTTATACACCTAATTGGTCAAGTGAAATATTTACCATAAAAAAGATTAATTTTACCATACCTGTAACATATCATTTAGAAGATCAGCGAAAGCAAGCTATATTGGGAACCTTTTACGGACAAGAACTTCAAAAATCTAAATATCCTGGTGTTTATTTGATAGAAAGAGTTTTAAAAAGAAAAGGATCAAAAATTTTCGTGAAATGGTTGGGTCTAAACAATGAAGAAAACAGTTGGATTGACAAAACTGCAATCGTAGGTTAAAATAATATTAATATAAACATTATTTTTCCACTATTTTCATCATTATAATTCGGACAATGCAAGGTGGTGAACTGGTTAATACATTAATTAATAATCTACCGTTCGAACTTCATTTGCCTGGTTATAATTATTGCGGACCAGGAACAAAACTCGAGAAACGATTACAACGAGGTGATCGCGGTGTGAATAAGCTAGACGAAGCTTGTATGCATCACGACATTGCGTATGCAAACCATACAGACTTACCCAATCGCCACAAAGCCGATTTACAACTACTAAATATGGCTAAACAAAGACTTAAGTCGAAAGATGCTGGAAAAGGTGAAAAACTGAGTTCAAATCTGGTTCCGGCATTAAAACGTTTAAATGTTTCGTGTCAAAAATAAGATCAAAGATCAAGAAACTGAACCCAAAGGATAGCAAAACATTAATCAACGTTGCTTACGCAGCGGCAAAGAAATTATTTCCAAAAATCTCCAAAATTCGAGTACCGCGAGTGATACCATTACCAAAGACTGGAGGAATTCTACCTTTAATCCCAATTTTTGCTGGTTTATCGGCTTTAGGTACTTTAGCTGGTGGTGCAGCGGGTATTGCAAAAACTGTTAACGATTACAAAGCTGGTCAGCAAAATTTGCAAGAAACAGTACGACACAATAAGGCTATGGAGTCTTTAAAGTTAGGCAAGGGTTTATACATTAAGTCACATAAAAATGGTAAAGGTTTATTTATAAAATCTTCAAAAAACTAAGAAACAAGCTACCTAATCGTCCTCTAACTAATGTAGATATCCAAAAGGATGCACGTAACATCCCCTACTTTCGAGGAGTCTACATGAAGGATCAATTACCAAGGATACCAAAACGGATTGAATGTGGTGTTGTTAACTTGGATAATTATAAGAATGTTGGTACACATTGGGTAGCTTATGTTAAAGTTAACAACTATTGTGAATATTTTGATAGCTTTGGGGATTTGAAACCTCCATTGGAACTAATGCGATATTTTAAGAAATGTAATGTTTTTTATAACTATACTAGATATCAGAAATTTAACACAGAAAATTGTGGACACTTATGTTTAGAATATCTAAGGACTTTTTGGAATAAAAACGTATAAAAATTATAATTTTCTTTTATTTCAACCATTTGCAAGATGTCACTCACATTGTCAATAACTGGAAATTCGTCAACTTTATCTACGTACTATCCTGACACATTGCAACTAAATGAACAGTATGAGTGTGCCCTATTGCATCTCTCAACATTTAATTCTATTCCAAATATTGACAAAACGAATAATAAGTTCTATTATGGCTCTAACGAAGTTATTGAAATACCAGAAGGCACCTACGAATTGCAAGATATTAATGATTACTTAAAATCTAAAATTAAAGATGCATCAATCAAACTGCAGTGCAATAACAATACATTAAAAACTACAGTATTCTGTACAAAAAGCATAAATTTTAGTAAAGAAGATACTATCAGAAATTTATTAGGTTTTAATAAGCAGATCTTGGAACCAAATAAATGGCATGTGTCACAGTTTCCAGTCAACATTTTACCTACGACAGTGATCAGGATCGAATGTGATATCGTAAGCGGCTCGTACACAAACGGAAAACCGAGTCACATAATTCACGAATTCGCACTTAACGTACCTCCTGGGTATAGGATTATAGAAATTCCGAAAAACGCAATATACTTTCCAATTAACCAAAACAACATAAGCTGCATACATATCCGGTTGATAGATATAAATAACCGCTTAATAAATCTACGAGGTGAAGAAGTGCAGCTGTATTTGCATCTTAGAAGAAAAAAATGATTGATTACAATAAATATGTGCATCAACAAATTCAAAATATCAGTCCCGCTCAAGCACCCAACCAAATAAGAGCTCGCCGTAAGAAGAAAATAAAATTAACTAAAGACAACAAGGCATTTCTCAAAGTGATCGGTTTGCTAAAATGAATATCTTAGACGTTTTATCCGCTCCGACTTATGATAATACGGTTGAAGGAATTGAATTTCATTCTTACAAGCCCTATGTAACTAGTTTCAATAGAAACGATGAAATTCGCATACCTATTAACCAACAGGACTTGTACATCCTTCCATCAGCTAGTACCTTGTATTTGGAAGGATCCGTTATCGTTAGCAAAAAGGACATGAAAGATAAAGCAACTAGTGTTCATTTCACGAATAATGCTCTACTCTACTTATTTCAAGACATAAGGTACGAGCTAAATGGAGTGGAAATTGATAGAATAAAAAATGCTGGCGTAACTACCACCATGAAATCGTTAATATCAATGAATGAGAATGAATCAAAGACATCGAATTCGTGGTGCTGGAATATCGATGGTACAAAAAACATTAACGGAGGTGATTTTTCTGCTTCTATACCACTCTGTAACATCATCGGTTTCGCAGAGGATTTCAAGAAAGTCGTGATAAATAGTAGGCACGAACTGATATTGCTACGAAGTAACACTAACCTGAATGCTGTAAAACTTAACACCGGTGAAATTGTAGAAGACGTTCAGATAAATAAAATCATTTGGCGCGTACCGCACGTTAAAGTGTCTGACAAAGAGAAAATAAATTTGCTAAAACTATTAGAAAAAGATCGACCACTCCAGATGATATTCAGAAATTGGGATCTGTACGAATATCCGGCTTTACCTAAAACTACAAAACATACTTGGTCAATCAAAACATCCTCGCAAATAGAGAAACCAAGATATATTATTATGGGACTACAGACAAATAGAAAAAACAATGGCAGTTCTGATATGTCTCAATTCGATCATTGTCATGTTCGTGATGTTAGAGTGTACCTCAACTCTACTTACTTCCCGTATGAAAACCTAAATGTGAGTTTCGCGAATAACAGAATCGCTTTATTATACGAGCAATACGTCAGATTTCAACAGTCTTATTACGGGCGTCGACCGGAGCCCTTATTAAGTGAAAAACAATTTAAAGATTTGGCGCCACTATTTGTCATCGATTGCTCTAGACAAGCTGATAATGTAAAGACAGGCCCTATTGTGGACGTAAGAGTGGAAATTGAGAGTGATTTGGAAATACCAGATCAAACTTCTGCGTATTGTCTTATATTGAACGACTGTATTATTGAATATAAACCTTTAAGTAATACTGTGAGAAAAATATCATGAATCCGAATACTGTCATAGTAGATGTTCAAGGGTTTAAAGACCTGTACAATAATTTTATAATAAAAGAGTTAGCTTTTGCTACCCGTGATTATACCCAAACATTTTTAATAAAGCCACCATACTTGTTTAAACACTTAACAAGTGACGAAAAGAGACAAGTTAAATGGCTGGAAAGAAACAGAGGTATTTATTGGAACGAAGGGTATATCGACTATAGAGAATTTCGTCGTATAATCGTTCTCTATCTAGAAAATAAGGAAATCGTTTGTAATGGTTTGGAGAAAGTAAAGTGGATAAAGGAACTTTGTGAGAACTGTAAAGTATCAGACCTTGTGACCGAAAAATGTCCTAACTTCTCTATTTTACATAAAAGATACTGTGAAGGAAGAACTAATTTAAATTGTAATAATCATTTTCAACACACTTGCTCGTAAAGTGGCTCTTATTGAACCGCTTTTAGATTCATAATGCAGTGTATTAAAAACGCGTGCTTTTTACTTTACCATAACGAACTAGTGCTGTAATGCCACAGATAACTATTTACTAGTCGGAGTACCTAGTACCTATACCAGTCCTATGACATGGCAGTGTGGAGTTAGTAAGTACTATCATGGCGGCATGGAATTTATATTGTAGAAATTGAATTTGGTGAAGCTTTTTATTTTTGTAAAACATAATACTATACGCAAACCACTATGTCACCCGAGCAGAGGATGTGCGCTTTTTTAATCTCATCAAAGAGACTTTCATGCCTTTATATTATGCATAATATTTATTACATAAAATATGATGAACATATTTCATCATATATTATTTCATATTTTTCGATACTTACATATTAACCTTATGTTTTTAATAGGTACCTACGTATTCAGAACAAAAATAAAACAAAAATACCTATTATTTTGTGTTTATTTAATAGGCTGTCTAGCAGTTTTTCCAGCGCATTTATTTAAACCTGCGCGCGAATCGCTGGCGCGGCGCGCGAAAATACAAACCAGCTCGTCATTTTCCAATACTTACTTGCTATCATTTTCGTTGTGATTAATTAACAAAAATGTCGACTTCACGGGCAATACGTAGGTTTGACTCCGCCGGAAATACTCATCGAGGCACGAAACGCGAGTGATAGCCTGTTGCCACCAAAATCTAAGGAGAAATACGTAGCGGCCTACGAAACTTTTATACAGTGGAAAAACAACAAAAATGCCAAGTCATATTCGGAAAACGTTTTTTTGGCATAGGTACTTCAATGAACTTGCAAATAAATACAAGCTCAGCTCGCTTTGGTGTATCTATTCCATGTTAAAAAGCACAGTTATGACCAAAAATAACAGTGTAAACAAAATTCCATCTTAGCACTCATTACATTTACTGATCACCACAGAACACAATATATACTCCTCTGATCACAGAGTACTTTTTTTTTTTTTCCGGTGTCAAAACGTTAGTCATAGACTGCGTTCCGAATTACGATGTAAATGTAATGAAATCGAATCGATTTGAGCGTGCTTACACCCGTTCCGAATAAGCTTGAGCGGGATAACTTATGTTTGTTCCGTGAACCGTTATTTGGCTGTGTTATAGGCATTTTTTCGAAATTGTGATTCTGGCTACCGTCGCCACCTAACCAAAAAAGAAATAACATACACGAAGAAATTAAAGAAATACTATACACAAAGAAATAAGTAACGTTTTAAGTTTTGACGTTGGGCGAGCACTGATATGCTGGGGCCACATTGTCGCGATAAGACAAACTATACTGCGCGCGCTCTCTCTCGCACACAGCTCGACGTCTCGCTGAATAAAAGAGAGCCCGTGGAGTTAAGTTCGCTTTATCGCGACAGTGTGGCCCCAGCATTAGCACATTCACTAGCGTTCCAAATTGATGACAGCCCTCAGCTTTCATAATCATATCATAACTAAATTGGAACGCAAAATATTGATGTGAGAAGTGTGGGCGATTAGGGCATATCTCGGAATGCGGTCGTATAGTTTTTCGGAGGCGGCGCGCGACTCTATGCCATGTCCATGCCGACTGAACGGAATGTTGCCATTATTTATTATATTTTATTTAACCATTTACAATTTGATTACTATACTTATAGTAACATAAGGTGTATTTTTCTGCTGAAAATCTTTCTTCATCTCTTCGTCTTTCAAAATATTATTTTGTTTTTATACATTTTTTAATAGGTGTAGGCTGTTTAGCGGGTTTGCCAGTTGCCAGTGCCTTTATTTACAACTGCGGAAAAACAAAACCGTCGCGCCATTTTCTATACCTACATATTTGTTCCCGGTTTCGCTGTGTGGTTATTTTCATAGACTAATACATATTTAAAATAATATTATCAATACGAAATCTAAAGTAACACCAACCTACGTTGAAAAGTTTTTAAAAGAAGCTCCGGATAATCAGTACATGGCAACAATGGTCAGTTGAACTTTATAATTACCTTATTGTAGCATACATTCTTACAAGTCTGTTTATTTCCTCGCAAGTGTGTTGAAAAACGTCGTATGAAACGCGAGTGCGTTGATCATTACACTCTCGACTACCTTATCGCGCTCGCCTGCGGCTCGCGCGGACAATACCGTCTCGTGTGTAATGACCAACACCGCACACTTGTATCATAATGTACTATTAAAGCATTGTGCTCTTAAAAATGTGTTATGTATAAGAAAATATTTAGAGTTATAAATGTGTGCCTACTTATAAGGTTATTGGTTTCATGAATAAAAAATAATTTGTATAGTAAAACTGCTTTTATTTTTTGAACACCCAACACATCATCAAATAAAACATTAAAATTAAATAAAACATCGTAATAAGTACTCAGTATTTACATAAACAACTGCTTACGCAAACAGTTAAGTACTAAAAATCACTATCTATTAAAGATTTAGATATTTTTTTAACTAAAGATTCAGTTTCGTCCATAACATTGTCGATAGCGTCTTTAACAATGTATTGAGCACTTATAATTACGTTCTCACTGTCACTGTCACTGTCACTGGTTTGCGGATTGCTATTGCACAGATCTACGACTGATATTTTAATTAATTTGATCCCTCGTCGCTGTAATCGGCTCATCACAAAAGATTTAGTTGGATTTTGCTTCTTCGACTTTTCCCTGCATCGTTGTTTTGATTTCTTTTCTTTCATCACTTGTTTGCTGTGCTCGGGTTCGTTGTGAAGCGTTTCGGAGAATCCTTCATAAGGATTTTGAGCGTACTGGCTAAACATAATCTCTGATTCTGTAATCTGGAAAGAAATAGACACTCATTAATTTTAAACTTAAACGTAGACGTTGATATAGTGTTGCATAAACGAATTGTCAGCGGGTTAAAATATTCATAGCCGATTCACTAATAACTGTGAGCAAAATTGCTGCGAATTAGTTACTAAACAATATAAAAATAAATTGGGACACTTACGGATGACATGCTCGCAAAAAGTACAACACTGTGTGCGTATTACAAGTATTCAAGATGAGTATTATTTCGTAAATGGCAAAAAATAACCATCGCAATAATTCATAATTTAGATTAGAATGTTAACTAAGCATTTGTGAGGGCAATGCACTGTTGTGTGTTTGTAGTAGGTATTTTGTATGATCAGCGTTATGCAATTGCCGCAAACATGGCTCTTCGAAATTTGTATAATCAGTCTTATTGTATTACGTATAAAATACATTTTACCTCTGACAAATGAACGATTCAAGTTTCAACAGGCACTTCATGTTGAAAATTGAATCTTGGTCGGGTTTCATTTTATTTAACCAACTACAAAAAGGAGGATGATGTTTTAAAACACAAATTAAACAAGTTGTCATAATCATTCACATTTTATTTATATTTTTACATTAACTTAGGTTTTTAAAACTAGGAATTATATTATATAACATACATTATAAAGTTACTTAGGTATATTTTTAAGATCTAAATTATGATTATAATACATAAATTATATTCGAACTCTATTACTAATTAGCTTAATCTTGAAATTCATATTTCGCTCTTTAAAATAAGTGAGTGACCCCAGGCTCGTGTTGATATTCGATCTACAGATATTGATCGTTTATCATCATTTCGAGATAAGGCAATTTTGTTGACACTCTTAGTAAATATTTCGTGCTTTATGGATTTAAACATAATATTTTTTCTACGAATAATTCCACCATCTAATAAAATATTTTCATAATCTGATATATTTAAGTCTCTTACTACACTTGATTTTACTCCTTTTGCCTTTTTAATGACTTTATCGACTGTTTTTATTGAGTAAAGTTTTGATCTCAAACCAACAAAATCTGAGATATATTTTCCTCCCATTTCGTCTTTGAATAAACCTGGAACTTTTTTGTTCATAATTGGTATGTTAAAATCATTTTTATCATCATAGTTACTGGTATCGAAATATTGCAAAAAATTATACTTCAAGTCATGATAAAAATCAAACGTGAATATTTTATAGACAAACGAATCTGTATCTGTATAACACAGCTGCACTCGGTCTTCATAAAAAGGTTTTACAATATTGTAATGAAAGTCATACATATGTGTCTTAGAAAGTTCTAATACAGTGAATCCAATATAAATAGGTTTATCTAAAATAATTTGGTCAGGTTTCATTTGTATTGCAACTAAGTTTTCAGTTAGAATAGAAGCGCTATGGAAATAGGGGTTGGCTACAAGTCTCTCGGAGGATATAAATTTCTTAGTACGATTAGATTGATCGCACCATTGATTAACTAAATGTACGGTTACTCTATTTTCAGTATTTTCTAATGTCTTACCAAAAACACTGTTGTTTAACAACTTAAAAAAGTCTTGTTCGAAAGAACTTTTTGCCTTTTGTCTTAATCGAGTGTTTAATTCTATGTACTGTTTTAAATAGGGACTTTGTCTGAAAGTAATAGCTTTATGAACTTTACGTAGTATTAAACCATGTTCTAAACACTTTTTTAAATGAACGTAATGTATTACGTAGTTGTACTTATTATGCAAATTTGCAACTAGTTTTTTTGTTTTACCTCCTGGAGGTATACATTTCTCAGGACAAAATGGTAAATCATTGTGGTGTTTGTGTAAATGTTCAGGATAAAAAAGATCGACCTCTAATATAAAGCCCCACTCAGAGTTATCCTCGACATTTTCAACACGAAAATTAGTTAATTCATTTTCATCAAGAAATCTAAAACTAGAATACGGTAAATACTGACACATGCTAAAGCCGTATAGGTTATTACAGTCTAGATATACTATGAAACTCTGAGGCTGTGATGCATAATGTTCCGGCATGTATTTGTGATTTGCTTTTGCATACCGATGGGAACACATGCACAAACCCCCTCGTATACCGCTTTGAATCATTCTGACGATAGCTAAATCCGAAATGAGTTCTAACTGAACACCAGTTTTTAGCAACATTGCATCGAACGATAAACTGGGTGCAGTTATGTAAAAGGCAGGATCGAGTTTGTAATATTGTTTACATGTTTTCCGAAACTTTTGAAATATGTCTGTCAACAAAAGCACGTCTGTTTTTAAGTATAGATCTGTATACTCGCCTAGGTCATTAATATTGAATTCAGCCCAAACATTCTGAGCATGATTGTAATCTTCATCGCTAATACCTTCGTTAGTCAAAGAATTATGGAAATAATCTTTAGATGGTAATGACTTTTGATCGTAACATTTCCAGTCCTTCATATAGTCATATGGGTACACACCTTTACGAGTCAGCAAACTAAATTGTGTTTCATCAGTAAAAATTGATTTAAGGTTAACAAAATCGTCTACTTGCAATGTTTTAGCAAGTTTGTCTAAACTAGTTCCTAAAAAGTTAAAGGAATCTAAAAACCTTATTTGTATAAACTCGTTATCAGCAATAGGAATAAACTTTGTAAACGCTATATATTTTTCCTTAGTCTTGGGTATTATTTTAATTTGTCCTGGAATTTCGCCTAACTTTTTAATAAATAAATGACAGTCATATCCGGTTAAGTTATGAAAAAATATTGGGATGAATTTTGGTACTTTGTGTTGTAGGTTACAGTGTCGATGTGCTGCACCTCGGTACCGGCCAGTTATATGACAGTGATCCCTTACTCTATCGGACAACAGTAAATTTTCACAAAGGTAGCACTTAACAGCGCGTTTGAAATCAAGAGCATCTATTTCTGTGAATATCATAGGCTCGCTTTTAGTTAGAATTCTGTGTATTGCTTTAGCATCTTCAGTCAGTAAATGTATAAATTTTGAAACACAATCTTTTCCGCGATAACTTCTATAGTCGCCAACCCTATCGTTAAATGATGACACTACATTATAGGCGAACGCGGCCGCCACGTGACGATGTGAGTATGACGTGTTAGCGGTGTTGAATTCATCGCCGGAAATCGGTTCGAGTATCGTTTCGAAATCGGCAAATATGACGAAAGGAATGTTTTGTTTTCTATCATAATTTTTGAATTTTAAAAATGTTCCTTTTTCTGGTAATACTGTGGCAATCCCTCCACACAGATGTGATTCAATTCGGCTGCGCGTTGGAAAAAACAATAAGCACGTTTCGCAGAAGCACAGTTTACCATGATGTTTGGTTATCTGATTTCTGACTAGACGAGGTAAATCAATGATTAGACAATAATGAGTACTAGAATTATTTTCTAAGAATAATAGATGGATGCTCTTAGATTTATGATTCGATGTTGAATACAAAGGTCCAATGATAGTTTTATCATTTTTTAAACCATACACGTAAATATTCAAAAACGGATTATTCTTCTCAAAGACAGCTATGTCCGAAAATGTTATCGGAAATGTCAAACCATCAACATTCAAAACATCCTGGAAGTAGGGATAAGATGAAACTCTGTCGGGATGTTGGTTAGTGGGGTACAGAGCCGCCACTACGCACCATAAAAAGCAATACTCATCATTGTTACGAATATTCAAACAAGCTTTTTTATTTTTTATACATTTTGGTAAAGTTATAAATTTAGATCCGCCGAGAGGTTGATATTTGTTAATATTTATTTCTATATGGGAATTGCTCGAAAATGTCCAACCACTATCTCTCTCCTGAAACTCTTCAATTTTCTTTAACAATAAATCAACCGTTGCTTTATATATTGAATCAAAATCGTAATTAAAATTAATAATAATGTTTTTTGTGGCGAACGATTTCATTTCCTTTTGATCATTTTTAAACATAAGAAAAAAAGAAAAAAGTTCGAAATTTATTTTCACAGCTTTATGTTTCAACTAGCTGCTGCCCGCGGCTTCGCCCGCGTGAATGTCGGAAATTACCCCATACATCCCCATGGGTTTTAAGTATAAATATTGAGTTTCGAGTTAATCGGACAGCGCGTTAAAATTCTTCCATACAAACACTGACACCCCCCAATCCCCCTTTAGGGGGTAATTGAGAAAAACAAAAAACTACAAACTTTATAATTTATTTAGATAACTATTCGTGCGAAGTTTCATGTTTATTACCTCAAGGAATAAGATTTTTCATACAAACTTTCATCCCTTATTTTACCCCCTTAGGGGTTGAATTTCGAAAAATCCTGATACACGTTATTCTTAATTTTTGGGTTTAAGTATAAATATTGAGTTTCGAGTTAATCGGACAGCGCGTTAAAATTCTTCCATACAAACTTTGACACCCCCCAACCGTAGGATAGGATACTTTTCCGGGATAAAAAGTACCCAGTGTGGTGCCCAGGATACTAAAGAATAATTATACCAAGTTTCATCGCAATCGAACCGGTACTTTTTGCGTGATACCTGAACAAACAGACAGACAGACAGACAGACAGACAAAAAAATATTTAATCACATTTTTGGGTTCGGTGTCGGTCTAGTAACACCCCCTGCCATTTATTTTTTTGATATTTTCAATGTACAGAATTTTCACTTCTACAGATTTATTATAAGTATAGATAATGATCGGTTTATTAGAGTTTTAACTTGTTCCCTAATATTAATGAGAAAAATTTCAGGAAAATTATTTATTTCTGCGCCAGTTGCGATGATCTTGTAACTAACGATTCTTTTTTTAAACGCAGAATTAATAATTTCGACATTGTCAAAAACAGTGGTCGCACTATTGTTTTTATGAACATTACTACGTAAATGACCAGACCATCGACGATTATCTACAAATAAGTTGCAAACCGAACAATGAGGCATTATTTTACTAATTGGAATTAATTATCTCCCAATATAGACGCTAAACGCGAAATGAAACGATCTTACTCACGTATACCGACTAATGAACAATCGAAGTAAGTGCGACAGAATTATCGAATTGTTTAATATGGACCAGATCTGCATCTGCTTCAAGTTTGATGATTGATGATCAACCAGTGCATCTGATTAGGTTTCAATGTGTTTCTGAAAAAAAGAAATATCGGTTAGTACCTATTTTAAAATCAAAAACATTTAAAACGAAAATACGAAACATATTAAATAATTACCTTCTTGCAAATTACTTAATGTTGTACATAAATGTTCCAATTTTATGTAGTTCAAAAATGTGTAGGTGAATTCAGATCACAATACTAAAGGTCTGCTTCGGGAGATTATAAGACTGTAGGTATTTCGACATTCGCTGTGACTCCATATATTTTTTAAATGATTAATGGATTTACACTCCGTCACGCAGCGTAGCTTTGAGATAATGTCAAATTAATTTTTAGTTTCTAACTTTTAAACGTTACTAACTAACGAAGTAAGTATTCGTTATTGACTACTTAGTCATACGATCAATTTCCTAAAAATCAATAAAATATTTGAAAATATGATATATAATGAAATAATTGTTATTGCGTAAAACATTACACGTGTAACCTTGTTTCTTTTAGGGTTCCGTAGCCAAATGGCAAAAAACGGTACCCTTATGGATTCGTCATGTCTATCTGTCTGTCTGTCCGTCCGTATGTCACAGCCGCTTTATTCCGAAACTATAAGAACTATACTGTTGAAACTTGGTAAGTAGATGAAACAATTTTTTTTTCAATAAACCCATACGTGTGGGGTATCTATGGATAGGTCTTCAAAAATGATATTGAGGTTTCTCTCATCTCGTCTTTTAATACGTCATTAATCGTAAACCGTAATTTACCTTTAACGAACTACAAGAACTTTTATATTATGTTACTTGCTGCTACGGAACCCTTCATGAACGAGTCCGACTCTCACTTGGCCGCTTTTTTTTTCGTTAGCTAAGTTGCATTCGCAACAGTAAGCTATTTTACCTAAGGTTGTCACGCATACATATTAAGGTAAGGATAAGTATCTGAAACTAGGTACACTATCACAAAATAAATAAAATGTAGTAAGTATATAGGTTTCTAACCTTAAGAATAGAATTAAAAATTAAGTTCCTTTAAAATTGAGTTAACTTATTGTTCAGTTAACTTATTTCCTGTACCTACTTCACTCGAGCATAAAAGTATTACAAGTAAAACTTGGATGTATAACATGATAAATACTAATCTTACGATTGTCTCTAGATTACCAAATAATTAAATTACCCCTCAAGAACATTCCCTATTAACGTTATTGGTAACTTATCTACTGGTTACCGTTTTGTCAACCCTAAGTCGTTTCGCTGTGTCGTCATTCGATGCTACCTGAAACATCCTTAGTCTTCACTTTTTGGTCAACCTATAATGCGTTTAAGGAAAAAAGTTTGTATTACACAACATTATATGAACGGTTGCAGTCATTTTTAACATAGTGAATTATCGTTCGTTTTCCGATTTATAAGCTACATGTTTTCGAAGTACTCGCTACAAACTAACTGAAGTCTACAAGTGTGGAAGTAATCTTCAAGTAGTGTACTGCGATCCTGCTGCGTTATCCTATCAATATCAGTGTTGATAGCTAACCGCTGCCTGCTGCCGTCAGTCACTACGCCTGCCAGCCTGCCATATCGATTGGAGATAATTGGAAAATGTAAGTATAAACCTTCCACTTGGTACATAGGTCAGAGATCTGACCCGATGTACTAATTGTAATCCTTATGTTTGACTATTATTTTTTTTGTATCTTTATTTCAGGTCTGAGTCTGAGAGCGAGTACTTTCAAGAAGCTTCGATCACCGATCAGAAAACCAAACGCAGCCGCAAACCGTCTGCAGACAACAATAGGAAACGCAAGTCGCATCCACCATCAACGAATTTAATTCGTACGAGGTAAACAAACTATTCAATCATTTAGTTCGCCATACCAGTTTGAAATCATCAGTCATTTTTATTCGTATGTCTCTCTCTCATGTTCTGCAGGTACCTATTTTGACTGAGTGTATTTTTTTTCCTGTGCATAACTAAACGGTAAATGTAACCTGTACCTGTATATGATGAACTAATAGAAGCTTTCGTTGTTGTTTCAGTAAAAAAAACAATACTGATAATGACGTATTCGGTATCAGTAAGAACTATGGGTCTGACACCTTGCCAAAAGACGATTCATCGAGTACGTGTCTATCATCATTCTTCGTTAACCGAGTCGCCAACGGCTGCGAGCGGCGAGCAGCGAGCATCAACGGAGAGTACTACATCGACTGCAAGGTGTACAAGACTGACGACGCGCGCCACACCGACTCCCTGGAGGTGTGGAAGAAGGCGCTTGTGCGACTCAAGGTCCAGACCGACGCGGATTCGTGTCAATGGCGAAAACTACAAGAGTTCGTGCGCTCGGTAGATACTTTATTCCTTGAAAAACCAATGTTTTACGAAAAATAAACCAAATATAATTTGTACCTTGTTTATTATGCAGATCCAGCAGTGAGTCAGAGAGTCGTTTCTAATATTGAGACGCATGTCAAAAACACCAAGTCGTTTCCACCCACGAAGCGCATTACAAAAACCAAGTCGTTTCTAATATTGAGACGCATGTCAAAAACACCAAGTCGTTTCCATTGTTGAAGCGCATTACAAAAACCAAGTCGTTTCTAATATTGAGACGCATGTCAAAAACACCAAGTCGTTTCCATTTTTGAAGCGCATTACAAAAACCAAGTCGTTTCTAATATTGAGACGCATGTCAAAAACACCAAGTCGTTTCCATTGTTGAAGCGCATTACAAAAACCAAGTCGTTTCTAATATTGAGACGCATGTCAAAAACACCAAGTCGTTTCCATTGTTGAAGCGCATTACAAAAACCAAGTCGTTTCTAATATTGAGACGCATGTCAAAAACACCAAGTCGTTTCCACCCACGAAGCGCATTACAAAAACCAAGTCGTTTCTAATATTGAGACGCATGTCAAAAACACCAAGTCGTTTCCTTTGTTGAAGCGCATTACAAAAACCAAGTCGTTTCTAATATTGAGACGCATGTCAAAAACACCAAGTCGTTTCCATTGTTGAAGCGCATTACAAAAACCAAGTCGTTTCTAATATTGAGACGCATGTCAAAAACACCAAGTCGTTTCCATTGTTGAAGCGCATTACAAAAACCAACAAGTCGTTTCTAATATTGAGACGCATGTCAAAAACACCCAAGTCGTTTCCACCCACGAAGCGCATTACAAAAACCTAGTTGTTTCTAATACTGAAATGCATGACCAAATCATCAAGTCGTTTCCATTGGTGAAGCGCATATCAAAAATCATCAAGTCGTTTCTAACCAGGAAACGCATTTCATAATGACTAAATTAAATCTTAATCATTGATCGTGTCGATAGTTGTCACCAATGTCCGAAGCGAAGCAAACTCGCCTAGCTACTGGCGGCCAGTCGTATAACTCGCATGATCTTTTTATGAGTACAGTAATACCAGCCGTTTCTAATACTGAACGTGCCCAATTCATCAAGTCGTTTCCATTGCTGAAGCGCATTACAAAAACCAACAAGTCGTTTCCACCATTTGAAGCGCATAACACTAATCATCAAGTCGTTTCTAACAACGAAACGCATGTCAAAATGATCCATACCATCGTTCGCAGCGAGGAGCTACTGAAGGCCAGTGGTACAACTCACATGATCTCTAGGTGAGTACAGTAATATACTACACAGTCGAGTCGATCATTCAATATTGGGCATTCTATGCCACTGGCGCGTAGCGAGGCGCACTAGCCGAGCTACTTGCCGACAGTGGCATAGAATGCCCAATATTACCCTACTCACCTGGCCATTCCCGTCCGACATTGGTGGAGACCTGTGCAATACAGGCAAGGGTGCCCCCGCACCCGTTGCCTGCTGGCCTCCACCTGGGAGGAGTCGGAGATGACTATCGTACTGACGTCTTCTTCGACCCCTCCTCCGCCTTCGGAGCGGCGCCGCGTCGGTATCGTCCTCCCGCGCGCGCTCCGCCGCCTCCTTCAACCTAACCCGTTATAACTTTGCTTCCTGGTGACGCATTTTTATTTCAAAATCTATCTTCAAAGTCATATTTGTTTTAGTTTCAATAGATACTTACCTGCCTTACCTGTATTCCTGTGCGCTTTCCGCGAACCTGAGTCCCGTTTGGTAGTCGTAATTCCTGGTTTTCACTTACTTTTTGGTCGAAAAACCCGTTTTTCCGCCAAAAACCCAAAATTTTCTTCCAAATTAATTCCAATAACATCATAGGTCGCTAGCCCGCGCGGAGACGCGTCTTTTGACACCTCGCACGTGCGCCTAGCGCATATAGAACCGCGAAAATTTTTAAACATAATTTCAAAAGTATATACATACTGGGTTCATTACCTTGACGAACTTCACCTTACTGATACAGCATTTTCAAAACATCGTAATAACTTTGCATCCTGGTGACGCATTTTCAAGCGGTTTTCAGCTATAAAATTTTTAATAGGCTCCGTCTAACTTTTTGACAAAGAAAAATTGACAATTTCCACGAAAAACATTTTTCTTCTATAGACTTAGAACAAAATTCTCAAAATGTTTCTTAATTAATTTTTATTTCAAAATCTATCTTCAAAGTCATATTTGTTTTAGTTTCAATAGATACTTACCTGCCTTACCTGTATTCCTGTGCGCTTTCCGCGAACTCGAGTCCCGTTTGGTAGTCGTAATTCCTGGTTTTCACTTACTTTTTGGTCGAAAAACCCGTTTTTCCGCCAAAAACCCTAAATGTTCTTCCAAATTAATTCCAATAACATCATAGGTCGCTAGCCCGCGCGGAGACGCGTCTTTTGACACCTCGCACGTGCGCCTAGCGCATATAGAACCGCGAAAATTTTTAAACATAATTTCAAAAGTATATACATACTGGGTTCATTACCTTGACGAACTCCACCTTACTGATACAGCATTTTCAAAACATCGTAATAACTTTGCATCCTGGTGACGCATTTTCAAGCGATTTTCAGCTATAAAATTTTTATTAGGCTCCGTCTAACTTTTTGACAAAGAAAAATTGACAATTTCCACGAAAAACATTTTTCTTCTATAGACTTAGAACAAAATTCTCAAAAATTTTCTTAATTAATTTTTATTTCAAAATCTATCTTCAAAGTCATATATGTTTTAGTTTCAATAGATACTTACCTGCCTTACCTGTATTCCTGTGCGCGTTTCGCGAACTCGAGTCCCGTTTGGTAGTCGTAATTCCTGGTTTTCATTTACGTTTTGGTCGAAAAACCCGTTTTTCCGCCAAAAACCCAAAGTTTTCTTCCAAATTAATTCCAATAACATCATAGGTCGCTAGCCCGCGCGGAGACGCGTCTTTTGACACCTCGCACGTGCGCCTAGCGCATATAGACAAGTTAATCGTGATACCATATTTCCTGAATCGTTGAAATACCTGTTCTAAATGTATTTTATGTTGTTCCATATTATCACTTGCTATGATTACGTCATCTATAAAATTAAAGAGGAAATCTAAATTTTTAAGTACGTCATTGTTCATGTATCTTTGAAATGTTTGACTTGCATTTCTTAACCCGAAATTCATACGGGTGAATTCAAATAATCCAAATGGCGTAATCACTGCAGTTTTTTCTACGTCTTCCGGTGCAATTTTTACGAAATGGTACGCTCTGTTAATATCTATTTTGCTAAATACTTTCTTACCTGCTAGTATATATGTGAAGTCGTGAAGTCTGGGCACGGGGTAGCGGTCTGGTTTGGTTATCGCATTCAGACGCCGGTAATCTCCTACCGGCCTAATGTTTCCATCCTTCTTTTTTACAATGTGTAACGGACTGGCCCACTCGCTTTTTGACGGTCTACATATCCCCATTTCTTGCATTAAACTAAATTCTTTTTTTACCTTATGATATCTATCCGGTGGCAGGGCCCTCGCTCGTGCGTGAACCGGCTTGCCCGTTGTCTCGATGTGGTGATACACATCGTTTGTTGACTCCCGATCTAGATTTGCGAAAGATACTGGCTTGGTGATGTCTGGAAATTGTGATAATAACTCAAGAAATGGATGGTTACTATCCACTGTGTTTACAGAAGGTTCATTACTAGATACAATTCTGCCAAACGTTAATAAGTTAGTCACCTTATCTATTAGGTTACGTTCATTTAAATCTACCAACAAATTATGATGCTCTAGGAAATCTGCACCTAATATTGCTTGATTGACGTCCGCGATAATGAAAGTCCAACGATACGGTCGGCGGAGTCCCAAATTTAAATTGC
Source organism: Eupsilia transversa (assembly GCA_914767815.1). Classification (NCBI taxonomy): domain Eukaryota; kingdom Metazoa; phylum Arthropoda; class Insecta; order Lepidoptera; family Noctuidae; genus Eupsilia; species Eupsilia transversa. The sequence continues at coordinate 18,502,345 of OU611873.1, read as the reverse complement.
AGGTTTTAGTTCCGTAAGTTTTAATTTCACTGTTATTTGCCGCAAATAGTTTATAGCTCTCACACTCACCCAATAACTTTTGTTTACGTGACACTGGTATGACAGATACGTTGGCACCCGTATCTACTAAAAACTTTTGTCCATTTTCTCTGTCGAATACACTAAGGCGATGGTTTTTTCTTGGTACAATATCGCCCATCGCTATTGATTGTACCACATTTAGTTTTCCGACGGCGTTTTCCAGGCACACGGCTTCTCGCAATTCCTCGCGTTCCTTCGGTATCTGAAATGCCATTTGCATAGCCAATCGGGATCGTTTGGTGTCCTTGACCTGGATCTTGGCCGCTCGAAGCCGCTCTGACCACGTCTTCGTCGAATTGCACTGCGTCGTTGCTGATTCACCTCCTCTCGAAGAGATGCCACCTCTAGATTGAGCTTCGATATCTCCGTGAGTATCTCGTTCACCGGAACCTGACTGCTGCTGCTTCCTGCACTGGCTGTTGTTGAGATTTCCGCTATGTCCCCACTGCGTATATTTTCCATGACCTTATCTGCTATGTTTGCGAGATGGTCTAAGGTTTGGTCGTGGCTGACTGTTAGGACTGCTCGGGCAGAAGTTGGAAGGCGAGATATCCACCGCAATGTATCTTCTGATGTTTTTGCATTGCGACCTAAATCACGCATGCGTCGTAATAACTGTGTAGGCTTTTGCGTTCCTAATTCCATCTCGCTTACTAGTTTCTGGAACTGTCTTTCTGCACTCTCTTCGAAAGCATGTAACAGTCGCTCTCTTAATATTTTGTACTTGTCTGTTGGCGGAGGCGATAGAATAATGTCACTAACCTGTTGTAGTGCTTCCCGATCTAGCCTTGCAACCACAACACCTCGGCATATCAACCCATAACATCGATACACGTGATGATACCGAGATGTTTGCTACTTCCGCTGCGGTTCCTCCTGCCTCCGGCATCTTGATTGGAGTTTGCTGCATCTTGTTCCGCTTTAGGTTGCCGTGACGAACCCTCAATTACACACTCGTTTAAATTTTTGAAAAGTTCACAAATATTCGGGGTCACCACTGTAGGTGCTCTGTTTCACACCTACGGGATTCGATACGGGAGTTACCACGACACGTGTTGTATTTAAATAAAAGTTTTTGATCACTGTAGTATTATTATTTTATTCCCGTAATTATCCCAAGTTGAACACAAACACGCGGACCGGCCAATGCGCAGTAACTGGCGATCTCCCATTCACACTTCTCTTTCATACAACAAAACGCTGACGTATAACATTCGTACTTACATTGTCCCTACACAAGATTACGGATTGGACTGTGTACTCAATGCATATGCTCAGGAGTTACGGTCTATGGGTGAGACGGAGGAGGCCGCAATCGTTAATATTATACGAACTGCATCAAAAAATGATAAGAAAAAAATGGTTAAATACATAACTGAGAACCCGGAAGACGTTACACCTTTTTCAAAGGAAGAAGCACTACGGACATTTATTGACTTAGACCTTAACAAGGAACAGTATGGGAAACTTCGACTTTGTCTGGCGGACAAAAACTGCTCAGTGTTTCCTTCTTATCTAACTTTAGTCGAAGCGAAGAAGATGTGTTACCCACCAGATTCGAGCATAACCTTTACTAACATAAGTGCAAAAGTCAATCTGCAGGACTTGTTGGATCATACTGTGGCACGTATATTACTAATTAGTTCAGTTTACAAAAACGGTTTAAGAAAGTTGAAACTATTCTGTAAATGGGGTTGTGACGGGTCATCAGGGCAGAGTGAGTACAAGCAAGTTTTGCCCGAAGAAAGTGATTTTATATCAGATGCAAACCTTTTTATTGCTTCACTTGTACCTATCAGACTCATAGATGAGACAACTGATACTGTTGTTTGGAATAATGAAACTTGCTCATCTGTAAGATATTGCAGACCTATATTGTTAGAATTTGCCAAAGAAACTCCTGAAAAAACCGCGTCTCTTGTGGCTGATATCAACAATCAAAAACAAAATCTGTCTCCTTCCCTGATAAATAAGAATGGTGAGGTAATCGAAATTACTCATGACCTATTTTTAACCATGATTGATGGTAAAGTGGCACAAGTTTTAACTGAAACTTGTTCGAGCGCTTCTTGTACAGCTTGGGGTGCAACTCCTCGGCAAATGAATAACTTAGAGGCAGTTAGGACACGAGATGTGAACGAAAGTTCATTTCAATACGGACTGTCAACACTACATGCTTGGATTAGGAGTATGGAGATGATCTTACACATTTCGTATAACTTGTCTTTTGAAAAGTGGTCAGCTACTACACCTGAAAATAAAAACAAAAAAAGACGAAAAGAAAAAAACTGGTACAAAAGCGGTTTAGGGAGGAAATGGGACTGCATGTTGATAAACCTCGACAAGGCACTGGAAATAGTAATGATGGAAACACAGCTCGGAGATTTTTTCAGAATTACTCTTGCTCTGCAGACATTACAGGTGTAAACGTAGAACTTATAAAACGAATGTACATAATACTACAAACTATGTCATCTGGAATGGCTATTAATTCAAAAAAGTTCGGTGAATACGCATATAGTACAGCCCAACTGTACGTAAATATTTATAATTGGTATTATATGCCTTCCTCCGTGCATAAGATACTTATTCACGGAGAAAAAATCATTGAGTACTATGCTATTTTACGTATCGGACAATTGTCCGAAGACGCGCAAGAATCCCGAAATAAGGATTACAAAAACTTTAGACTTCATCATTCTAGAAAGTGTTCAAGAGCGGCTACCAATTAAGACGTGTTCCATACCTTATTGTACACTTCTGATCCGTATATATCAAGTTTGAGAAATACTTCAGAAACAATATCGAAAGAACTTCTAGATGAAGCCAAGGCCCTTCTTGCTATTAACGAAAATCTGTAAGAGCTTCCTGAATTTTGTACTTTTTTTTTTCTCATTTGTTTCCATTATTCCATTTTATGTAAATTACAAAAAAAAGGCATGTTTTGTTTTTTTTTCTTATAGAATGTATGTAAGTAAGTAAGTAAGTAAATTTTATTTGTTGAAACATGGTGTACATGAAACATTGCATGCAAGATAATAATAGGATACAGAAACGTTCTAACATGTTCAGCCGCATATCGTGGCGTACAAATTGGTAAGAAGAGATGGTGCATTAACGTGATATTATTCATAAAAGTTACATTTCATCATTATTCATTAAAGATTAGGTACAATTACAATTCAACAAGCATATTTTTTTTTATACAATTCATTGTCAATTTAGTAATTAAATAAATTCGCCAGTGAAAATAATTACGAATAACTGTCATTAAAAATGTCAATTTCAATTTACAATTATTCCAAAAATACAATAGATTACAATAAAATGTCAAAAAAATACAATAGATTACAATAACATGTCAAAAAATAGAACATTAAATAAATAAATAAAAATTCTTTATTTCAGACTATTCAAATGTCCATATTAGGTTAGTACTTATTACATAATCTTAAAACTATGTTAGTCATGAGGAGATTCAATTCAATTCATTCGATTATAATTTAAATAATAAAACAAAACAATAGGCAATCACTTAACAAATGGTGACGAACTGGCATGCAGGTGCATCCACCTCTCCAACAACACCGAGTCCCACCGTTCGGACAATACGCTGAGGATGCTGTTAGTGCTGCGACGTAAGCGACTTAGTAGCGAGGCGCTCCGCTTCCTAATAATAGCGTAAAAGTCATCAGTTTGCGCCTGCGCGAACATCGTAGAAGCGCTGCAAAACCGCGGCAGCCCTAGCAGCACCCTAAACGCATTGTTGTACTGTACGCGCATGGCACTGTATGCTCGCTGCCCATAGTTGGCCCATAGGCTACACGTATAAAAAGACTGACAATAGGCTTTAAATAATGTCACCTTTACTTGAACAGTACAGCGTGCAAACCTACGAGCCAACATGTTACAGCGAACTGACAGCGCCCTACGTTCCCGCTCGATGTCCTTGTTGTCCGACAAGTTATCAGTGACCCAGTGGCCCAGGTACTTAAAATGGCTGACCCTATTCAGACTAGCACCGCAAAGAGTAACCGGAGGTATAAAAGAGTAACATTTGGTACCAGCCTTGAAAATCATGTACTCACTCTTGTTAGGGTTATACCTGAGCCCATGAGCCCCAGCATATGTCTCACAAATGCGCAGGAGTTTCCGCAATCCCCCAACTGACGGACTCAGCAGCACCATATCATCAGCATAGCTGATGTTATTAATAGTCACTCCGCCTATTGAGCAACCCACATTAGCACTGCTGAGCTCGCCGATCAGCTGGTTCATGTACAGGTTGAACAAGCGGGGCGAAGTTAACCCCCCCTGCCTCACACCGCAATCCAACCCGTACACGTCGGAATATACTCCCGCCCATTTCACACTGTTCCGCTGGTGACTGTACCAATACCTAAATATCGACACTATCTCACCCGGCACATGTGTCTCACTGTGCAGCTTGTGCCACAGCGTGTCATAATTTACTAAATCGAACGCTTTCGAGAGGTCTAGGTAACAAGCGTACACAGGCGTATTTCTAGTCGTGTAGTACTGTACAGTCTGCTTGAGACATAGGATAGCACTCTCAGTCGACAAACCAGGCGTGAAACCGAACTGAGCGTCATGTATATGCAGGTGCTTCTCCAGCTGTTTATCAAGCAGCCTATCCAGCACCTTGGCTATGACAGTAGCGAGTGAGATAGGCCTATAGTTAGATACATCCGACACATCACCCGTTTTGTTTTTTACGATCGGAACTACCACCGTATACATGAGATCATCAGGTAAGTAGTTATGGCTGATGCACAGATTAAACAGCATCGCCAGTACCCTCGGTAGATGTACACCAGCGTGCTTCAAGTGCTCGATGCTAAGGTTATCATGACCTGGAGATTTACCTCTCACCATCTGCTTAATAATGACAGCCACATCCTTGGCTGTAAAGGTGATACCAACTTCTCCATGCTATGTTTTCACGTCATTATCACGTATGTATGTATTTATGGGTATGTATTTTTTTAAGTTTTATTTTTTAAATTAATTAATAAACAGAATTTTCAAAATTATTATTTTTTCCATTAAACTATATACATTCAAGAATATGTGTGCAAAATAACAGCTCATTTAGTTTTGAAACAACTGAGATACGGAGTTTTGAGACGAAACATACGCGATTTTCCCATAGTGCACTATGGAAAATGGTAGAACAAGCGCATATCAAAAATGCTTTTTACGAATATCATAATTTGGCTAATATGGCTATTCTTTTAGGTTTTCTAATAGTCAAATTATAATATTCATTACGATTTTTTTTCTTAATACGCGAAATTTTATTTTTTTTCTTAGATAGAAATACATAGAAGACAGAAGTGCCAAACTCAAGTCTTTGCGTATACATGTTTCAATACCATATTGTGAAAAAAATACTTGGTACAGATATGCAGTATTATACATTTTTAGAAAGGTTATTTTATGCTTTTTGCGATACAGCTTAATGATTTTAAAAGTAAAGAAAAATATTTCAGTAATTACTTAAAAAGTGACATACCTTTTTTTCACTTGTATTTTTTTTCGTCGAAGGTTTTCAGTATTACCCACGTTTGCCCAAGCGCTACTTTTTGTGTCGACTAGTAGTCTAACTATTCATAAATAGAATGCAAAAAAAATCAGCTGCGGATATTTGCGGTTTTAGAAGATATGAGAAAAAAACTGATAAAAGTAAGAACCCGAAAATTAGTATCTTTTGCGGTTTACCACTGACACCATTCACATGAACAATATAGAACTTTTTGGATATTTTCTTCATTATTTCGTGATAACAAAGGGACCTTATCAAATTTGCACTCGGTTTGCGTGGGAAATTACAAGATAATAATGATGTAGGTACCAATTCGATATTGTAAAATGAGTATTTAAAGGGAAGCAAAAACTATTCGAACCATCTACATCAGTGTAACTTCAAGTGAAGCAAATCTCATCTACGCCTATTATTTCTGCAGATTGTGAAGTGTTAAAATGTCTTCCTTCAGCTGTACCAAACGAGACTTCATAATCCCCTATATAGAGGGCGGCAAGACCATGGAATCATTATCCAAAGTTTTAGTGGAAAAGCTGAATGTTTCTGAAAACAACTTGTGTTTTATAATTAGTGACATACAAAGGCACATTCTTCCTATTTTCAACAAGCGCTGGGCCCTGGCATCTCGGAAAAAAGAAACATTTTTACAGAAGTATTGTACTTGGTTGGACTCAAGGTATTCGTTAAATTTACCGGATTCTGAACAATATTCTACGCCATCAACATCTGGCCAACGAGGACGAGCATGCGTGGCTTATGGAGACTCCTCAGAATCTACCAAGAAGAGGAAAAACACTCTTCTACTCCAAGACTATGGCTTCGAGCATATAAAAAACGCCTATCTGCAGGGACTACGGGCTTTACGTGAGTACACAGAAGCTCATCTTGTCGAAGAATTAAGAACCGCTGACACTCAAAAGAAATTAGATATCTCAAGTAAGTGGAACGACTCAGACCAGATGAAGATTCTTTCCGATACGGAAGCATTGAGTGCTTTTATAGATTTAGATCTAACAAAAGCACAATATATGTACCTGAAAAACTTAACCAACGAACGAAAGTGTTGTATATTCCCGCCTTACTACAAAATACAAGAAATAAAAAGATCCTGTTATCCACCATCTTCTACAATCGAAATCACGAATACTTATGCTAAAGTGATTAATATACAAGATTTAATGGATCATACTGCTGCTAGAATTTTAAAAATCGATTCTGTTTTCCAAAAACAACATAGAACATTGATCCTTTATTCTAAATGGGGATGTGATGGTTCATCTGGTCAAAGCCAATACAAGCAAATACTTGCAGAAGAGTCAGAAACAATTTCAGATGCCAATTTGTTCATCACTTCATTAGTCCCCATCAGATTAGTTGATGTGCAATCGGGATCCGTTGTTTGGCAAAATCCGGTACCTTCATCTGTCCGTTTTTGCAGACCCATTTCTATTGAGTTTTGTAAGGAAACTCCAGAAAAAACCAAGGCAGTTGTTGACGATATTAAAAAACAAATTAGGGCTGCACAAGCATCACTTATAAACAAAGATGGTGTTGTAGTAAATGTGAAGCCTGAACTATTTCTAACGATGATCGATGGAAAGGTGGCTCAGGTCCTTACAGATACTCCATCTGGTTCCACATGCACGATATGTGGGGCTACTCCACGGCTAATGAATGACCTATCGAAAGTAACTGCCAGACCCGAAAACGAAAACGCCTACCAATACGGATTGTCCACCTTACACGCCTGGATTCGCTGCATGGAAATGATATTGCATATTTCCTATAATCTTTCGTTTAAGACTTGGTCTGCTTCAACTGAGGAAAATAAGAGATTAAAAAAAGAAAAGAAAGAAGTTGTTCAAAAACGTTTCAGGGAGGAGTTGGGATTAATCGTCGACAAACCTCGGCAAGTTAGCGGGAATACGAACGATGGCAATACCGCACGAAGATTCTTCTATAATAGCACTTGCTCATCGGAAATAACAGGTGTAGATGAGGCATTGATTAAACGCCTATACATTATCTTGCAAGTTCTTTCTTCTGGAATGATGATCGACCCTGAAAAATTTGGGGAATATGCAATAGAAACTGCAAGAATCTATGTAAGTAATTACGATTGGTATTATATGCCATCCTCCGTTCATAAAATACTCATACACGGGCAAAACGTTATCAAACATTTTGCGGTGCTTCCTATTGGACAGCTATCGGAAGACGCACAAGAGTCTCGCAACAAAGACTACAGAAACATACGACTTCATCATGCCAGAAAATGTTCCCGATCTGCTACAAATGAAGATGTCTTTAAAACGCTTTTATACACGTCAGATCCATATATAACAAGTTTGAGAAAACCGTACGTAAGAAATGTGAAAGAACTTGAAGAAGAGGCACTAAGTCTTTTAAACGTGGCACCTGAAAGTGAACCCACATTTACTGACCCTGATCCTGAAGTGGTATAAGTTAAAAATAATATTTATATTTAGTTATTACTTATATTTGTACCTAGCTACATCATTTCCTGAAGCCAGAGTATAGGATGTACCTATTAGTAATATGATTTTAATTTTGTAATTTTTTTTCATATATATATATTTTGTTTACTTTGCTTGTTGTAATTAACCATGGTTTAATCTTTTTAGTCATTATAAACTTGTATTCCACTTGAAATAAATTTTTAACTATTTTTTTCGTGATTTTTTCCCATTTCTTTCATTCTATGCAAAAAAACATACATAGATATACAAGAAAACCCTATTAACGATCGATATTGTTCCCATTTAGTTCTTTTGTAAAATAGAATGACTTAACGACATCATCCACAATATCAAGATTTTCCATTAATTTTCTAAAATAAAAATAAAATGTTCCAATTAATTTACATTTTATAAAATATTAAATTGGTAAATGTAATAGACTTGGATAAAATATTAATTAAATAGTTACTTACGATTATAAATAATAAGGTAATTTAATAAGAATAAAAACTCGTTGTTCAACGCAGTTGATGACAAATGAAGTCGTAGATTTCTTTTGTAAGTCCGCTTTATATAACATAGGTCGAAACTTATCTCAACTTTCAGTGCATAGGTGCACCTATGCTATATTTAATTGTATATATGCGTATGTAAGACAGAAATTAAATTAATAGACACGATGAAGTTGATCAAACAACCCACATCACTAAACGTTAATAATATAAATCTTGATGACTTTGCTCCCAAGATAAGACACAGCGTTCTATTACCGAATTCAATTCGCTGTATAATATGCGGCCCATCGAATTGCGGTAAAACAAACGCAATGATCAGTTTGTTATTGCATGAAAATGGACTCAAATTTCGGAAGCTTTACTTGTATTCGAAGACGAATTTTCAACCAAAATATCCTTTGATTTTATTTATATTTGATCTTATTATTTTATTCATTTTTATAACTCTTTTCGTTCAGGTTTCAGTAGAAGTGTAAAAAACACATTTTACTGTGTAATTCATTGATTAGGTATAATTATTATTGTTTGTGTTCAGGTCACAGACATTCGTGCGCTGCAGTATAAAAAAGGGAACATAAACTTTAAGCTAAGATTTAAAGATGAGTGGCAGTTACTACCACAACGATGCGATAGAAATATCACACCCTCGGCGATTGAAAGCTTACCGAATCTTCATAAAAATCGGCTACAAATTAAAAAACGTAAGTTCAAAGACCTCCAGGAATTAAAATCTACCCTACCGGTGGACTACAGGGACTTCTACGACAACATACCACATGAATGAAGACTTACTTTTTTTTTTTTTCTTGTAACATTATAAGACGTAATAAAACATATTAAGTGATAAAAATATAGTTTTTTTTTTCTCTTATTACCCAATACTAATCTAAAAAACTCTATATAAATCTAAATATAGGAGTCACAGAAAAGTGGACAACTCCCGTATTTTTATTATTTTTTAATTTACAAATAGGCCAACTCCAAAAATCTATTTTAAAGGTATGTGATCAATATATTTTTTCATAATGTTCAGTTAATTCCGTATGCAAAATAAAAAAGCACCAAATAGTATTTTGTAATATGGATATTGTAAATATTTAATTTTTTATTCAGTTTTTTTGCCTCCCTCTAAAATTGCATAAAACGGAGTTGGCCGATTTGCAGATTAAGCCATCGCTATGTCGGTTGAGTTCCCGCCGCCGCGCAAGCGCCACGCGTGATATTTGTGTAAATTATAGTGCGACTAAATATTTTTGATCCGTTACGTATCCGTTATTTTTTATTTTATTTGTGAATCTGAATGAGGTTGTTAAGTAATATTTTAATTAAGTAAGTAAAGTGGAACTTACTTATAACTATTTTCTCTACAAACTTGTTATTATTTTACTTACAGAACATGGGTAGAATAGACAAAATATATTATTATGGATCAAAGAAATCTGTTAGGTCACGAAAAACTAAAATGATTAATAATTTGCAGAAGGCAAGAGAAGCTGCGTAAGTACTTTTACTTTTACTATTTAATTTTTTGACAGTTTGTCAATACATTTGTGTAAGTTATTGGTTTTCTACCAACGTGCAACGTAATATTCGTAGTCAGGTAAATGGCAAATCCACTAGTGGTCACCCATCAATCGTAACCGTTTCTTTTTATAATGCTTTACTAACACTGATTAAAAATCAAAAAACAGGGCACATGCACTAGTTACCATAATTTTCAATTCAACTGAAGAAGAGAATGTTTCATCCACGTCTCGTACGCCTTTATCTCTGGTACAGAATGTCCTAACAGAACCACGTTCTGTTGGAAGGATTGAATCTCAGTTAGGGGAAAGTTTGTACGTAAGCTCCCTAATTTCAGGCAATGACCTAGACCTCATTCAATTAGAAGACCTGGTGGCACTTGACGCACCTTCACTATTACAAACACCGTCTCCGAGGCCAACACCACTGCCACTTAGACGAGATTCTTCAACTACATTTTGTGAGGACTTTTCGCCCGATGACGACAGCGATTACGAACCATTCAATAATCGTGATGCTTTAAGTTCAGATTCAGAAAATGTTCCACCAAATGAAGAGGTAACGAATGAAGAGACACTGGAAGCGAATGAAGAGACACTGGAAATGAATGAAGAGGTAGTTCACTTTGGAGATATGACTGAAGGCCGACGTAGACAAAGACAAGCTAAACCCGAAAGATGGAAAAAATAAATTACTAAGCGACTAAGGATGGAGGGAAAAGAGTATGTTGGTTACAAAATACCAAAGGGTGAGAAAGTACAAAGCCAACTTCGAAACCAAAGAGTCCTAGGGCCTAGATGCAATTCAGATTTCTGTAGAAATAGTAAGATAAAATGTTGTGATGAAGTAAGAGATGAGGACAGAGAGAAGATATTTCGGCAATTCTGGAGCGACATGGATTGGCATCAACAAAAAGTCTATGTAGCTAACAACGTAACTTTTCAGAGAAAAGGTTGACAGACATCTGAAAATTCGAGAAGAGCAGGTACCTTTGTTTATTTTCTTCCTTTAAGTAATTCTACTCAAGGAACCACAACCAAGAAGCGAGTATGCCGTGAAATGTTTATTCGAACTTTGTGTCTTGGCACATTTTCAGTTCAAAATTGGGCAAAAAAAGGAATAAGTGGCATGCATCCATCAGAAGAAAACATGAATCGTAACCGTCGTCCCAGAGTTCCACTTTCTCAGAGACGTGATGTTCTTGATAACTAACTTGATGAATTACCTAAAATGCCGTCGCACTATAACCGTCTTAACACTAACAAAGTGTACTTGGAGCCAGTTTATCGTAATGCCACTCACTTATACAATACGTATAAACAATATTGCTCAGAAAAAGGTGCCGATCCTTACGCTAGAAATAAATTTAACCAAACTATCAAATCTAAGAATATAGCTATCCATACAATGAAGAAGGACATGTGTGATGTTTGTGTAGGTCATCAGACCGGTAATGTGTGCGAAAATGATTATCAAACACATCTAAGCAGAAAAAATCGAGCCCGTGAAGAAAAATCTAAAGATAAAAGCGAGGCTATAAAGGGAAACTGCATAGTTTTGACAATGGATTTACAATCTGTCAAGGTGTGTCCGTTTATCACAGCTAGTGCCGTATATTACAAAACAAAATTATGTGTACATAATTTCACGATCTACGATTTGGCCTCACATGAATGTACATGTTACTGGTTTACTGAAACGGAAGGTGATCTATCAGCATCTACCTATGCGTCATTCATCATTGATTACTTATCCCGCCATTGTCTGCCCAAACATTTACCCATAATAATATACTCTGATGGCTGCATAAGTCAGAACCGCAATAATATCCTATCGAATGCACTATTAAATTTTTCCATGCAACATGAAGTGACTATAGTACAAAAATACCTTGAAGTCGGACACACGCAGATGGAAGGAGATTGTGTGCATAGTGCCATAGAAAGAAAACTGAAAAATAGACTAATCCATTTACCAAGCGACTTTCTCTCAGTTACTAAAGAAGCTCGCAAAAATCCCTGTGAATACGAAGCTGTGATGGTGGACTACACATTTTTCAGAAATTTTTGGCTCCTGAAACATGGCGCTATACTTCTATACGACCGGGACGCAAGGCTGGAGATCCAAAAGTTACGGATATAAAGGCTATTCTATATGACAACACAGGCCTGATTAAGTTTAAATTGGACTTTGATTCCGAATGGGATAGCCTCCCTCAAAGAGTCAATAAAATTTCCATCATAACAGAATACGCGCCCCTGCATAGAAATAGAATACCTATCACTTTCCAAAAATTTAAACATTTACAGGAATTGAAGTCTGTAATCCCATTGGATTGTCATTCCTTTTACGACTCTTTGCCTCATTGTGAACGTTGACAATGATAACGTTCGCAATGATGAATAAAAGATACTGATTATTGCTAAAAAATAGATTATATAAGGTGCTATAAAAATATCTGCCACGGCTGCAATGGGAGATAGTATTGTGTTTATAGATTACAATAGTAAAGATAAATTATTGATCATGTGTCATATTTTTTTTCATACAAAAAATTGTACTTACGTATAAATTTGCAAGTGACGAACTAGTCAGCTGATTTCAGTTTTCATTCACAGAACAGATGGAAAGAGATAGCAGTTGTTTTCATTGACGAAGTGCACTTCGCGCGTAATTTGTGAACCACGTTATGCAGAGTAGAGTCAATGTTTATTTAACTACTTTATTTTCTCAAATTGATTTAACTGTGCCGGGGTACGAAATTTCTTCACTATTGTTATCTTTAAACACAATACTACCTCTCATTAAAGCCGTGGCAGATATTTTTATAGCACCTTATATTTTAAGAATTTTATATATTTAAAAAAATAACCTTTTGAAGACTGGTTAAGATTAAGTTTGTTTTTCATTTAATTATAAACCATTAATAAATAATTAATTGTGATTTCGAAGCATTTTTTTCTTTTACCTACAGAAATATACTTGTAGATTTTGTATTTGTATAGGTATATTTCTGTATTTTGTTGTTATCTCCTAATTGTGATTTATTCTGATAAATCCTGTCTTTCAAACATTACATTAAATGCACAGTTTGGAGGCTGATTCCTCCTAAGTAACTAATGGAAATATCTCCTATCTGAACTTTGTCTTTAATTCTAAAACTTAAAACTCCTAATTACGATTAAAATAATTTAACGATACCTTTAGGCTCAAAGGGCGTATCCACCAAAACACGACTTTTCAGGAGAGCCACATACATGGTTTTCCGACATAACTTTTTTGTGCTTATAGGTATTAAAAAAAAGCAAAGGACAAAAGTTGTTAGAATTTTGAGATAAAGAACATCGTAGAATAATAGTTGAAGTAAACCTAACGAATAAAAAAATAGACTTCGTATACACCCTAAAAAATAAATAAAGCTGGCGGTTACGCCAAAAAAATAAACTCCTGCACAAACAGATAAGGGTGTAATAGCAATTCATACGAAATCAACTAACAATTTATGATGTAAGTTACAATCTTTTTGTATTCTACTATCTAAAAAATGATGTAAGCTACACACCTTTTGTCCAATATGTGGTGTATGTGACATTTCTTATCAATGATTTCTGATTAAAAGCTCAGGTAAATAAGTTAAATTTTGCCGATCAGGTCATTTGTTTGATAGTTTAATGCTTACACCAACTAATAACTTACAACAGTGCAGTCAAAAACATAACATAAAATAAAAGATTGAATATTGTCTCCATTTTTTTAAATAACAAGAATAATTGTAATAGAATTAGTCATCGTGAAAACAATCATTGTGCAATAATAATAGTCGACTTAATTACTATAATATCGTCGATATAATATGCCTTATTTGCTGTTATACGGAAGCGTGTTTTACTTCGTTGCCTAGGGCTGCTTACAGTATGACCATTATTTGGTTCAACGGTGTGTAGCGTGTCTCTGGAAGTTCTAGAAGAGACATTCATCTCTATATCGGTGATGTCAGACGGTGACAACGCAGAAGGTGCTCGGTAAGTATGTTGAAAAACGTCGTGTGGCGCGGTTCAGAAGTTCCGGGAAAGACGTTTATCTCATCATTGGTTATGATGGACGGTGAAAACACAGGAGTTAGGCAGGTAAGTTCAGGAACAAAGTCTTTTTCAGTTTTAGGAAAACTGTTTATCCCAACATCGGTGATGACGGACGGTAACAACACAGGTTTGAGGCAGGTAAGTTGAGGAACGGAGTCTGGCACGTCATGGTCGGTTTCAGGAAAACATGTTTATTTCGGCATCGGTGATGATGGACGGTGACAGCACAGGAGTTTGACAGGTACAGAGTCCATCATGTCTTGGGAAGTTCAAGGAGAGAAGTTCATCTTGTGTTAGCACACTGAGACGATACTGCACGAGCTCGGCAGGTAAGTTGAGGCGTGGAGTTCAGGCTGTTTTTGGAAAGTTCAGGAGAAGTATTCTCAATGTCAACTCTGGCGCAGGGAGTTAATTTTGTGGCTTGTTTGCCGATATCTTGTTGCTGGTAAGCTGGATTGACGATTATGTCAGAGATAATATTAATATTATTATTCGCATACTTTATGTGAATTATAATGTTGTATTATTTTATTTTATATTCAATTTAATTCAGTTGTTTGAACATAATTCAAATGTGTACGTGTAATTGTAATTTTATTTTTTATTGATTATTTGTAAATGTTTTTTTAATTTTTATATTCTGTATGGACGATGTATGAAATAAATGAATTCATTTATTAAAAGTATTTATATAAAAAATGTATTAATAATGTGATTATCACCATGGTTCAAGTATTAAAACTAAAACTTTGAGTGTAAAATACAAGACGCTTTCGTAAAACATACAATAATCGGACGTATAGGTCAAATATTGTTAATAGTTAAAAAGCATCTGGAAGCGTAACCACCGATCTCTATAAAACCTTGGCATGATTGCTTCGTCAAAAATATTTTAATAGGGCGTATAAGCTAAATTGTAAATATTTTTGTATATTTTGGGACGTAACCACCAAACTTGGTAAAATTTCGGGTTGTATATGAGAGGCGTAAACACCAAAAGAGACAGATCATAGGATATACGTCCAAACCCATAATTTTGTTAACCTGTTACGACGTTTGCGGTAGTGAAAAATAAAATATTTTCCATTTACGGCCCATATTTGAAGAAAATCAATGTTTAGCGATCCAAAAATTATGGCTGTATACACCACATTTATACGAATATCGAAATTTCAAATACACCAATCGAAAGAGGACGAAAAACTAAGTATGACTGCATTAAAATGTAATTTTGGCCAAAATGGCGGTTACGCCCTTTGAGCCTAAAGGTATCCAACATAATACTAACTGCATTCGTTTATCCATACTTATATAATATTATAAATTCGAAAGTAACTCTGTCTGTCTGTCTGTATGTTACCTTTTCACGCCTAAACCACTGGATGGATTTCGATAAAATTTGGCAAGAAGATAGATGGCATTCCGGAGAAGAACATAGGCTACTTTTTGTCTCAAAAATAACCCTAAGGGGGCGAATATAGGGGATGAAACTTTGTATGGGAAACCTAAAATTTCTTAAGTTAGGGCTAGCGAGGAGTCGCTGGCGACTCTGGACAGGGACCCGTGGGGACGCCCATACAAGTTGGTGCGTGAGAAAATCCGCCCATGGGCTCCCCCGCTGACACAGAGTCTCCGGCCACAGCTTGTGGAGGACGTGGTGAGCGCTCTGTTCCCCTCGAGAGGGGAACATACCGCTCCGCCCATGGCTCCGCCTACTGCGGTGCCCGCTGCGGACCACACCGCCGACGACGATGACGATGCTCCGGAGGTGACCGAGGCAGAATTGAGAGTGGCGGTACGTAGGCTGAGTGCCAAAAATACCGCCCCAGGACCCGACGGCTTACCTGGGAAAGCCTGGGTCCTGGCCATGGAGGCTCTCGGGCCTCGACTAACGGGGCTCCTTAGCGCGTGCGTGGAGAGGGGCCAGTTCCCACTTCGCTGGAAGACGGGGAAACTGGTCCTCATCAGGAAGCCGGGGCGCCCTGCGGACTCTCCGTCCGCTTACCGGCCCATCGTGCTGCTCGACGAGGTGGGCAAGCTCTTTGAAAGAGTTATTGCAAACCGCCTCGTCGGGCAGATGGTGCGAGTGGGGCCGGATTTGGCGGATAGCCAGTTCGGCTTCCGCCGAGGGCGTTCTACGGTGGACGCCATCATGCGCGTGCGAGCCCTCACGACGGGGGATGCTGTGGCCCGGGGTGGGGTCGTCTTGGCGGTGTCTCTGGACATCGCCAACGCCTTCAACACCCTACCCTGGAGTTGCATCAGGGAGGCACTCCGGTATCACCGGATGCCGACCTACCTCTGTCGGTTGGTCGAGGCCTATTTGACGGACAGGGCCGTCATCTACCCCGGTCACCAGGGAGTGTGGAACCGGCGAGAGATGTCGTGCGGTGTCCCACAGGGATCGGTCCTGGGGCCGCATCTGTGGGACATCGGATACGACTGGGTGCTGCGCGCCGACCTCCCTAGTGGTGTCAGCGTAGTGTGTTACGCTGACGACACGCTGGTCCTGGCGCAGGGGAGGTCGCACGAGGCGGCGGCCGAACTGGCGACACGCGGGGTTGCGACGATCGTCGACAGGATCCGGCAATTGGGACTCGAGGTGGCCCTGCACAAGTCCGAGGTCATGTGCTTCCATGGCCCTCGGAACGCGCCACAGTCGGGTTCCCAAATAACGGTAGGAGGGGTTCACATCGGCGTCGAGGTGACGATGAAGTACCTGGGACTCGTCCTCGACAGCCGGTGGAACTTCGTGGAGCACTTCCGACGTTTGGCTCCCAAACTGGAGCGGGCCGGGGCTGCTTTGAAGCGGCTTCTGCCCAATCTAAGGGGACCAAACGCCTCCTGCCGGAGGCTCTACGCGGGGGTCGTGCGGTCCATGGCCCTTTACGGGGCACCGGTGTGGGCGCGTACCTTAAGGTTGCGGCCAGCCCGCCGGTTGCATGCAGCCCAAAGGGTCATGGCTATCCGGATCGTCCGGGGATACCGTACGGTCTCCGGCGAGGCGGCGAGCCTCCTTTCCGGAACGCCGCCATGGGATCTGGAGGCGAAGGTCCTCGCCCACATCTGGGAGTGGCGCGAGGAGATGAAGCGCCGGGGTGTAACTCCGCTGCCGCGAGAAATCACGGTACAGCGGACAGAGCTCCGGCAGGATCTCATGGCGGCTTGGAGTGTGCGATTGTCGCAACCCAGATATGGGCACGCCACTCTTTGAGGAGTGGCTAGAGAGGCGCCACGGCGTCCTCACCTTCCGCCTGACGCAGGTCCTCACCGGACACGGTTGTTTCGGGAGGTACCTGTTTCGCATAAGGCGGGAGGAAACGCCCGGGTGTCACCTTTGTGTGGATCGTCCGGAGGACACGGTGGAGCATACGGTGGAGGTCTGCCCGGCTTGGGCAGAGCACCGCCGTGTCCTCGTGGAGGCGATCGGCGGCAGTGACCTCTCGCGTCCGGCCCTGGTCCAGGCCATGGTGCGGAGCGAGAGGGCATGGCAGGCCGTCACCTCCTTCTGCGAAGCAGTAATGCTCGCGAAGGAGGAGGCGGAGCGCGTGAGGGAGAGGCAAAGTTCGCGCCCTCACGCGCCTAGCCGCCGTAGGAGACGCCCTGGGCGTCGGGACTCCTTGGAGGATTCCCGGCCACCGTAGGCGCGGGCTTGCGGGCGGTGAGCAATGGGTAGCTCGCCCCCGATAAGGACCAGGCCCGGGTCGACGGCGCGTCGTGTTCCACGCGCGCCTCAAAGAGATGTCAGCAAAACGGACGGGGTCCGCTAGGACCGTTGCCCGCCGGGGTTGCGGGTAGTCCTAAGGGGAAACCGTGGCCCCTGGCATGGCAAGGGAAGGAACACGGGTGGGTTTTAGTCAGTAAGAGTCTGACACGCCCTCCCGCTCCGCCCAGAGCGGGAGAAGTCATTGGATGATTTCCCACCCAAAAAAAAAAAAAAAAAAAAAAAGGGCTATGAAAATTTAAATTTATGCTTTTGGTAACAAATAAAGAATTACGTATTTCACCGTTTTCAAAAATCACCCCTCAAGAGGGTAGAATGGGGGATGCTTTTTAAAATTCACATGTAATATTGACATTTTTCAGTGACTCTTTTCAAGATATTTAAGGGTTTGAGAATATAGTCATAGTCCGTATCATGGAGTTACATTTAGTGTTTATTTAATTAAAATCGGTCCACCCGGTCAAAAGTTATTACTACTTGGCTTGAAACGCATGGGAGGGATAGTGGCATTGATAGCCGGAGATTTTATACAGACTCTGCCGGTAATAACTAGGGGATCACCGGCAAATGAAATAAATGCATGTCTAAAGACGTCGACATTATGGGGGCATATAAAAAAGTTTTGTTTGATTACAATTATGCGAGTACAACTGCACAATGATATAGAATACAGATATATACATATATATATATATATATACCGACAGATTTGTGGCGGCATCGAAACCGCCACAAACGAACTACGCATCAAAGACCTAACGTCACAAGTCCTACATCGCGGTATAAGTGTTTACCGAGCGATTAACATATATAAGACTATGCGTCATCAATTCTTGGGCAATTGCCCGCCAGACACAACACCCGTCTGGTCGGACGATCCTCCCTTTTCTATAGAGGACGAGTGAACTTTACACCCTGTTCCTCATACCCCTAAATTGGTGACCCCGAATATGAACGTCAACGCAGCCTTCGTGCAACTACTTCAGCGTGACGTCATCAACATCATTCCCGCAAGCTTTCGTTAGGCGAGTCACACAGCCAGCCAGCACCCACGGCTTCAACGGGTATCCTGACCACCAGCATGCAGCGAACGCGCATTCTTGGTCACCACCCTTAGCCTCATCAGCAACCCGGCGCTGTACCACATCCGACGCACTGGATCACAACGCAGCTCCACCCCGACTCACTGGGGAATCAAACTCAAACTACCACCAATCACCGCAGACAGTTCCGACCCACTGTGAACTATGCGGCACCCGGTTCCGACTCACTGGAACCTCAACTGGCACTGGCAAGCATCGCAAGATACAAGACTCAGCCTAATATCGACCTCCGGTCACCGGAGGGGAGTGATGTGGCGGCATCTACACCGCCACATACGATCTACGCATCAAAGACCTGACGTCACAAGTCCTACATCGCGGTATAAGTGTTTACCGAGCGATTAACATATACATATAAGACTATCCGACATCAATCCTTGGGCAATTGCCCGCCAGACACAACACCCGTCTGGTCGGAGGATCCTCCCTTTTTCATAGAGTATGAGTGAACTTTACACCCTGTTCCTCTAACCCCTAAAGATTTACCTTTCCAATTTAAAAAGAGTAGAGCCATTGTATGTGGCGTGCTCACGAGTATCCAGCCCACAAAATCTACATGTTTTAGCAAAAAATGGGAAAACCGAAAATGTTGTTTACAGAAATGTTTTAACATAAGAAATTCCAGTATTATTCATGATACTTTACAGATTGGGATAGACGTTGTTCACCTTCCACAGGCAAATGTGTCATATTTTTTTCATAAGACTTTCACACAGTTTCATACTTCCGTCTATACTATCCACACTAATATTACGCGTACGAAAGTTACTGGCTGTCTCATGTCTGTAACCTTTTTGTAACGCCTAGATAGACCATGACATGGGTTATGGGATCTGGGATATATTTTTATCCCGGTAGTACGTTCCCGTGGGATAATTTCCGACCTCCACGCGGGCGAAGCCGCGGGCAAAAGCTAGTATACATATAAGACTATCCGACATCAATCCTTGGGCAATTGCCCGCCAGACACAACACCCGTCTGGTCGGAGGATCCTCCCTTTTTCATAGAGTATGAGTGAACTTTACACCCTGTTCCTCTAACCCCTAAAGATTTACCTTTCCAATTTAAAAAGAGTAGAGCCATTGTATGTGGCGTGCTCACGAGTATCCAGCCCACAAAATCTTCATGTTTTAGCAAAAAATGGGAAAACCGAAAATGTTGTTTACAGAAATGTTTTAACATAAGATATTCCAGTATTATTCATGATACTTTACAGATTGGGATAGACGTTGTTCACCTTCCACAGGCAAATGTGTCATATTTTTTTCATAAGACTTTCACACAGTTTCATACTTCCGTCTATACTATCCACACTAATATTACGCGTACGAAAGTTACTGGCTGTCTCATGTCTGTAACCTTTTTGTAACGCCTAGATAGACCATGACATGGGTTATGGGATCTGGGATATATTTTTATCCCGGTAGTACGTTCCCGTGGGATAATTTCCGACCTCCACGCGGGCGAATCCGCGGGCAAAAGCTAGTTATTTCATAAAAAGACGTAAAACTAATCAACTACTTTTTTATTTCACCAAAATTCTCCACGGAAAATTTATAAATTAGTTTTATGTTCCTCCTGTAAAATTTCTGTGTAGGTAGATAGAAGATCTCAGAAGTTCACGGACGATATGTCAATCAGCAATACCTAAAAATAATCTATCAAATAGTGAGAAATCAGTTATGCTGGAAGCAATTAACAAACTAAAATTATTAGGGGCTATCGCAGAGTGCAATGTGACTCAATTTATATCCAAAATATTCCTCACTTTGAAACCCAATGGCGATAAACGTTTTATATTAAATTTAAAATCCTTAAACAAACTGATCAAGAATGAACATTTTAAAATAGAGGATTACCGAACAGCATGCAAGTTAGATACCAAGTGACGGATACCTTGCTACCATCGACTTGAAAGATGCGTATTTCCTTTTAGCTATTAGACCTTCTGACCGTAAATATTTAAAATTTCAATTTCAGCCTAATAATTCGCTAAAAACTGTTACATTGCATGCCGTTTGGTTTATCCGTAGCTCCACGAGTATTCACTAAGGTTATGAAGGAAGACATGACTTACCTCAGACACCGTGGTTTTCAGTCTTTATTGTTTCTGCTGTATATTAATGACTTACCTCGCCACATTGAACATCCTATGGTCTTATTCGCTGACGATAGTACTGCCTTGATTAAATGTATTGACAAAAAACATATGACCTTGACATAAATGATACTTTAATAAACATTATACGCTGGCTTGACCAAAATAATTTAATGATTAATTTATCAAAGACTAATGTAATGCATTTTTATCAACGGATTCCACCAGAACTCTTACATTTACACTATAATGGACAAAAAGTTGACCAAGTACAAGTTGCAAAGTTCCTCGGCATTATGATAGATAGCCAATTAACTTGGAAGCCACAAGCAGAAGAAGTATGCAAAAAACTTAGTGCACATGCATATATACTCTTTAACTTGTCTAAAAAAGTAAATATGGCCACAAGGTTAATTGCATACCACGGGTTAGTCGCGTCGATTTTGAGATTCGGTATAATACTTTGGGGAAATTGCAGTCTGAGAGAACAGGTGTTCAAGGCTCAAAAACGCTGTATAAGAGCTATGTGCAATTTAATTGTAACAGATAGCTGCGTACCTGTATTTAAGTCCCTAAAATTACTAACATTCCCATCACTTTATATTTTCGAGGTGGCAGTTTTTGTTAAATCAAATATGCATCTTTTTAATAAAGTTTCTGAAAATAGAAACCGGCCAATCAGAAGACAGTATAAAGATTTGTTAATTGTTAGCGGTTCAGATACCGCCCTATTAAAGAAAAGTATTATATGTATGGGTCCGATCATATTTAACAAAATACCTAATGTAATAAAAAATGAGACATTTCCACTTTTCAAAAAGAAGTTGACAGATCTATTAATTAATAAATGTTATTACTCGATTAACGAATTTTTGACCGATAAGAATTTAAATTGATAATATGACATCTCTGTACTCCTGACTTTTACTAAATCATATTTTTGTTAACTTATGCATTGACCTCGAACTCGATTTTGACGAATTTATAAACTTGACATTATGTATAATTTGTATTGCCTATTTCAATTTAATTTTTTAATTTTTTTATATTCTGAATTTCATCTTGACATGGTAAACTTGTATTGATTTGATTGAATTTGTTAATAATTTTTATATTGAGTCAGTCTTTATTCTTATTTAAACTGTTTGCATGCCTTAGTTAAGGTAGTTAGTATAAGGATCATTTTATTAAACTTAACATCTGTAACTTGTACCTACTTTCTGTGCAAATAAAGAACTATTCTATTCTATTCTATTCTATTCAGTCAGTATGTTATTTAGACGATATTTTATGTATTGGAAATACATATGAGAAGTGTCTTAATAACGTCAATGAGACATTGAAACTACTCGACTCTCTGGGATTTGTTATCAATTACGATAAAAGTACGTTAAAACCACGACAATCCTGCAAGTATTTAGGATTTTGTTATGATACTAGAAACCTTAACATAGAATTACCAGTTGATAAGCGACGTAACATTGCCGAGTTGGTTATTAAATTTACAAAATTACAGCCATGTTCTATCCGCGAACTAGCTCGTCTAATCGGTAGGCTAGTTGCCGCTTGCCCAGCCGTTAAATACGCCTGGGTGTACACTAAAACCTTAGAGCGACAGAAGTTTCTAGCGTTACTTAAGCATAATTATGATTATGAAGTTTAAATTAAGCTTCCTCATATTAGACTAGAGGATTTGTACTGGTGGTTATCAAATATTGATACAACACGCAATTATACGAAGCGCTTCGTCCGAAGAGATTAGAACATTACACATGTAGTAACACACAAGTGACACCACTCAGACACTGTAGTTGAGAGTTTTTTTTTTTTTTACTGCAGGTATTTCTGTTTTCCTCATTACTTGGCTTGGAATCTCTCGCCATTCACATTTCAGTGTTCAGCCGCTCAACACGTTTACTCTTTTATTGTACTGTATAGTGTTGAACACTTCTATTTTTAACAATCAAACACTGTTATTTGCATAAAATAACTTTATTATACACACGGAATCGTGATTACAATGTCAACCGACTTGCTTCGTAGTTTGACGATCACTGACTTAGCACAGTCTTTTACAGACTAAAATTGACTTTTGCCCCACCCAGAAATAACGAGAACATCATAACCGTCATTTCTAAGTGTTGCCAAAGTAAAAATAATACATTCAGCTGCCATAATGAAAATACAGTAATAAGTTTGTTAAACTAACAATAATTTGTTTTTTGATAATGTTGCCACAGCTGATATTATACTTTAGTATTATAATAATACATTTAACAAATTAAATCCAAACTTCCGTAATAATCGATAACTTTTAGTAGAATTCACAACTTATTTTCAATGAATGAAGCAAATGTATCTAGAAAATGCGCAATAGTCGTTTGAAATCTTCTATACTTATAATAAATCTGTAGAAGTGAAAATTCTGTACATTGAAAATATCAAAAAAATAAATGGCAGGGGGTGTTACTAGACCGACACCGAACCCAAAAATTTGATTACAAAAATTTTTGTCTGTCTGTCTGTCTGTCTGTCTGTCTGTCTGTCTGTCTATCTGTCTGTTTGTTCAGGCATCACGCAAAAACTACCGGTTCGATTACGATGAAACTTGGTATAATTATTCTTTAATATCCTGGGCACCACACTGGGTACTTTTTATCCCGGAAAAGTATCCTATCCTACGGTTGGGGGGTGTCAAAGTTTGTATGGAAGAATTTTAACGCGCTGTCCGATTAACTCGAAACTCAATATTTATACTTAAACCCAAAAATTAAGAATAACGTGTATCAGGATTTTTCGAAATTCAACCCCTAAGGGGGTAAAATAAGGGATGAAAGTTTGTATGAAAATTCTTATTCCTTGAGGTAATAAACATGAAACTTCGCACGAATAGTTATCTAAATAAATTATAAAGTTTGTATTTTTTTGTTTTTCTAAATTACCCGGTGGGGGGGTGTCAGTGTTTGTATGGAAGAATTTTAACGCTCTGTCCGTATAACTCGATATTTATACTTAAAACCCATGGGGATGTATGTGGTAATTTCCGACACTCACGCGGGCGAAGCCGCGGGCAGCAGCTAGTTGAAACATAAATTTGAAACAAGCTAACAATAGTAAATATCATGTCTAAAAGAAAGAGTGTAGTTGATTACGAGCATCTAACGAAGAAATTACAAAAATATGAACGCAAATTACGGCGTCTATATCCGCCTTCGCAAGACTCAACGCCTCCGATCGCGAGTACTTCGTATGATCAAACAGGTTAGTAACAGTGTGTACGTGTTCCTACCGAGTATTAAAATAACGTATTTACGTTAAAATTTAAGTTTTGCACTCCGGGCTACCTATGGGTTTTCCGACGCACAAACTTTACTATACTCAATAAAAAAGTACTCATTATTGCTAAACGTATTCACGTTTAAATAAGTCTTGAACTCCGGGCTGTCTGTGGGCTGTCCCGACGCAAGGACTAATTAAAATTATAAAATAAAAACCAATTAGGTTCTAAGATATACCTAATTACTCGCTAAACGTTCGTTATTTTCGATCGTGTAATCACGCATCCCTTTATTGCTGTCCGGAAAACTTTCCAAACAAAAATTAGCTTTTATCTACTTTCCTTCTACCTTACGAGTAAACTAAAAATTCTTATTATGCCTAAAAGAATATTCTTTAATCGCAAATACTACCTACTTCGTGTTTCTTTTTAGAATACACGAGTATTGAGCCTGAAGATTGGGTACAATACTCTCCGGAGATCAGTAATTTACCTGATGAGGCTACCGCGGTTCCGGTGGATGACCCAACTGATCCTGAAATGTTGGTTAATCCTATCGTATCACTGGAGCCCGTCATATCGATTGACCCTGCAAATATGCAGGACAAACCGAGTACCTCGCAAGAAGCGTCAGGTGACATTATCGACGCGGACCTAGACCGGGACACGATGGTCATCCTGGGGGAAGACCCGTCGACTTCTGTGAAGTACGGACCAGATTTACATAAAGAAATAACTAAACGCTTCCAGCACCTCGTTACCGAGGGTTTTGACAAGGATTGTAGGAAATCATTAATAACTAAATATTTGGTTCCATCGAACTGTCGTTATATTGCTGCCCCGGCGTTGCTGAGTATTGAGTATTGAGTATTGAACGCGGAGTTGAAAGCAGCGATACCCGAAGCCGCGGCAAAGCGTGACAAGGCCATAGTCGTCAAACAGGATCAAATGGCGAGTGCTATCTCTTGCCTGGGCCAGGTAATTACCTGTCAACTCATCTCAAAAAACAATGAGTTACTACCCAAACTAATGGATGCTGCGCGAATCCTTTGCGACATCCAACATTACGATTCAGTTACCCGCAGAAACTTTATTTTATCTGCGCTAAAAAGGGATATGAAGGACGCTTTAAGTAGCACTAAGATTGATGAATTTTTATTCGGCGCCAACCTGTTAGAAACGATAAAATCGGCTAAAGCCGTAACAAAATCGGGTACTGAATTGAAGCCCGATACCGTCAATAAAAACCTACCCAAACGACCAAACAACCCAATGCCTCAGAGGTTTTTAAACCGAAGAGCTGCACTGCAGCTGTGCTCCAGTGCACAGGCCGCTGGGAGCCGCGCCGAGGAGCCGCGAGCCTGCAGCGTCGCGGCCACCGCCGCCGCCCGCCAACTCATACCATGTTTTACGCAAATAAATGATTTACTTACTTACTACTTACTTACTTACATCGAGGAAGTTGCCGCCACAGCGCCAGCCGCAACGCCGCTACTAGACCCAGGTAAGTATGCGGGTCGTTTGACATATTTTTATAAACAATGGTCGCTTATAACGAATGATCAATCGATACTGTCGTGGATTGACGGATACAAACTCATATTTTCCTCTCAGGTAATTCAGAAGGTTAAGGAACCTGTTGAGCAAAGTTATTCCACTTCTGATTTTACTCATTTTTCCGAAGCTATTAATAGCCTATTAGTTATAGGAGCCATATCGAAATGTGATCCGTGCCCAGGTCAGTTCGTATCTAGTGTGTTCCTCACTCCTAAACCAAATGGAAAAACGAGGTTCATATTAAACCTCAAAAATTTAAATAAGTTTATTAATACACACCATTTTAAATTAGAGGACCTAAGAACCGCTATAAAACTTGTTACTAAGGACTGCTATATGTCGACCTTAGACTTAAAAGATGCTTATTTTTCTATTAATATTCATGAAAGTTCTCGGAAATATCTTAGATTCTTGTTTAATAACCAATTGTTCGAGTTCAATGCGTTACCATTCGGTTTGAACACAGCTCCATACATGTTTACAAAAATAATGAAACCGGTCGTAAAATTATTGCGATCGGCGGGTTTTCTATCTACCCTCTACTTAGATGATTGGTTATTATTAGCAGATACATGCGAAAATTGCAAAATAAATGTCGCAATCACAAAGAAACTTCTTTGTTCCTTAGGCTTTATGATTAATTATGATAAAAGCAGTCTGTATCCTTCTACTATGTGTAAATTCTTAGGAGTATTTATAAACTCGGCCAACTTAGAAATTAGTTTACCCACAGATAAAAAAGCGCGTATTAAAAACGAAATCCGTAAATTTATTAACATGAAAAGTTGCAGAATTAGAACGTTTGCACAATTAGTAGGTATTTTAGTATCAGCCTGCCCAGCTGTGGAATACGGCTGGGTACACACAAAACAATTCGAGCGCTGCAAATTTTTAAATCTTATGGGTGATGAAGATTATAACAAGCAAATGATTCTCCCTGATTCATTAATGCCTGATTTTCATTGGTGGTTAAAGGTTATTGATAATTCGAAGCATCGTATTAGAGATGACAACTATAGCACCGAAATATTTTCTGACGCCTCAACAACGGGATGGGGCGCCTCCTGTGATGGTGAAAATGCAAGTGGTCAGTGGTCGAACAGCGAACGCGATAAGCACATAAATTATTAAGACTTGAGACTAGAGATGCCGATGCATTCCACCAGCTTTTATGACAAATCCTTTACAGTTCAAGCAGTACGGTTATGGAATGCCTTGCCCGTGTCGATTAGGCGTGCTCAATCTTTGTCCACTTTTAAAATTTTGGTGAAAAAACACTTCCTCTCTCCTTAATATCAACATTGCACATAGTTCCTTGCTTTTGTTTCATGTTTCTATGTTATGTATGTATTTATTTATATATATATATTTATACAGATAACTATTTTTATGCTTTATGTATGTATGTATTTATTGTATATGTAAATGGTACACCACTGACTACCTGCAGTATTGTCTCTCCTTCTCCCTTGAATCCATCCAAAGGTTGTCTGTAAAAGATCGCTTTTAGCGATAAGACCGCCCATTGTGTCACCCTATGTAAAATGTCCAAATTTATGTCTGTAATTTTTTGGTGTACATAATAAAGAGTATTCTATTCTATTCTATTCTAAGAGCTATTAGCCGCTTTCATCGCTCTAAAACTTTTTGCTATGGATTTATACGAGTGTCAAGTACTACTTCGTATAGACAATTCGACCGCTATAGCATACATCAATCGCATGGGCGGGGTACAATTTCACTTAACTGGTATATCAAGGGAGATCTGGGAATGGTGCGAAGAACGCAAACTTTACATATTTGCCTCATATCTTGTGATAACACCATCGCGGACGCCGAGTCGCGTCGTAATCACCCAGACATAGAATGGGAGTTATCAGAGGGGGCCTTCAATACCCTTAGGTATAGGTTTGGGCAACCCGATATAGATTTGTTTGCCAGCCGTATCAATAAAAAATGTGTGAAATATGTTTCCTGGCATAAAGATCCGGACGCCTATGCTATAAATATCAACGATAACGCTCACGGAATTTTTATTGCTCCTTTATGGCCCACGCAACCGTGGTATCCTCTATATAGGTCTTTGCTTATATCAGAGCCAATTATATTCACCCCTAATGAAAACGTTTTGATATCTCATTGCAGCAACCGTCAGGTGCACTCGACGCTTACCCTGGTTGCCGGAGTGTTGTCCGGGAGGCGTTTTTACGACGATGCCTACCGCCTTCATCGATAGATATCATCACGGCTTCTTTATCTAATAACTCGATGAAACAGTATGACGTGTGTCTAAAAAAATGGTGGACCTTCTGCAAAGAATCAAGTGTTGATAAATTCGAGGCCTCTGTTCCATCAGTAATATATTTTCTTACGCAAATTTTTAATAATGGTGGTCAATATGGAACTTTAAATTCATATCGATTAGCTTTATCACTGATTTTAGGGTCCAATATGTCTAAAGACGATCGAATTCTTAGATTTTTTAAAGGTGTTTTTCGCCTACGACCACCTAGGCCGAAATATAATGTAACGTGGGATACTAATTGTGTGCTAAATTTCATACGCTCTAAATACCCCAATGAGCAACTATCACTAGACGAAATTTCAAAAAAATGTGTACATTACTGGCCCTTACCACGGCTCATAGGGTTCAAACATTGTCAATTTTTTTTATAGAAAACATTTTTTTTTTTTTATAATCTTTATTTAAGGAGCTTGGTCAACAAGACTAAGCCGCTCCGTAAGGTTATCTTATAATTTAGTACAACATTTATAAATTGAATACAGTTCTATGATTAACTATCTTCTACGAACACCAATCCGCACAAGTTTATATAGTAGCCTCGCTGTTTCTGACAAGGGGAACGCTAGAATGTTGTTGCACCTTCCCACCTCTCTAACATCAACACCAAAGTGTGTCATTAACTCAGCTCTGAGATCTTCGTTCCGGACACACTCCACCATGATGTGAAGAACGTCTTCCACTTTCCCACACTCTGTGCAATTTGGGGAGGGTACTTTTTTCATTAGATATGCGAACTTATTTAAGGGGATATGTCCAGAACGAAGTCTAAGAGCTGTCACAATTTCAGTTCTGCCTAAGACACATGAATCGAACCATGGCAATTTCCACGGTTGTCCTTGTATTGTTTTATACCACACCCCCTTCTCCACGGACCTCTGATCAAAGTGTTCCTTCCAGTTTATAAAACAATGTTCGCGTATAGAACTCATGCAATCTGTATAAAATGGGTGGACGTGCAATGGTATGCCGTCACTTGCAGCCAATCTTGCTAATTGGTCTACCCTTTCGTTACCTACTAAGCCTATGTGGGAGGGAATCCACTGTATGATGACATTTTTTGAATTGGCCCTCAATCTGATAACGGAGTCAATAATTTTGTAAGCTATCGGTGTTCCTCTGAAGCCAGAGGTACTTACATCGAGCTAAATGTTGAACTGAGCTTTTAGAGTCTGTTAAAATTATAAAGTTATTATATTCAATAGATTCTATGTATGCCAATGCTTCACTAATTGCTAAAAGTCCTAAATACATGATTGAAATATTGTTAGAAATATTAAATTTCATAAAGGTATCAGATTGAGGGTCAAAGAATGCTGCTCCCATGAAATTATTGCCATCTTTAGACCCGTCGGTAAAATTTTTATAGTATCCTGTATATTGGCCTTCAAGGAAGTTTATGCATTTATTTTGTAAGGTTGTAGTACGACATAATCTCTTTGGACAGGTGATGGTGGATATTGTCGGTTTTAGCATGTCTGTGATATTATTGTAAGTCATCCAATAGTTTAATGTGTACATGTCTAACAAGTCAGAAGAATGAATTACCATGTCTTTAAACGAATTATGAATCATTATTAGCGTAGGGATCTTTTTTCGCTTCCAGTATCTCTGATCTACATGGGAACTCAGTTCGTCCAGTACTAAAATGGTAGGATTATTAGTCAGAGACTTGGATTTCACCCAAAATTTACCAGCTAGATACATTCTGCGAATATATAGGGGCTGCAAGCACAGGTCGCTTTCCATAACGTGGATAGGGGTGCTTTTTACATATCCTCCGATAACGCGCATAGCTTGATTTTGTATTTTGTCCAGTTTGTATAATTATCTATTGAATTACAAATATCATACGTAGCAACATTGAACAACAAGGGAGATAAAGGGTCACCCTGAGCCAAACCCCGACCGGTACTTCTTGTGACGTCCAAGTTATCTAACTTAATTTTAAGAAATCTTAAGCTTAGAAAATTCCACAAATAAGTACATATTTTTGAGCCAACTCCCAATGTATCTAGAATCAGCAAAAGCTTTTTTAAGTCAACATTATTATAGGCATTGTCCACATCAAGAAAGCACGCAACGGTATTAAGATCCCTTGAAAATCCTGATTGGATTCTAGAAACCAGACGTGTTAAACCATCCAAGCAAGACTTAGATTTTCTAAAGCCAATTGTCTCCTCTGAAAACAGACGATTACTCTCAAAGAACCATTCCAACCTTTTACTTAGGATTAAATGTAGGATTTTACAGACACAAGAAATTAGAGAAATTGGTCGAAGAGAAGAAACCAAAGTAGGGTCGCAGCCTTGTTTAGGTATAGGAACAACGGTAATATCTCTCCACTGAGTAGGAACAAAACCCGAGGAGAAGAAATAATTATATAAATTTAGTAGAACGCGTTTTCCAGTCGGAGGAAGATTTTTGATCATAGAAAACGAAATGTCATCATGGCCTGGGGCAGTGTCTTTTAGTTTTATACATACCTCAAGTTCATACATAAGGATAGGTAGCTGTAATTTTAAGTTGTTTGAGGAGAAAACAGGATGGGCTGGCAGTGCAAAGTCAGGACAGAGGCAATTAAGTAATCTTTGGGCTTTATCTTCATCTACATGGGTTCTCTGGCATCTGTAACCCTTTAGCCATCTCATCTTTCTCCACATTTCTGCAGAAGAAGAGACCTCACTTAGCGAATCACAAACTTCCTGCCAGTTTTTATTTGAAGCCACTCTCATACGTCTCTGAGCTTCCGAATTACATTCATTTAACGTATCTAAATTCAAAGGGGTAGGATTACTTCGAAATTTTGCCAACGCCAATCTTCTTCTAGCTACTGCATGGGACAGCTCAGAGTTCCAGTACGGTTTTGGTTTAAATGTATTCGTAGGGTCTAAACAAAACTTAACAGTTGGAATGTATTTATCAGCAGCCTTGTTTAATTTAGCAATGAACTGATCATAAGATAGTTGAGGGTCCGTGTGGTAGTGAAAATCCAAAAATAATTCTTCTAAGTATTTACTATATTCCGACCACTTAGCTGATTTAAAATTCCTTTTTTTATAAAATGATGAGGTTGATGTCATGGCTAGAGAAAGTTTTATTACCAGATGATCACTCCCTAAAGACTCATTCGTGACCTGCCAATCAAACATATGCGCAATATCGGAGGAGGCTATAGAAATATCGGGGCTGCTTTGTTGTAAATGATTCATGACTAATTTAATACGAGTGAATGTACCGTCATTAAGCGTACTTATATTCCTTTCACTTATAACATCGTAGATTTGAGAACCTCTTGTGTCAGTTTTATGTGACCAGTTGGAGTAGTGAGCGTTATAGTCTCCAAGAAATAAACACTTATTAGGAAATTGTGAAAAAAAATCCTCCCAATCTAGAAGTCTAGTGTGAACCCATTGCGGGCAGTAGATACCAACAATATTTTCTAAATGTTTACAATTTAAAATCTTAACATTTATGACTTGAATATCAGGATTACTATTTTCCATTTGACACAACTGTGATTTAATTGATATATGTGTCAATATCGCAATCCCACCATAGCTGTCGCCTCGATCTTCCCTATACACATTATAGTTTTTTATCCTTAAAGCCTTTTCTGAATCCAACCACGTTTCACTTACTACAGCTATATGACACAACAGGTTTTCAAAAGCTAGCAATTTAGGACGTAAGCTTTGTGAATTCCACTGTAAAATATTTATTTTAACACTTCTACCGGCATTGTAACTATTCATTAGCAGCGGGAGTAAAATTAAACATCTGTTTTAAACCAGATAAGTCCACAAAACTTGTCACTATAAACGATATAAACCATTGAGTAAACATTTTAAACGCTTTTTCGATTTTAACCTTCCATGTATATTTACTAGCAAACATCACTCGACTCAATTTACTAACCAGTAGCTTAAACGAGATATTTTTGGTATTTAACCCAATTTGAGGCGTGTCATACGAATCACAGTCATCTGAGTGTGCATTGACATTAATATTGTTTGACCTCACATAATCGGGTCGGCCCGTCGACTGACGAGCGCGCTGAGTCTTTGCACCTGCGACTGTGTCCCCACCGCTGTTGATCGACGCAGCGATCGGTTCCGTGACTCCACCTTCCCCATTGTTCATATTAGTGTGTATTTCGGAGTCAGATGATTCATTAGTTGTTGACCCGCTTGATGTGCTTGCACGTTTCTTCCGTTTTTTGTTCCTTTTCTTCTTGTTAGTTTGCGTTGTTTGTGTAGGGTTGATTTTTGGTGTTATAACAGATGAATATGATGTAGGCAATATTGGGGAACGACTAAGTTGCGGGGGTTGCTGGCGTTCGTCTATAGTATTTTGTTCATTACGCTTTTGAGAAAAAGGTGGAACATATAATGTAAGTGCACGTCTATAACTGCAATTAAATTGAGACATTAGTTCTCGAATTTTCCTTTCTTTCAAATATGCTGGGCAAGTTTTGATTAAAGCCATGTGATTTCCGTGACAATTTGAACACTTATACGAAGTCGTCTCACAGTTTGTATGATGTTTACCATATTTAGGGCAAATAACCTTATTAGAAGAACATAATTTTGAGGTATGTCCATAACGCCAACATCTTGAACATTGTGTGACGGGGAATATGTAATTTTCCACTTTGATCCTCAGGTTATGAATGTATACATATTGAGGCAGGGACTTCCCTCTGAAGCAAATTCGAATTGTCTCACTCTCTTGCCAACCAGAACCCTCAAAATCTCTGCGGTTTAATCTTTTGACTTTTTGATTTGATTTCGGGACCGTTGCATGTTAAACTTTCTAATATTTCAGAATCAGACAATCCAATGTCAATATCTTTTATCATTCCATAAGATACATTAACTTCCCAAGGCATAAATATTCTCCAACCCAATTTTTCAAATTCCTGGCATTTCATTAACTTCTCAGCACAGGTTTCGTCAGAAAAACTAACTAAAACTTTAAATGAATTTATGTATTTCACACAATTGATTCCAGAAATTCCTTGAGCTTTAAACATTTTGGCCAAGGCGAACTGTTTTGGCAATTTATCTTTGTAAGCTATACTGACATCAATTTTGCTGACCTTGGTTTTTTTCTGA
Source organism: Eupsilia transversa (assembly GCA_914767815.1). Lineage (NCBI taxonomy): Eukaryota > Metazoa > Arthropoda > Insecta > Lepidoptera > Noctuidae > Eupsilia > Eupsilia transversa. The sequence continues at coordinate 18,468,918 of OU611873.1, read as the reverse complement.
ACTCCCACCACCGTCCACTGTTCAACTTCTCTATCTCCACCATTCACATCCTCAATCTCGGTATCAAGTTGTTCCTGTTCAGCATTTTGTGTTAAGTCCTCTTCAATTCTACTTCTACCGTCCAAATCTATCTGAATATGTCTATCCATGTCATTCTCTATTGCGTCTTCATTCATTTCGCCACAAGATGTATCATTCCTCCCTACACGAATGTTGGCAATTGGCGATACGCACACGTGCGTGTCGCCGCCGCCCGGGCAGTCGGAGTTAATATACTATCGAAAAGTCTCAGGCCGATCACGAGCGTATGATAAACACGTCTTAATCACACCGCTAGCGATTAGACACTGTAGAAAACATCAACATAATGCCATCCAAAATTATTATAAAAATTCCCGATTTGATAAAAACTTCTCGATTGGGTGGGTCTAAGCAACCCCTATTAACTTTGCCCTTTTTTAATGACAGTGTAAAAATATGCCCCGCTAACACATTAGTGTTTTACCTAAATAAAACCAAAGATCTTCGCAAATCTAGCATCCTCTTTATAAAGCCTAAAAAGCCACACAGCTCTGTAAGTACGCAAACACTTAGCCGCTGGATTAAGTGCACATTAAGCGATAGTGGGTTGGATGTGTCTATGTTCTCGGCGCATAGCACGCGTCACGCGGCTACGTCGCGTGCGCGTGCACTTGGGGTTAATATTGATGAAATTCGCAGGACTGCCGGGTGGAGCGGTAGTTCTGAAACATTTGCTAGATTTTATAATCGCACCATCACTGATTATGATGAAAGTTCTCTAGCTAGGTCAATAATCAATCAGTAAGAAATAGAATAGTCTTCATTTCTCAATAATTGTCGTAGTTGCAACTTATTAATAATAAACTGTACTCTTACACAAAATTAAAATTTATTTATTTTTTGTATTAACATTAATTATTGAAATCATAATAATCTAAGATCTGATTCATTTTTGTTACTTGAAAATTTTGTTACCAGAATAAATAATTCTGAAATTATAAAAGTGCGTTCTTAATATTTCCAGAAATAACTCTCAAAATCTACATGTGTAATGTTCTAATCTCGAGGACGAAGCGTTAGTATAATTAGTGATTAAACGAACTTACCTGTAAGCGAAGTTCGATCATAATTATACGAAGCGCTTCGTCCGAAGAGATTAGCTCCCTTCCCTCCCACGCTTCCGCTACACCCTTACTTCTCTTTCAGAAAATATTAAGCATCGCTTATTCCTCTAAACTAAATGACGAGAGATTCCAAGCCAAGTAATGAGGAAAACAGAAATACCTGCAGTAAAAAATAAAAAAAAAACTCTCAACTACAGTGTCTGAGTGGTGTCACTTGTGTGTTACTACATGTGTAATGTTCTAATCTCTTCGGACGAAGCGCTTCGTATAATTATGATCGAACTTCGCTTACAGGTAAGTTCGTTTAATCACTAATTTTATGCGAGAGCCAAAGTTTGACATCGAAATCTATACCGATGCGTCGAGGTCAGGTTGGGGCTCCGTCTGTAAGAACGCCCAAGTACAGTAACGGTCATAAGTGGAGTAGCAATTTCACAAAGCAATAGATTGACGGTTCGGTTTAACTTACGACCTTCTTATAATAAGTCATAGACACACACACTCTCATTAGTTTCACAATTATACTATTTCATAAATTCAACTGTAACGCATATGTCGTAATAGCTTAGTGGTTACCGTATTTGGGTTGACGCGTTCATGCGTAGAGAGTCGTGGGTTCAAATCTCACGCGCGGTGATAGTTTTTTAATGTTTTAAAAATCACTCGAATAATCACGCTATTGACTATATCCTTGTTATGTTCGTCGTGTTCACTAAACTCGCCAAAACTTTATGATTATACCCACGAAAACCTAAATAACCTAGCACTAAGAAGAAAATATCTAGCAATTAAATTCTGTTTAAAATCGCAATCTTTTGATAATAATGTAATATTAGATCTATTAAATAGTTTAAGAAGCCACATTTCTAGTAGTTATTGGCGAAATAAGAAAACACCGTTATTAGTAACGGTATATAGCAGTACTAAAGAAGAAGCTGTGTCATCTAGTTATCCCTTAGAAATGTTCAGCTTAGATACTTGGGTTTCAAATATAAACGTGGGAGATAGCATTAGAGATCATTTAGATAATATGAAACTATGTAAGAAATCATATGATAATAACATTCTGAAAAACATAATAATGGAAGAATTACATACTAAATATTTTGGATGGTTAAAACTATATACGGATGGTTCTAAAATAGGAAATGTTCTTGGTGCTGCCTTTTACGATCCGAGGCACAATGTTAAAGGATTATTTAAAATGTGTAACAGTAATATATGTATTATGACGGCGGAACTCGTTGCAATATCAAAGGCTCTTACATATTTGCAAAATGCGGAGATCGATAACAATAGGATTGTCATTTTTATAGACAGCAGAAGTGCTCTGCAGCATATGGATCGATGCGCCTCTGGCCACAGAAGTGTCTCAATAGCTTATGCTATATTAAGCCAAATATGGTATTTCACATCCAATAATATTAATGTGATATTGCAATGGGTTCCGTCGCATGTGGGTTTACGGGGGAACGAGGAGGTTGACCAATTAGCAAAGACTTCTGTCTTGGACGGTATTGAGCTGAATATTACTCCGAGCTACTTTGAACTTCTGTCGAAATACAAAATAGAATGCTCTAAAAATTGGAAAGAATATTTTAATAAAATGTCTTTGGACAAGGGAATTTGGTACAAGACATTACAATGTGAACCTCCTCGTATTCCTTGGTTTGCTGATACTAAGCTTAATAGAAAGTTTATAATAATAGCGCATAGACTACGGTCTGGACACGTTCCACTCAACAAGTTTCGACACTTAATGGGGAAAAGTGACAGCCCCAATTGTACACAATGTCATACGATGGAGGACGTCCATCACTTGTTGGTGGAGTGCGTCAGGACCCGAGCTGCTAGAGAGGCGCTGATGAATACCTTCAAAATTAATTTGATAGATGTTGGTTTTGTTCAAAGCATATTATCAGAGCCTGTCTCGAATGCAGCTATCTTACTTTATAAAATAGTATATAAGGTTTTGAAATCCGAATAGTGTAAAGTATTTATTTAATTAGGTTATGATGGGGCTGGCATGGTCGTATTGTGACCAAAAGTCCCTAAATTTATAATAGATAATAAAAAATAAAAAATAAAAAAAAAGGTAGACAAACGCAGTTAACTTACGACTCATTCACCGCGAATAAATAGAACGATGTTTGTTATTGTGGGTTAGTGACGTGTGTTCAATATATTAGCGGTGTCTAAAGTTCATTTTGAAATGCAAGCAATGAATATAGAAATAAAAGCGAATATTATTGCGCTGCGTAAAAGCGGACTTAATATTTATCACAAATATCTGATAAAACCGGACTGAGTGTGAGTAATATGATTTAATTATTTTATCAAACATTTATCTAATTAAATTATAACTGCTGATCCTGGTAATTGTTTTTTGAAACGTTTTATTTTTACCTTATTAATATTATTTATTTATTGCATAATTTAAGTAAATGAAATTGTTAATGATCTGATTTGGTTTTGTAGCTATAGCTAACTTTGTAATAACTTACTTATTTATTTCAAAACATTTGTTAACTTTAATAATGCTCGTCTAGTTACAACCACTGATCTTTAAATGTCTCATCTGTGGATAAAGTCTAAATAGAAGAAGAAATATATAATTTCAAAGTAAATTTATTTACTTAGATTTTTGAACGATGAAAATAACATTTTAATTATTTATGTGAAATTTCTATTGACAATAATTAAGTACTTATTAAACTTTTTTGTTTTAGAGATAAAAGAGACGCAGCGACAATACATGGTTAGTGAATACGGAACAAGTAGTTTCATACCAACAAGACGTTTGAAGAATTATTCAACACGTCTTTACGAACCGTGCGCCGTGCAGTCCGCGCAGAAGGTTTGCATTACATGTTACCCACTGTGTGCTATGTTTACGTGCGTGAGTGGTTAAACACCCGGAGATTACAATTATTTCACGGCCAGCACGATTTCCTGACCTCCACCCTATAGAAAACCTATGGGGTTTGATGATACAGCGATGGGAAGCACGGAATGAGCGGTCTGATGAGCAGTTGAAGTTGCATTGTATGGAAATATGGGAAAATTTAAGGGGAACAGATACAGATAAATGCTTCAATATATAAATTCAAATCTAAATTAATTATAATTATATTATAAAATTTATATTATAATAAAATTTATATGTCATATCCGTAATAAGGATTATTTTGAGGTTTAGTTTCAATCTTCTTTTCGTAATGAAAATGAACACTTAAGCTATAACCTCAATAAGTCCTATTAAATACGATTTGTTAACTATTCTGTTTGCTCTTTTGCTTTGAAGCGGTCGGTCGTGTTACATATCGCGCTGTGAATATTAATCAATGTGTGACTTCTAGTGCTGTGATTGGCTGATGCTCGTATTTGTGATTCCTTGTTGTTCTTGTGAAGTTGTTACCTGTGGTCAACGCCCAGTGGGCGGAGTTAAAGCGGGATAGAAGATTTCTGCGAGCTATCGCTTAAATTTTTATAGTTTAAAAAACCACAGAAAACTTTCAAAATTTTTTGCCTTTTGCCGGGCGCGAACTTGCGACTTTTTGATTCGGGTGTCGGTCGAGGGCCGCGTCGTGCTTGCTGGGCCATCCTCACATCTAGGAGTTTGGTCGAAATTACTTAGTACTATCATCTGCTCACCTGCGTTTGGATCTTCTACTGGTCTCCGTTTGCATCACTTTATCAGCCATGCCTCGTACAATGCGCTCACCTCCACAAAGTTCTCCAATCACCCGTACTCTAGTGGAGACGCGTTCTGAGCCGGATCTCTCTCCTGGTACTTCGGCCTCTGAGGGCGCATTCTACGACCCGGCTTATATACGCCGAGCCGCAAGGCCGAGTAATAAACGTTTTCGTGGTGAAGATAGCTTCGTTGAACAGGATAGATTCGAAGAATTGAAGAGTATGCTGCAATCCTTAAAGTCAGATCAGGACAAAATCCTGAACAAATTGGTTGCAGAGGTCGCTGACTTGAAGCAGCAAAACCTTGAAATACTGAAGTCCAACAAGGAGTTTGAAAAATCTATTCAGTTCATTAGCACAAGCTATGATGAAATGAAGGCCCGCTTGGATACCTTAGAGGGCGAACTTAAGGAAAATGTGAAGCGCTGCCATGCAATGGCCAGTAATAGTGGCGACCAAAGGGTGGCCTTACTTGAGGCGAAGATTGAGTCCATGGAGCAGCAGGCACGTCAGTGCAATATAGAAATTTGTAATCTGCCTAAAAAGCGAAGTGAAAACTTATTAAATACTAGCTGCTGCCCGCGGCTTCGCCCGCGTGAGTGTCGGAAATTACCCCATACATCCCCATGGGTTTTAAGTATAAATATCGAGTTAATCGGACAGCGCGTTAAAATTCTTCCATACAAACACTGACACCCCCCAACCCCCCTTTGGGGGGTAATTTAGAAAAACAAAAAACTACAAACTTTATAATTTATTTAGACAACTATTCGTGCGAAGTTTCATGTTTATTACCTCAAGGAACAAGATTTTTCATACAAACTTTCATCCCTTATTTTACCCCCTTAGGGGTTGAATTTCGAAAAATCCTGATACACGTTATTCTTAATTTTTGGGTTTAAGTATAAATATTGAGTTTCGAGTTAATCGGACAGCGAGTTAAAATTCTTCCATACAAACTTTGACACCCCCCAACCGTAGGATAGGATACTTTTCCGGGATAGAAAGTACCCAGTGTGGTGCCCAGGATATTAAAGAATAATTATACCAAGTTTCATCGTAATCGAACAGGTAGTTTTTGCGTGATGCCTGAACAAACAGACAGACAGACAGACAGACAGACAAAAAATTTTTTCTCGACAGCAAGATTGCGCGCCAAAAAATATTATTGTTAAATTAAAATCGCGGATCGTTTACCCATATACTTGAACGAACATCTTACTCTAAAAAATAAGACCTTATTTCGCGAAGCCAAAATCCTCGCTAACAAGAACGGGTTTAAGTATGTCTGGATCAGGAACGCGACAATACTGGTGCGTGAACGGGAAGGGATCTCCGCGTTTGCAATTCGTTCCGTTAATGATCTTAAAAAGATTGGCGGGAAGACCGGCAATGAAACCACGATTTAATTATTTTAACTGTGCTGCTGTTTTTTGGTCTGATATATCCGTTCACCATTTGCTTTCAAATGCAGTTCTTATGCTGGTCTATGATTGCTTTGTACTCTGTTTGTATTTTGTTTATGTCTCTAATTGCTTGTTGTCTCCCTATATAAAAATCTCATTGCAGTATGTTTTTCTGTATTGTAGGTGTTATTAAGTATCTACTGGATATCTGTGTATAATCTGTACAGTAAGCGGTCATAAGTGCATTATCACGCTTAGGATTGTATTGCTGTGAACGAGCGACAGGCCGAACCTATATCTGTGTGTGTAAGTGATGTATCAACAAAGAATACACCTCAGAACTCTCACACTGGCGTCGAATGAAACAAAAAGCATACCGTCACTTTTTCGCAGAGTACGTAATTACTCGTGACCTCGGTCGGTTCATACTAGTGCTAAAAATTCACATACTGGTATCAAGTTCCGATAGCTGGTAGCGTATCGAAGTGTATCAAAAGTCATTTATTCAAACTAGGCTGAGAATCAGCACTTTTCGAACGTCAAAATTACATAAGACAGTCCCCCAAAAACGCCCGCCCTTCACCACTTCCTAGTGCTTTAGCTGGGAAGAAGAAGTGGCGCAACAAACTCCCCAGCAGCACAGCTGTCTGATCAGTTAGAAAAGAAAATGAATCTATACAATAGTATCCAAAATAATATGCAATGCAATGCAAAAAACGTCAAACTTATATTAAATTATTTGCCTTATGTCAGCTAGCACACGCCAATATACCCACAAAAAACATCGAAATCCTTACTCAAGCGAATAAATTAAAAACGTTAACAGAACTTAATCGAATAAAAGCCTCCATGCAAGCATAAAGGGCGTGCCCACTTACATAATAGCTATTAAAACTGGAACTCAAAGCCACAAAAATGTTAAACTAGGACCATCGAAGTAAAATAAATAAACAGTTAATTACTAATAACAATAACAAAACCATGGACAGCAAGACGACCAGTCACCACGAGCAGCACCCGTTCACGAGCATAACGCGAAGATCAGCCATCACCCCCTTCGCCATATTTGAGGGAAGGAGGCAACCCGACCCCCGACGCTACCGCAAGCAGTGACATCTAAGGGAGCATGACGAACTTGCTGCCGGTTGCTCAGGCAAAATAATATGATCAATTGTCGAGGTCGCTAGCTAACCACTTATTGCAATACAACTCATTAAAAAAAACATTTTAATGAGTAGATTATGTCAAAAATAAAAAATAACACCAAAATAAATAGACTTATTAGTCAACAAAAATAAACATGTCGGTAGGAAAGCTAATTCTGGAGAAAGAACATAAACATTGTCTTGAGTTAATCACAGAGCCCAACTATTCTTATCGTTCAAATAGTCGTTGATAGAATAGTATGCCTTTGAACAAAGGTTGGATTTTACTTTAGCTTTAAACGCATTAAAAGGCAAATCTAACAAAGAAGAGGGTAGCTTGTTATAAAAGGTTATACCAAGCCCAACAAATGAGTTATGCACCTTATGAAGCCGGTGAAATGGAGCTCTTAATTTGTCTTTATTTCTGGTGTTAACATTATGAATATCACTGTTTTTAGTGTATAAGTGTTTATTTTGCCTAATATATATGATGTTCGCGAAGATGAATTGTGATGCCACCGTGAGAATACCAATATCTTTAAAAAAATCTCTTAGAGAAACTCTGGCACCTAGCTGGTAAATTGCTCGTACAGCTCGTTTTTGAAGAACAAATATATTTTGAATGTCAGCCGCTTGGCCCCACAACAGAATACCGTAGGACATAACGCTATGAAAATAACTGAAATAGACTAACCGAGCTGTATCAACGTCAGTGTATTGTCTAACTTTCCTGACGGCATAGGCAGCCGAACTGAGCCTTCCCGCTAGGCTTGATATATGAGGGCCCCACTGAAGTTTGGCATCTACTGTAATGCCCAGAAAAACTGCCGAGTGTACAGTTTCAAGCTCCTCTTTATCTAAGACGATGTTGGGTCCTAGATTTCTAACATTCGGTAAGGCAAACTTTATACATTTCGTTTTCTTGGCATTGAGAACTAAGTTATTTGTCGTAAACCAATCCGTAACCATTGAGAGGGCACTGTTTACGTCGTCAAACTCTTGTCTATTCCTGTCTACTTTAAAAATAAGAGAGGTATCATCTGCAAACAGTACAACGTCACAGATATCCTTTAAAAGAAATGGCAAGTCATTGATATATACCAAGAATAAGAATGGGCCTAGTATAGAGCCTTGCGGTACACCTAACTGAACTGGCAGCCCGGAAGATTTCACACCATTAACATCAACACATTGGAACCTATTATGTAAATATGAATTTATTACTTCGAGAGCTTCATTTTGGACACCGTAATGACGTAGTTTACGTAATAGCGTTTCATGGTGCACGCAATCAAAGGCTTTGGAGAGATCACAGAAAACCCCAATAGCATTTTGCGAGTTCTCCCATGCGTTAAATATGTGTTTCAGCAGAGCAACACCCGCATCAGTAGTCGAACGACCTTTTGTAAAGCCATATTGTTCATCATGAAGGAGGCTATTTAAATTAAAATGTCTTAGCAACTGCTTGAGTATTAACTTTTCAAATATTTTGCTAAATGCAGGAAGGATAGAAATAGGCCTGAAATTGCCAACGTCATTTTTATTACCTGTTTTAAATAATGGTATGACTTTACTACTTTTCATGAGGTCAGGAAAAATTCCTAAATCAACACATTTATTAAAAGTAACAGCTAGATAGGGGGCTACGATGTCTATTATATTACTTAATATTTTAATGGAGATGCCCCAGTAATCACCAGTATTTTTAGACTTAAGTGTGTTAAAAACATTAACTACATCACGAGGTGTTACATGTTCGAAGCTAAATAAGTTACTACATTTGGGCACACTACTATCACCCTATGCAGAAGGGTTTCAGCTTTAGACGGTGACGAATTTAAGGAGCGGGTCGTAGTTATAGGTATGTTGGCAAAAAACTCATTAAAAGCCTCAGCTACGTCAGCTGCTTTATTAACTAATTTGTTGTTGACCATAATCTCAAGTTGTTTTTCTTGTTTAATCGACTTACCCGTTTCATTGTTAATAATTTTCCAAGTGGTTTTCACTTTATTATTGGAATTTTTAATTGTATCGCCCAAAAATTTAGATTTAGCAAAAACACAAATAATTTTAAATAATTTTGAATACTTTTTGACATACTCAAGGAAAGGAGTATCAAACCTGTACTTTTTCAAACCATATAACTCGTACAGTCTCGCTCTACTTTTATAAATACCTGGAGTGGCCCATTGGTTAAAGCCAACGGAGGTTCCAATAATGTTAATGGTTTTGGTCTTGAAAGTAGATTGGTACTCTTTTTGAACAACATCAAAAAGGGCTCCATAGATTTTATTAGGATTCTCGTGATCTACTATAGATGGTGTTAATCTATGAGCAATATTATTTTTAAACTTATTGCAACGACTAGCTGTATAGGGCCTGCATTCTATTTTATGCGGCTTTTTATTTAATGGCATGGGGAAGCTAGCTAATAAACCACAGTGGTCAGATGTTAAGTCACTTAACACTAATTTATTTTTGGCATCACAATCACTAAATATATTATCAAGACAAGTTGACGAAGATGCCGTGATCCTAGTAGGTTCATAAAACAAGTTAATTAAATTATAAGACCTAAACAGATTAAGAAGTCTAATACTTAATGGAGTGACATCTAGAATATTAATATTAAAATCTCCACATAAAATTATACTTTTCTTACTTGATTTTAACCTATTGAGTAAATCCTCCATTACCGATTCGAAACGAATGAAATCACCAGAGGGGGGTCGATAAACACAAATTATAACGTATCGCTCGAGTTCAACACAAGACAGCTCAATAGTGCGCTCGATAGAAAGGTTAACTAAATCTATACGTTGTTTACATTTCAACTTGTTTGAAACAAGAACTATCCACCGCGAATTGCGCTTTTTCTCACAAACGCACTTTGTACTGTAAAATTATTATCATTGATAAACACTACTTCATGTTCTTTCAACCAGTGTTCAGTCAAACATAACACCTGAACATCATAGTTTTCTATAAATAAACTTAACTCTAGCTCTTTGCCGGACAGACCCTGCATATTTTGATGTACAACATTCAATATATGCGGCTCACCCGTTGTCGCACCTAATAGTTTAAACTATATGGCGTATCAAAAGTAGTGTTAGTACCACTACTAACAGTAATCGACGGTACACTACAGGTACCAGTGTCACTGGGTATATTGTATGCTAAAAGATTAGCAATATGTCTCCTACAACTAGGTGGCAAATACATTGTATAATTTGTCAGTTTGTAATCAGTAATAAATTGATTACAATCAAAATATAAAATAGCGTCACTGTGACGACATGTCCTATTATAAATAAACATATTTAAATTATAAATGTGCCTGTTTTGCTGCTCAGACAAATATTGAGAATAAGGCAAGGCACAGAAAATAAATTTACAACTATTGGTCTCATTGAGATGTAACATCAACTGGACACATTCCATTATGTCCTTTTTTCTTACAGCTAAACTATCCCCATATAATAATATAACAGTGGAAGTGGGGTTTATTTTTGTTAATCTAATATTATTAATTAATTGGCTAACACTGGCACCGGGTAAACAATTATTAATTACATAGTGTTGCGAACACTGATTAAATATACTACCAAAACCTTGACCAAATTTGTCAGAAAATATGTATGTTGTATTAACCAAATTGATCATTTTATCATCCATACAGCTACCTACTGGCTGAGCCACTGAGGGTATGGGTGTAACAAGTTGAGACTGGGGCTCCTGGGTGCAGGCACAGCTAAAAGAGAGGTTATTTGTCAGAGACTCATACCTCTCCGCATTGTACTTGACCAGGTCTGCCAAGTCATTGGCCTCCTGCAAGCGCTTACTCAGGTCTTGTTGAGAAGCCTCATATTTACTAAAAATATCTTTTAGAGCATATTCCCTAACAAACAATTCATCCTGAAGGTGCTGAGTGTCGGTATCATACATGGTATTACATAATTGTAATTCACTATTACACTTCTTTAATTCTTGAAATAAATTTAGATTTTTTTGCCTAAGTTTTATATTTAATTTGTTAACTTTATGGCGTATGGTGAAACACATAGGTCTGGGTTCAAATCACGAAACGAAACTTTTATTTTTCTTTTGAACAATCATCTTTATCTGTTGTTTTATTATTTAATACATTAATGAACAAGATTATTAATTAATAGCTAATTTTATTATTACTTATATTGTTATTGAAATAAGGGGTTAAGAATAAAAAATAATAATGAGTGATTACAAAATGTTTATTCGTTATCATTTTATGAAGTTTAAATAAATAAACTTCTAGAATTAAAACAGTTTATTTTCCCATAAATACCAATTTATTGCGATAAAGTACCGTGAACCTTGACAATCAGGCTTAATATATTGTATCTTAATAATAAATAATAATGTCCTTTAATTACTTTTGTGTGTGGGTAATGTAACAAACCAACTCGCAAATCTACGCAAATCTACCCACATAAATATAACAAATGCGGAATCGTTGTCACAATACAAATAAATTACTCAGTATTACTACTTTTATTTTACTACGAGTAAGTTTGAGACCTCACGTTCGTGTAATTATACCAAGTTTGAAACTAAACCTCAAAATAATCCTTATTACGGATATGACACAATATAATTATAATAATTATTATTATTTTATTATAATTATTAGAATATAAATCTATACTTATAATAAATCTGTAGAAGTGAAAATTCTGTACATTGAAAATATCAAAAAAATAAATGGCAGGGGGTGTTACTAGACCGACACCGAACCCAAAAATTTCATTAATTTTTTTTTGTCTGTCTGTCTGTTTGTTCAGGCATCACGCAAAAACTACCGGTTCGATTACGATGAAACTTGGTATAATTATTCTTTAATATCCTGGGCACCACACTGGGTACTTTTTATCCCGGAAAAGTATCCTATCCTACTATCTATATTTATACCTATTAATAAAAAGACAAGTCCTGACTGACTGACTCATCAACGCCCAGCCCAAACCCTTGGACCTAGAAAGCTGAAATTTTGCACAGAGGTTCCCTTTATAATGTAAACAAGGAATAAGGAAGCATTTTTTAAAATTCAACCCCTAAGGGGGTCAAATAGGGGATGAAAGTTTGTATGAAAAATCTTATTCCTTGAGGTAATAAACATGAAACTCCGCATGAATAATTATCAAAATAAATGAAAAAGTTTCTAATTTGTTGTTTTTCTAAATTACCCCCTAAAGGGGTGTTGGGGGGTGTCAAAGTTTGTACGGAAGAATTTTAACGCGCTGTCCGATTAACTCGAAACTCAATATTTATACTTAAACCCAAAAATGAAGAATAACGTGTATCAGGATTTTTCGAAATTCAACCTCTAAGGGGGTAAAATAAGGGATCAAAGTTTGTAGGAAAAATCTTATTCCTTGAGGTAATAAACATGAAACTTCGCACGAATAGTTATCTAAATAAATTATAAAGTTTGTAGGTTTTGTTTTTCTAAATTACCCCCTAAAGGGGGGTTGGGGGGTGTCAGTGTTTGTATGGAAGAATTTTAACGCGCTGTCCGATTAACTCGAAACTCAATATTTATACTTAAAACCCATGGGGATGTATGGGGTAATTTCCGACACTCACGCGGGCGAAGCCGCGGGCAGCAGCTAGTTTTATAATATAATTATAATTATTTTAGATTTTAATTCATATATTGAAGCATTTATCTGTATCTCATATTTCCATACAATGCAACTTCAACTGCTCATCAGACCGCTCATTCCGTGCTTCTTATCGCTGTATCATCAAACCCCATAGGTTTTCTATGGGGTGGAGGTCAGGAGATCGTGCTGGCCGTGAAATAACTGTTATCTCCGGGTGTTTAACCACTCACGCATGTAAACATTGCACATAGTGGGTAACATGTAATGCAAACCTTCTGCGCGGACTGCACGGCGCACGGTTCGTAAAGACGTGTTGAATAATTCTTCCAACGTCTTGTTGGTATGAAACCACTTGTTCCGTATTCGCTGACCATGTGTTGTCGCTGCGTCTCTTTTATATCTAAAACAAAAAAGTTCAATAAGTAATTATTGTCAATAGAAATTTCACATAAATAATTAAAATGTTATTTTCATCGTTCAAAAATCTAAGTAAATAAATTTACTTTGAAATTATATATTTCTTCTTCTATTTAGACTTTATCCACAGATGAGACATTTAAAGATCAGTGGTTGTAACTAGACGAGCATTATTAAAGTTAACAAATGTTTTGAAATAAATAAGTAAGTTATTACAAAGTTAGCTATAGCTACAAAACCAAATCAGATCAGAAACAATTTCAGTTACTTAAATTATGCAATAAATAAATAATATTAATAAGGTAAAAATAAAACGTTTCAAAAAACAATTACCAGGATCAGCAGTTATAATTTAATTAGATAAATGTTTGATAAAATAATTAAATCATATTACTCACACTCAGTCCGGTTTTATCAGATATTTGTGATAAATATTAAGTCCGCTTTTACGCAGCGCAATAATATTCGCTTTCATTTCTATATTCTTTGCTTGCATTTCAAAATGAACTTTAGACACCGCTAATATATTGAACACATGTCACTAACCCACAATAACAAACATCGTTCTATTTATTCGCGGTGAATGAGTCGTAAGTTAACTGCGTTTGTCTACCTAAATTATCATTTAACTTTATTTAGGTTTTCGTGGGTATAATCATAAAGTTTTGGCGAGTTTAGTGAACACGACGAACATAACAAGGATATAGTCAATAGCGTGATTATTCGAGTGATTTTTAAAACATTAAAAAACTATCACCGCGCGTGAGATTTGAACCCACGACTCTCTACGCATGAACGCGTCAACCCAAATACGGTAACCACTAAGCTATTACGACATATGCGTTACGAGTTGAATTTATGAAATAGTATAATTGTGAAACTAATGAGAGTGTGTGTGTCTATGACTTATTATAAGAAGGTCGTAAGTTAAATCGAAGCGTCAATCTATTGCTTTGTGAAATTGCTACTCCACTTATGACCGTTACTGTACATTTATTTATTCGGTAAACATAAATTATGTATGAAAATATATAATAACATTGTAGATAAATATAAATTAACGAGAAAAACTCTTATCTCGAGTCATGTAACGGTACCCAACATTCCTCTATGTGTTCTGTACCGTTTCGCACTGGGCCCCAAGTTTGGAACTACTGTTTCATTATCATGTACCGAGAAATGTTGTGATATTTTTTTATGTATATTATTTCTCATCAATGTCTTCGAATAACATTGTAATTTATTACCAAAACTGCAGAGGGGTCCGCACAAAGTTACAAACACTATATATGAATATAATGGCGAGCTCATACGATATCATCATATTAACTGAAACGTGGTTGATTACCGACATCCAGGATAATGAATTTATTGACGAACGTTACATAGTTTTTAGATGTTTTAGTGGCTGTGCTTCGTGAACTTCAACCTACTATGTTAATTACACTATTCGCCCACGCAGATATAGAACAGGTTGTAGTCAGACTGCCTGCGTCCCAACGCAATAAGTTTCATATCTTCAGTGCCACGTATATACCACCACGTACTTGTGAGGAAACATATCTGCAGTACCTTGACATGTTGCAGGGCTTAGCTAACGATACTACTACTGACTCTTACTTTATTGTTGGAGATTATAACCTTCCCGACATTGATTGGTCCGACCAAGGAGGTAGGGCAATAGCGCAAGTTTCTAACTCACTCGGTAGAGTATTACTAAATTTCATGAACCTAGTTAATGGATCACAATTTAATGTCATAAAAAACGAATTGGGTCGTATTCTAGATTTATTTATCTCTAATACCGACTGTCTGGTAGCATCGTGCGATGCTCTACTTATCCCTGATAGTCACCATCCAGTTTTTTCTGCACTAACCTGTCTTAATATGAAATTCACTCTCATGAAATGCCGCACGGCATTTAGGTACAACTTCCATAAGGCCGATTACGTTTGTATTAACAGTGAATTTGATGAAATTGATTGGGACAAGGAACTCTCTCATCTTGAATCGCAGCAAGCTGTTGCTTTGTTCTATGAGATAATATACGGTGTCATCAGATCACATGTTCCGTTAATCAAAACCAAAAATTCTAATTTTCCTGTTTGGTTTTCACAGTCTCTAATACGTATCGTTAAAGCTAAAGAACGCGCTTGGATAAAATGGAAGAAATACAATAATCTTTCTGTTTACCTAAGTTTCTCTGCCTATCGCAAACTTTTCCACGGTGAGTATAATAAGTGTTACAGAAAGTACATGGAACCCGTGGAGGATAGCATTCCGAAGAATATTAAACATTTCTGGTCTTACGTCTCATCGCGAAATAGAAAAGCCAATTTTCCAGCCTGTATGTATTTTAAAAATGTTTCCTCTGGTGATGCCGCGGAAATCTGCAATTTATTCTCATCTTTCTTCTCTTCTGTATACGAACCCTCAACCCTCGACCCTAATAACTGGGAAGCATCTAACTACTATGCAGATAACACATCCTGTCTATCTGATATATACCTATCCCCTACAGTTATCTGCTCGGCACTAAAGTCATTAGATTCGTCCAAAGGAGCGGGCCCCGATGGTCTACCACCGATATTTTTCTTAAAGACATGTGATAACTTGTGCACTGCCTTGTGTATAATATTTAATAAATGTTTGCGTGAGGGAGTTTTTCCTGCCAATTGGAAACGGGCATTTATCACTCCTGTTTACAAGATAGGTGACAAAAATAATGTTGAGAATTACCGCCCTATTTCAATCATCTCCATCTTGTCCAAGGTCTTTGAGCGTCTTGTCCACGGTGCTGTTTATCCTCATTTTCATCGGCTTATCATACCCGAACAACACGGATTCGTTAAACATCGCTCTACCATGACAAATCTGTTAACATATGTCAACAATCTATTTGAAAAAATGGATCAACGTGTTCAAGTAGACGCTGTCTACACAGACTTTCAGAAGGCTTTTGACAAGGTGGATCATGTACTGCTTCTGGAGAAGATTGCATATAATGGAATACGTGGTAACCTACTTAGATGGTTTGTCTCATATGTTTTTAATAGGGTACAAATAGTGGCGGTTAATGGTTATGAATCTGACCCTATAGTTGTCACCTCTGGCGTTCCGCAGGGATCAATTTTAGGCCCGCTGCTCTTTATTATATTTATCAACGATATTGAAAGTTGTTTCATCAACTCAAATTTCATAATGTACGCTGATGACATAAAAATATATAGATCTTGCAAAGATATACAGGATTGCTTGCTTCTTCAAGAGGACCATGTTAGGTTATATACATACTGTAACAAAAATAAACTCTTTCTCAGTCTACCCAAATGTCATGCCATCTCATTTACTAAGAAGAAAAATAAAATTAATTTTAATTATTCCATTAATAATGCTGGCTTGGATAAAGTTGATTCCGTTCGTGACTTGGGTGTTACACTGGATGCCAGTTTGCACTTTGACCAGCACGTCGACAACATAATAAATAAGGCGTACCAGATGTATGGTTTCGTTATGAGATCTTCACGTGACTTTGTGCGACCCTCTACGTTCCTACTGCTTTACAAGACTCTGGTAAGATCACAGCTAGAGTACGCCGTTCCAATCTGGAACCCCTTCTACGACAAATACGGCTCTAGAATTGAAATGGTACAGAAGAAGTTCCTGCGATCGATGAATTATAAGTGTTTCCAGTCAAAAATTCCATATGTGCAGCTATTGAAACGGTATGGAGTTCCAGATCTGGGGTCTAGGCGGTTATTACTTGATGTCATAACCCTGCACGGTATATGTAATAACAAATTTGATTGTATCGAACTTACAAGTAAGTTGTGTTACAAGGTGCCCCGTAGTGTTATTTTAAGGGGGGTGCGCGTGCCTCAACTGTTCCACACGGATATATGTCGGACTAATGCTGGGGAACGAGCACCTCTTCGCCGTCTTGTTGATGTATACAACGCGCGTTTCATGGACCTTGATATATTTTATCTATCTAAGCAAGTATTTAATCAAATGGCTCTGGATATTTTGTCCGCAGAGTAAATTGAGTAACATTAGGCAATCTCAGCGCTAATATGACAATGATTCTTTTGTTTTGTTTTGTTTATCACTTTATATTATCACTTCTTTTAATTTTTAGTTAATTCGTGGACAATGGTGTGGTGTGGTGTGGTTTGTCAATTCCTAGCTTAAGTAATTTTCTGTATTTTTTAACATGTAACTGTTTTTTGACTCCTAATAAATAAATAAATAAATAAATTCGTTACACGAACGTGAGGTCTCAAACTTACTCGTAGTAAAATAAAAGTAGTAATACTGATGAGTAATTTATTTATATTGTGACAACGATTCCGCATTTACGAGTTGGTTTGTTACATTACCCACACACAAAAGTAATTAAAGGACATTATTATTTATTATTAAGATACAATATATTAAGCCTGATTGTCAAGGTTCACGGTACTTTATCTCAATAAATTGTTATTTATGGGAAAATAAACTGTTTTAATTCTAGAAGTTTATTTATTTAAACTTCGTAAAATGATAACGAATAAACATTTTGTAATCATTTATTAAACATTTTTATTCTTAACCCCTTATTTCAATAACAATATAAGTAATAATAAAATTAGTTATTAATTAATAATCTTGTTTATTAATTTATCTATATACTTATAATAAATCTGTAGAAGTGAAAATTCTGTACATTGAAAATATCAAAAAAATAAATGGCAGGGGGTGTTACTAGACCGACACCGAACCCAAAAGTGTGATTAATTTTTTTTTTGTCTGTCTGTCTGTCTGTCTGTCTGTCTGTCTGTTTGTTCAAGTATCACGCAAAAACTACCGGTTCGATTACGATGAAACTTGGTATAATTATTCTTTAATATCCTGGGCACCACACTGGGTACTTTTTATCCCGGAAAAGTATCCTATCCTACGGTTGGGGGGTGTCAAAGTTTGTATGGAAGAATTTTAACGCGCTGTCCGATTAACTCGAAACTCAATAATTATACTTAAACCCAAAAATTAAGAATAACGTGTATCAGGATTTTTCGAAATTCAACCCCTAAGGGGGTAAAATAAGGGATGAAAGTTTGTATGAAAAATCTTATTCCTTGAGGTAATAAACACGAAACTTCGCACGAATAGTTATCTAAATAAATTATAAAGTTTGTAGTTTTTTGTTTTTCTAAATTACCCCCTTTTTTTTTTTTTTTTTTTTTTTTTTTTTGGGTGGGAAATCATCCAATGACTTCTCCCGCTCTGGGCGTGTCAGTCTTTTACTGACTAAAACCCACCCGTGTTCCTTCCCTTGCCATGCCAGGGGCCACGGTTTCCCCTTAGGACTACCCGCAACCCCGGCGGGCAACGGTCCTAGCGGACCCCGTCAGTTTTGCTGACATCTCTTTGAGGCGCGCGTGGAACACGACGCGCCGTCGACCCGGGCCTGGTCCTTATTGGGGGCGAGCTACCCATTGCTCACCGCCCGCAAGCCCGCGCCTACGGTGGCCGGGAATCCTCCAAGGAGTCCCGACGCCCAGGGCGTCTCCTACGGCGGCTAGGCGCGTGAGGGCGCGAACTTTGCCTCTCCCTCACGCGCTCCGCCTCCTCCTTCGTCTAAATTACCCCCTAAAGGGGGATTGGGGGGTGTCAGTGTTTGTATGGAAGAATTTATTCGCATCGCACCGTTGAATGAAATACGAATACTAAACCCGTATTGCAATCGGACCGCAGACCATCATAGTAGTCTAGTGTATTATTGGGGCGTTCTGCGTAACGCGCTCGAGCGAAGCGAGAGCAAGTGATGCAGAACCCCCAATAATACACTACTTATATCTGTGTGTGTAAGTGATGTATCAACACAGAATACACCTCAGAACTCTCACACTGGCGTCGAATGAAACAAAAAGCATACCGTCACTTTTTCGCAGAGTATGTAATTACTCGTGACCTTGGTCGGTTCATACTAGTGCTAAAAATTCACATATTGGTATCAAGTTCCAATAGCTGGTAGCGTATCGAAGTGTATGGTGAAACACATAGGTCTGGGTTCAAATCACGAAACGAAACTTTTATTTTTCTTTTAAACAATCATCTTCATCTGTTCTTTTATTATTCAACTAGCTGCTGCCCGCGGCTTCGCCCGCGTGAATGTCGGAAATTACCCCATACATCCCCATGGGTTTTAAGTATAAATATTGAGTTTCGAGTTAATCGGACAGCGCGTTAAAATTCTTCCATACAAACACTGACACCCCCCAACCCCCCTTTAGGGGGTAATTTAGAAAAACAAAAACTACAAACTTTATAATTTATTTAGATAACTATTCGTGTGAAGTTTCATGTTTATTACCTCAAGGAATAAGATTTTTCCTACAAACTTTCATCCCTTATTTTACCCTCTTAGGGGTTGAATTTCGAAAAATCCTGATACACGTTATTCTTAATTTTTGGGTTTAAGTATAAATATTGAGTTTCGAGTTAATCGGACAGCGCGTTAAAATTCTTCCATACAAACTTTGACACCCCCCAACCCCCCTTTAGGGGGTAATTTAGAAAAACAACAAATTACAAACTTTTACATTTATTTTGATAATTATTCGTGCGGAGTTTCATGTTTATTACCTCAAGGAATAAGATTTTTCATACAAACTTTCATCCCCTATTTGACCCCCTTAGGGGTTGAATTTCAAAAAATGCTTCCTTATTCCTTGCCTACACTATAAAGGGAACCTATGTGCAAAATTTCAACTTTCTAGGTTCAAGGGTTTGGGCTGGGCGTTGATGAGTCAGTCAGTTAGGACTTGTCTTTTTATTAATAGGTATAGATATAGCTATAGTAGGATAGGATACTTTTCCGGGATAAAAAGTACCCAGTGTGGTGCCCAGGATAATAAAGAATAATTATACCAAGTTTCATCGTAATCGAACCGGTAGTTTTTGCGTGATGCCTGAACAAACAGACAGACAGACAGACCGACAGACAGACAGACAGACAGACAGACAGACAAAAAAAAATTTAATCAAATTTTTGGGTTCGGTGTCGGTCTAGTAACACCCCCTGCCATTTATTTTTTCGATATTTTCAATGTACAGAATTTTCACTTCTACAGATTTATTATAAGTATAGATATAGATATTTCTCTGATAAAATTTGAAAAATGTATCTGAATTGTTACTCCAGCCAGCGGTTTTTCTGATCAGGTCAATATTTACGCCTAGCTGGTGGGCCTTAGATGTAGAGGCGTGTCTCGTGCTATGCGCTGAGAATACGGATACGTCAATCCCGCTTGCATGGAGTGTAGTCTTTATCCAGCGACACAGCGTCTGTGTGGTCGCCGCTTTATGGGGCTTTTTGCATCCTATAAATAAAGTATCATTTTTACGTAACGATGAAGTTTTATCAATGTAATCAACTAATGTCTGTGCAGGGCATATGTCTTTTTTCTGTAAAAAGTAAGGCAATACCAAGAGAGGTTGATTAATTCCGTTTTTTGACGTTTTTATTAAGTCAGGAATTTTTATTATGATTTCGTTAGGTTTGATTTCAATGTTCTTAATATTTATTTTTGAAAAAGTCTGGACCCTATGGGCCGTAACAAGAGCTAATCCATACTAATATTATAAATTCGAAAGTAACTCTGTCTGTCTGTCTGTATGTTACCTTTTCACGCCTAAACCACTGGATGGATTTCGATAAAATTTGGCAAGAAGATAGATGGCATTCCGGAGAAGAACATAGGCTACTTTTTGTCTCAAAAATAACCCTAAGGGGGCGAATATAGGGGATGAAACTTTGTATGGGAAACCTATAATTTCTTAAGTTAGGTCTATGAAAATTTAAATTTATGCTTTTGGTAACAAATAAAGAATTACGTATTTCACCGTTTTCAAAAATCACCCCTCAAGAGGGTAGAATGGGGGATGATTTTAAAATTCACATGTAATATTGACATTTTTCAGTGACTCTTTTCAAGATATTTAAGGGTTTGAGAATATAGTCATAGTCCGTATCATGGGGTTACATTTAGTGTTTATTTAATTAAAATCGGTCCACCCGGTCAAAAGTTATTACTACTTGGCTTGAAACGCATGGGAGGGATGGTGGCATTGATAGCCGGAGATTTTATACAGACTCTGCCGGTAATAACTAGGGGATCACCGGCAAATGAAATAAATGCATGTCTAAAGACGTCGACATTATGGGGGCATATAAAAAAGTTTTGTTTGATTACAATTATGCGAGTACAACTGCACAATGATATAGAATCCGGGCAATATGCGGCAGCACTTCTAAAAATTGGCGAAGACCGTATGGTAATAGTTGGTAACGGCATGATTACATGAATCAAAAAATTCTGTAATATTGTTCATATCAACAACGTGGATAGACGTTGTTTTTCAGATAATCTGAGCGATCTGCAAACTAATGGAGAATAGAGAATTGTTGTGTGGAAGGACAATTTTGGCACCGGCGAATGAAACTGTGGGAAAGATTAATGAAAACATTATGTCACATGTGGAAGGTGATGTTGTGGAGTATCTCTCGGTACACCTACACAATGTCATGGACACCGAACAAGTAACATCACCCTGTTGAATTTCTCAACTCTTTAGAGTTATCAGGAGTGCCTTCGCATAAGCTGAGGCTGAAAGTGGGTGTTCCAGTTCTGTTAATGCGTAATCTTGACGCGCCAAGATAATGTAATGACACACGGTTACAAATTACTGACCTGAGGCGGAATATTTTAAAAGCAATAATCATGTCAGAAATAGTAAAAGAAAAAAAAATGTTAAGATTCCCCGTATTCCAATAATTCCGACAGATTTGTGGCGGCATCGAAACCGCCACAAACGAACTACGCATCAAAGACCTAACGTCACAAGTCCTACATCGCGGTATAAGTGTTTACCGAGCGATTAACATATATAAGACTATGCGTCATCAATTCTTGGGCAATTGCCCGCCAGACACAACACCCGTCTGGTCGGACGATCCTCCCTTTTCTATAGAGGACGAGTGAACTTTACACCCTGTTCCTCATACCCCTAAATTGGTGACCCCGAATATGAACGTCAACGCAGCCTTCGTGCAACTACTTCAGCGTGACGTCATCAACATCATTCCCGCAAGCTTTCGTTAGGCGAGTCACACAGCCAGCCAGCACCCACGGCTTCAACGGGTATCCTGACCACCAGCATGCAGCGAACGCGCATTCTTGGTCACCACCCTTAGCCTCATCAGCAACCTGGTGCTGTACCACATCCGACGCACTGGATCACAACGCAGCTCCACCCCGACTCACTGGGGAATCAAACTCAAACTACCACCAATCACCGCAGACAGTTCCGACCCACTGTGAACTATGCGGCACCCGGTTCCGACTCACTGGAACCTCAACTGGCACTGGCAAGCATCGCAAGATACAAGACTCAGCCCAATATCGACCTCCGGTCACCGGAGGGGAGTGATGTGGCGGCATCTACACCGCCACATACGATCTACGCATCAAAGACCTGACGTCACAAGTCCTACATCGCGGTATAAGTGTTTACCGAGCGATTAACATATATAAGACTATCCGACATCAATCCTTGGGCAATTGCCCGCCAGACACAACACCCGTCTGGTCGGAGGATCCTCCCTTTTTCATAGAGTATGAGTGAACTTTACACCCTGTTCCTCTAACCCCTAAAGATTTACCTTTCCAATTTAAAAAGAGTAGAGCCATTGTATGTGGCGTGCTCACGAGTATCCAGCCCACAAAATCTACATGTTTTAGCAAAAAATGGGAAAACCGAAAATGTTGTTTACAGAAATGTTTTAACATAAGATATTCCAGTATTATTCATGATACTTTACAGATTGGGATAGACGTTGTTCACCTTCCACAGGCAAATGTGTCATAGTTTTTTCATAAGACTTTCACACAGTTTCATACTTCCGTCTATACTATCCACACTAATATTACGCGTACGAAAGTTACTGGCTGTCTCATGTCTGTAACCTTTTTGTAACGCCTAGATAGACCATGACATGGGTTATGGGATCTGGGATATATTTTTATCCCGGTAGTACGTTCCCGTGGGATAATTTCCGACCTCCACGCGGGCGAAGCCGCGGGCAAAAGCTAGTGAGGTTATACATTTTTTTGTCAGTTGACCTAGCACTAATCTTTCATTAGGATAATAAGTAGCTAAGTGAGATAGAACGCATGAGGTATCCCACGTTACATTGTATCTAGGCATGGGTGGACGTAAACGGAACACACCTTTAAAAAACCTTATTATTCTTTCATCTTTGGAGACACTAGGTCCCAATATCAAGGATAGGGCTGCTCTAAAACTATTCAAACTACTGTATTTAGCACCGGCATCAAAAAACATTGTTAAAAACCTCAGTACATCGGTAATCGATGTGGCATAAAAATCAAGGGAATTCTGAACACAGAAATCGAACCATTTTTTATAACAGACATCATATTGTCTGATCGAACTGTCGGCTAAAGAGGCGAGCATTATATGTTCCGACGACTCCGGGACGCTTCTTCGCGATAAAGCTCCCCTGATAAAATCCCTGTAGCCAGGGTAAGATGGTTTTGAATGTTGCTGTTGCTGGAATTATCAAAAACTATATTGTAACTGTCTGATTTAAAAGTAATTAATTCCGATATTAATAAGTTTTTAAACAAGGGGAACCAAGGCTGCGTAGGCCATAAAGGTACTATTACGATGCCTTTTGCTTGATCATTCATGATTTTTTTTAAAGTTTTTAGAATAACTGGAAAAGGCGGATATGCATAGAAATACATCTTAGACCAGTTAATTGTACACCTGGCGCGAAGCACGGCCGGGCTGGACCCGGGGCATTGCCACGTCACATATGTCGGACATGGCCTCCCGGAACTGTACCAGGTCAGGTGTACTGGTGGTCGCAAGAGCTGACGACTCTGCGCGCCGCGTGCGTTGCTGCGCGACGCCGGTACGCCAGGCACCGTAGGCTCCGTATCCGCCCTCCGGATACGGAAGCCATTCAGGCGGAGTTGTACGAGGGGTACAGAGCGGCGAAGACCGCCCTCCAAGCGGAGATCCAGCGGGCCAGGGGACTGGCCCGCGAGGAGTCGCTGGCGACTCTGGACAGGGACCCGTGGGGACGCCCATACAAGTTGGTGCGGGAGAAAATCCGCCCATGGGCTCCCCCGCTGACTCAGAGTCTCCGGCCCCAGCTTGTGGAGGACGTGGTGAGCGCTCTGTTCCCCTCGAGAGGGGAACACACCGCTCCGCCCATGGCTCCGCCTACTGCGGTGCCCGCTGCGGACCACACCGCCGACGACGATGACGATGCTCCGGAGGTGACCGAGGTAGAGATGAGAGTGGCGGTACGTAGGCTGAATGCCAAGAATACCGCCCCAGGACCCGACGGCTTACCTGGGAAAGCATGGGTCCTGGCCTTGGAGGCTCTCGGGCCTCGACTAAGAGGGCTACTAAGCGCATGCTTGGAGAGGGGCCAGTTCCCACTTCGATGGAAGACGGGGAAACTGGTCCTCATTAAGAAGCCGGGGCGCCCTGCGGACTCTCCGTCTGCCTACCGGCCCATCGTGCTGCTCGACGAGGTGGGCAAGCTCTTTGAAAGAGTAATTGCAGACCGCCTTGTCGGGCATCTGGTGCGGGTGGGGCCGGATTTGACGGAGAGCCAGTTTGGCTTCCGCAGAGGGCGCTCCACGGTGGACGCCATCATGCGCGTGCGGGCCCTCACGACGGGGGATGCTGTTGCCCGGGGTGGGGTCGTCTTGGCGGTGTCTTTAGACATCGCCAATGCCTTCAATACCCTGCCCTGGAGTTGCATTAGAGAGGCACTCCGGTATCACGGGGTGCCGATCTACCTCCGACGTGTGGTCGAGGCCTACCTGACGGACAGGGCCGTCATCTACCCCGGTCACCTGGGAGAATGGAACCGGCGAGAGATGTCGTGCGGTGTCCCACAGGGATCGGTCCTGGGGCCGTATCTGTGGGATATCGGATACGACTGGGTGCTGCGCGCCGACCTCCCCGACGGCGTCAGCGTGGTTTGCTACGCTGACGACACGTTAGTCCTGGCGCAGGGGAGGTCGCACCAGGCGGCGGCCGAAATTGCGACACGCGGGGTTGCGACAATCGTCGACAGGATCCGGCAATTGGGACTCGAGGTGGCCCTACACAAGTCCGAGGCCATGTGTTTTCATGGTCCTCGGAACGCGCCACCTTTGGGTTCCCAAATAACGGTAGGAGGGGTTCACATCGGCGTCGAGTCGACGATGAAGTACCTGGGACTTGTCCTCGACAGCCGGTGGAACTTCGTGGAGCATTTCCGACGTTTGGCTCCCAGACTGGAGAAGGCTGGGGCTGCTCTGAAGCGGCTCCTGCCTAATCTGGGGGGTCCAAACGCCTCCTGCCGGAGGCTCTACGCGGGGGTCGTGCGGTCCATGGCCCTTTACGGGGCTCCTGTGTGGGCGCGTTCTTTGAGGCTGCGGCCAGCCCGCCGGTTGAACGCGTCCCAAAGGGTCATGGCCATCCGGCTTGTCCGGGGATACCGCACGGTCTCGGGTGAGGCGGCGAGCCTCCTTGCCGGATTGCCGCCGTGGGATCTAGAGGCGAAGGTCCTCGCCCACATCTGGGAGTGGCGCGAGGAGATGAAGCGCCGGGGCGTAACTCCGCTGCCGCGAGAAATCACGGTACAGCGGAAAGAGCTCCGGCAGGATCTCATGGCGGCTTGGAGTGTGCCATTGTCGCAACCCAGATATGGGCACGCCGCAATCGCGGCGATAAGTCCCCTCTTTGAGGAGTGGCTAGAGAGGCGCCACGGCGTCCTCACCTTCCGCCTGACGCAGGTCCTCACCGGACACGGTTGTTTCGGGAGGTACCTGTTTCGCATAAGGCGGGAGGAAACGCCCGGGTGTCACCATTGTGTGGATCGTCCGGAGGACACGGTGGAGCATACGGTGGAGGTTTGCCCGGCTTGGGTGGACCACCGCCGTGTCCTCGTGGAGGCGATCGGCGGCAGTGACCTCTCGCGTCCGGCCCTGGTCCAGGCCATGGTGCGGAGCGAGAGGGCATGGCAGGCCGTCACCTCCTTCTGCGAAGCAGTAATGCTCGCAAAGGAGGAGGCGGAGCACGTGAGGGAGAGATATTTTTTGGAGTCTGGATGGATTTTTAATAAAAAATATGCATCTTTGAGATCACAGGTTGCCATATAACAATTTTTTGTCATTAATTTTACTGCTGTGCGTAAATCCTCCAACTTGAAATGGTCAGTTTGTATATGTTTATTTAGATTTTTTAGATTCAGGATAAACCTTTTCTTGCCATTCGGTTTAGGCACAAGAAATATACTCGATATAAATTGATTGGCGCACGGAGCGCATTTGGATATAGCACCAATTGTCATGAGACTATTAATAATTTTGTAAAAATCATTAGTCTCAGTTTGTGTCAAAACAGGAACAGAAGGTACATTTTCTTGTGAGACTTGTTTAGAAAACTGTATCCTATAGCCTTCAATCCAGGAAAGAACAGTTTTGTCTTGTGTTAGGTGAGACCATTGTCTTGTAAACGACGCTAAACGACCAGCATATTGTACCTCATTTACTGGCGGCGGGTCGGCCGCGGCTGATAGCGCGATGGCCTCGACCAGCTGGCGTGCGGCGGCTGTGGTTGCCGGCTCGCCGGCGGCGGGGGTGGCGGTGGCGCCCTCGCTCCAGCAGGCGGGAAAGGCTGGCGGCTCCTCTGCGGCCTCGACTGCCTGCGAGTCGAAGTGGAAGCCTTCCAGTTTAAACCACGCGAAGTTGATGGCTGAGGTTGAGGGTTGTTCCTATTTTTATCGAAAGTGACTTTTATGTCGGCACCAGATTTCGTCACAGCTTTGGCAGTCTTCAAGGTTTCAGCCAGGGCCTCTCCGAAAAGATACTTGTCTATCTTTGTCTGCATCAAATGGTCGTTAATGTCTTTCTTTAAAGACGACAAGGCAAAGTAGCGCCTTTTGACACACGTGTCGCACATTAACTTTGCCGCATCCATAAGTTGTTTCAAAAGGGCCGGGTCTTTTTCCTTCTCTTGCATTTTTGTTGTAATGACGTCACTCAAACAGGCCAAGGCAATACCAAGTTGTTTTTGCCTGTTTTCTATCCCTTTGTCGCGTTTCAGGCTTGCTTCGGGCAAGGCAGCCTTTATTTTTATTTTTATTTTTATTTATTTTTTTATTCACAAACAATTTACATTGTGTTTGAAATATTCTAAGTGAGACACAAAAAAATAAAAAAGTACATTCATAATAATTATAACACAATTAAAAATTAGCATCATGCATGATAAATATAAAAATTACCTACAATAAAAAATTTCAAGGTCAACTCAAATAAATAATAGGAATAATGAATACATTTGTCATCTAAAAATAATGTCTAATTTACATAAAATAATAATTACTTAAGTTGACAGGAGAAAACGCAAGGTCATAATATTACATCTCGTCAACGGAGTAGAGACACTTATCTAGTAGGAATGCTTGAAGATTTGTTTTAAATGCAGATGTATAAATCAAGCTTTTTAAGTGTAGTGGTAACCTATTGAAAAATTGCACTGCTTGATATTGTGAACTGTGCTTCACAATGTTGAAGTGAGGACTTATCTTATTTCTCAATTCCTTCCTACGTGTACTCTCTCTAACCAGTCTTTCCTCATCCGTCTCATATTCATGTATGTACTTTTTAAGATTAGTCAAAAGGACTAGAATGTAGAGACTGGGTACTGTAAGGATGTTTAAATCTAAGAAATGTGGGCGACAACTCTCTCTTTGTGAAATACGGACAATGGTACGTATAGCTCTTTTCTGAAGGACAAAAGCTCTTTGGCAGTTATAATTATAGCTATTCCCCCAAAATTGTATGCTATATCTTAATTTAGACTCAATTAGTGCGTAATAAACGATTTTTAAATGTTTTATGTCAATTTCGTCTCGAAGGGTTCTTAACGCAAAACACGCAGATGATATAGATGCATCAATGGCGGCTAGTTCCTTTTTCCAATTTAATGAGTCATCTATGTGTACTCCCAAGAATTTAGCATCTCTCACGAGTTCAATTTTTTCCTCATTTAGTATTATTTCCATGGTGTCTTTATTACGAGCAGTTGTTTTGAATAACATTATCTTGGTCTTTGTACTATTAATTTTCAACTTATTTACTGTAAACCATGAATAGAGATAATTAATAGCTGCATTAACTTTTTCCGTAAGTTCTCTTGTGTCATTAGCCCCAACAATAGCATTTGTGTCATCCGCAAAAATAACAAGTTGTATGTCGGGTAGAATTTTATTTATATAATTTATTAAGTCATTGTTCTGGAAATATTCCTTCATTAATACACTCATTAAAGAAGTAAGAAAGCGGTTCTGCAAGTATATTTATATGATCTTTAATAACAGATACAGGAATTTCATCATATCCACAAGAACGTTTATTATTCATCTTTCTGACAATATTATAAATTTCAATTGGAGTGGTTAGAGTAAAACAAAGTTCGTTTTCGACCCGTTGTGTACTCTGCTGAAGTAATAAAGTCGCTTCTTCATTTTCATTTGTACTGGTAAGACATTTGTTATCAAAAAGTTTTGCTAGTGTGTTAACTACTTCTTTAGGATCATCAACTATTTTGTCGTCAATTTTAAGTAGTAGATGTTCCGTATGCATAACTTTTGATCGGTTTGTGCAATTGTTAATAATTTGCCATATTTCTTTGCTAGAGTTGGTTGAATTATAAATTTTTTCCCTAACTGTAATTTTTTTAGCTTGCGTGATAACCCTTCTATAAATTCTGATGTATTTATTTTTGTAATTAAGAACACTAGTTCCCAGATTATTACCATTACTAGCGCACAAAATGCGTTTCATTTTGCTAGAGGTTTTCACACCTTTGGTGACCCATTTTAGTTTAGTACTCTTTATAAGGTTAATTTTACGTTTCTTTTTTTTGTAACTATTTTTAAAAACTTCTGAGAACTTCTTTATAAATGCATTAATTCCCATATTACTCCAGTTATGTCTCAATATTCCCTGCTCAAAACACGTATCATTATTAGAACTGAAAATTCTCTTATTTATAACAAAATGCTGGTTGTAGTTACTTGACTTGCTCGTCAGAGTTTCCAACCAAAATTTACCTAAAAGACCTCCATGTCCATCAGCTAGACCATTATGGTCTACTTCACATTCCTTTACATAATATTCAGTCAAATTTGTTAGGATATTGTCGATGCACGAATTTGAGTCATTTCGAATAAAAGTTGCAGTGTCAACAAGATGCCTAAAATTGTAACATGTTAATAAGCTGACAAATTCAGTGCGTTTTTTATTATCCAAAAGTAAATCTATATTAAAGTCTCCGCATATAATACATTTCCTATTAAATAAATGTTCCAGCAATTTTTCCATGCGTGTCATAAAAAGTTCAAAATTCTTGTCATAAGGACTACGATAACAACAACATATGTATAGACCAGTATCAATATCTTTAATACAACATATTTCAAAGCAGTCCATCTTATAAAGTTTGTTAATTACATCAATTTCTTCTACTTTTCTATCCACATGTCCCAGGATCAAACTACCACCTCTAGTCTTTTTACTTCTGGTGTTGCAAGAAATTAGGTTGTAGTTATCTAAAGAAAAATAAACTACGGACCTGTCATTTAAAAAGTGTTCACTAATGCATATGTAGTCTACCTTGATTTCAAGAGATTGTATATAAACATCCAATTCATTCTTCTTATTACTAATACCACACACATTTTGGTGAAATATGTTTACATTTTGTAATCCAGGTGTGATTATTTCATTACGATTATAGTTACTACTACCAGCTTTATGTAAACTAGAGTCCCCTATTTTATTACCTACGAAAAAAGTCATCAGTTTGCTTTGTTGCACGGGCACAAGTTTGAATACATGAAGGTTCTGAGATTATATTTGACATTAATTTAGGAACTGGTTTGAAGTAATATTGTATATTGCCTTTTCTGGGGATACTTTTATTACTACTAGTAAGGTTAAATTTTTCGGTCTTCCAGGAAATTATGTTTTTGCGCACTATGTTGTTACAGTATTTCGTATAGTTGTTTCGGTACTGAATTCGTAAAATTTCTCTTAAAAATAGCCGTGACTTGATTATTGTATTTTGCTTATAACCACTGTCAATGAATTCTACATGCTTTAAATTATCGCTTATAAGACTAAGAATAGAATTAATTTTTGACGTGTTGATGCACTTTGCATTGTGTACATTTCCAACTAGTACATTTGTATGAGAGATTTTATATAAATTATAATGTAAAAAGGATTGCATAGTCAGCGGATTGTCATCGTTTGTGCCAGTCAATAATATTACAAAGTCTCTTCGGTCAAATTTTTTACATAAGGAAATACATGAATTAACTATTTCCTCCGTGGGTGCCTGCGGTTTTATTATAGACAGTACCTCATAATCCGTTCCTAAGTCACGCCGTAGGTAACTACCTATATCACTTTCCTGTTCATCAGCAAGAATTAGAACGTTGTACTTCCTAGATTTGATGTTGTTTTCCGCCGGTTCAGGTTCAGAATTTCTTTCAATTGTTGCGAGTGTCAAGGGTTGCTCAGTTTTAGATTCAGTGTCTGGCATGGTGGTTACAGATTTTGTTTCCTCGGTGTTTGTAATGTCATTAAGTTTCAGAGGAGAAGCACAGAAACTGTTAGTCAGCCGACGTCGCACACTCCTTTTAGAACTTGATGACATGTTATGATTGAGGGCACTCAACGGGCTTCTACACAATTGTTTTAATACGCTGAACTCCTGATTCATATTCAATACTTGTTTTTTTAAGTCTAAGTTTTCAAGAACAATATTTTCCATTTCATTTTGTGTACTTTCTAGTTGACATTTTAATTCCTTTATTTCTGCTTTTAGTTCCAGCATGTATGTGGAACAAATATTTGAGGATAGATCTAAGCTTCTGCTTAGTATTTCATCACAAGACATCAAACTTGTGTCAATTAAGCTACGTTCAAGAGACTCCATTGATCGTGATTTAATAATTGGTTGTTGTTTCCTTCTGGTGATATTATTCACTTGCTCCATGTTGGTCGGTTTAAAACAAGAAGTCTTGCGATCGGTGAGGGTGTCGAACTTTGAGAAAGTAATAGCAACAAGTTGCAGCTTGAATATCCTATGTGTACCTGTCTATTATTAGATGGATATCCAAATAATTTTATTTTAGGGGTGGCGCCACCAGTCACTTTCACTTGCTATGCAACCAGGTCGCACTGTATTCGTCGCTGGAACGCTCACGCCGACTTCGTCGTTGGAAGGTTGGTAGCACTGACAGCGCAGTGAAAATTGCGCGTACGCAGGACTTTCACCTTTAAAACAGTTCGCACAACCGCGAGGATTCCGTGCACTAGCAGATTAGTCACTTTATGATACGGCACTTTTGAATTTTTCAATGTTTATTATTGTTCGAAATACACTTTGTGGAGGACCGAGAACAATTATTAGTAGATTTACACTATAATATACTTGTGTTTATCTAAAAAGTAACAGTATTAACAACTGGAAACTAATATTATGCGTAACGAAATTAAGGGCATGACTTAAGGATTTCGGAGCGCGTTCAAAACAAATTTCCGGATTGAGTATCGGTGGAATTATTCTAGGGCAGTTGGCTGGTGTCAAGTGCTTTTTCCCTAATTCCTTCCGCACGTCGTTGTCCAGCCCATTGACAATTAAATGCTCTAGGCGGTTAGCTAAGCCAACGTGAATATCTTTGCCATACTCGGTGGTTTGTGTGGGATCATCACCTAGTATGTCTATCAAGTCATCATCGGGGGTAATCGTTACATCGGTGGCGGCAGCAGCGATTGCACAAGGCTCAACGTCCAGGCAAGGCTCAGCGACTTGCGGGGGCTGCTGCGGGGGGGGCGGATGCGACAGCAGGTTAGGCTGTGGCACCGGCGGCGGCGAGGGCGCGCAGCGTTGCGGCATGGGGGACGGTGCGGGAGACGGCGCAGGGGGAGGTGCATAGGACGGTGCAGGGGACGGCGCCCGCGACTCCGTTGTCTCATCTGACGAGATGGCCCGTACAACTGTTGCCAGTCTAGGTCTTGCCATATTGCAGTCATCGTCCGAGAAGATATCCATTGAGTTTTCCGCTGCTGCAAGTCAAAGAGAAAGGCTGCAATTCCAGTGAATTGAACGTCTTTCCTTAACTGAATGGTAAACGCACCATAGATAGTAGATATATATATATAAACAGCCCTTTGTACTGTTCGGGTTCGAATAAAAAGTAGGTAGGTATGTGTCAAATTCCAGTGAATTCAACGAACCTTTGTTTATGTATTGCACGGTCAAGAGATTTGTTTATGTTACACCTGTAATTTTTTGCAAAAACAAATAACATACCTTCATAGCTATGCGCAGATAGCATGGAGTCCTCTCGGGATGAAGGCGATATAGACAACTCGAAACTCAATATTTACACTTAAAACCCATGGGGATGTATGGGGTAATTTCCGACACTCACGCGGGCGAAGCCGCGGGCAGCAGCTATAGGTAATAATATTGGCTCAGACGAATCTATAAAGCGCCTCCTTAAAGGTGCGTACAAATTAAGACCCTTAAGACCCAAGTATTCCACCACCTGGAATCCCCAATTAGTATTAAACTTCATTTCAACATGGTTCCCTAATGGAAAGCTCTCACTCGAAAAAATCACCAAAAAACTTGTGATTCTATTAGCAATTTTTACAGCTCACAGGGTACAGACGCTTTCATTGATCAAACTCGAGAACATACATTTTTCGGAAAGCGGCATAAAGATTGTTATAACTGACATTATAAAAACATCCGCTCCCGGCAGAGACCAGCCGGTCTTGTTCCTGCCATATTTCAAGGAAAATACGCGTATTTGCCCAGCTACAGTTCTCTCAGATTATATTTCTATTACTAAAAACATAAGACCTGAGAGTACGAACAATCTGTTGTTAACGTACAAACGGCCACACAAACCTGCTACCACACAAAGTATTAGCAGATGGATAAAACAAATGCTGTCAGAAAGCGGCATAGATATCAACGTATACGGCGCACATAGTACACACACGCGTCCACTTCGGCCGCGAGCTTGGCCGGGGTTAATATAGAAACGATTCGCAAAACCGCAGGGTGGACTAGTTCATCAAACTCATTTGCTCGTTTTTATAATAGGTGCATTATAAACGAAGGTGAATTTGCCAGATCCGTGTGCGTAAGACGTTCAATTATGATTATCTATTTAAATTACCTATTATACTTACAATATATTGTAGAAAATGTCTTTATGTTAAGTTAATTGTGATTAACTGGTGGATATACCATTACGGTATAATCATTAATTACTTTAAAGTTGATTTGTTGATAAATAAAACTATAATGTTAACAACCTTATTGCTTATTATTTCATTCCAAAACCTTCTAACTCTGAACATCTACATTGTTATTATCATATCTGAAAAATGAAGCAAGGAATTATAATATATGATCAAACGAACTTA
Organism: Eupsilia transversa; assembly: GCA_914767815.1. NCBI lineage: Eukaryota > Metazoa > Arthropoda > Insecta > Lepidoptera > Noctuidae > Eupsilia > Eupsilia transversa. Next base: position 18,434,867 of record OU611873.1, on the reverse strand, counting down.
CAAGTCAAGTTCGATCATTATTATGATGAGTTGCTTCATTTGAAGATATGATCACCCTCCCCCCCCTGACGCTTGGCGATCCCATAATAAAGAGAAGGTTTTGTATCATATTATTTTATTTTTTATTTTTTCCTGTTTTGGCAATTGAGCCGTTTTCGACTATTCTGCCAGCGTCACGTTTAGACGGCAGCGCAGAGAGGCTGGCCGTCGACTTTGGAGTTGCACTTCGTGGTAGATCTAGGTGTTAGTCGCTAAAAGACAAGGACAAGGGTTAGTATTACGACATAAATATTCTAAATTACAATAGTATAAAAGCTCGTGGTAAACAGCACAAATACATACAGTATACATATAATTATTATTACGCACCAGTTAAAATTTAATACCGTTATCATTTAAATTTTTTTTTAGATATTTAATAATTTTGGGAGAGAAGTGGGGTAAAAGGGAATGGAAGTTAGTTGGGAGAGGAATGTTACATTTGGAAATTTTTCGATAGAGGTCGAAGGATTTGTTATTCAAGGAGCAGGAGAAAAATATATGGTCCAAAGTACCTTCCGCAAGACCGCATTCGCACAGGGAATTGTCCCGAACATGGATCTTATTCAGAAACACTGGGCTACAACAATGTCCGAGTCTCAGTCTGCAAAGCGATGAAACAGTTATTTTGGACAATTTCGGATATTTAAAAAATCAAGGTTTCCGCTGAATGTCGGGCTGTATAGCCGCATAGTAAGCACCCTTGGCTTTTGAGGTTTCATTCCACGCTTTTGTCCACGAGTCGAACAATTTGGGCCTGGCACCATTCCGCAAATCGTAGTTATGAGCTACATAGTGCTTTCGATCAGCCGGGTTGGATGTGGCATACTTTGCTAAAGAATCAGCGCACTCATTGCCAACAATACCGGAGTGACCGGGGATCCAAGCTATCTCGATGTCCAAGCCGTTTTGGGAACAGTCAAATAACAAGCTCTGGATTTCTACAACGATTTTGCTATGAATTTTACTATGAAGTTGATTTTGTTTTAAGGCCTGAATACTACTAAAGGAATCTGAAAAAATTACTGCTTTTGTTATTTGATGTGATTTGATATAGTGTATGGCTTCTAAAATGCCAATACACTCTCCTGTAAAGACCGATGTTTCCGGTGGACATTGAAAAAGTAAGGAAATTTTTGATTTTTTAAAATATACTGCTACTCCAGTACATTCTGATTGGGATAATTTTGATGCATCAGTAAAGAAATAATTCCATCCTTCCCAACAACGCTTGACGGCTGTCTCGAAGTCGCGTCTTGCGTTTTGGGAATTCTTTGATATACCTAATCCCAAAACGGCTTTTGGTTCGAAATGAATCGTTTCATATGCAGCGGAAAAGACGGGGAGAATTGGATATTGATAAACAGGCGAGGAGAGGTGTTTAAGTTCTCTGTACCTATTTATCAATAGTGGAACTGCTTTATTGTTCCAATAAGGAGAGTCATTGAAGGAAAGTTCGATTTGCTCTAAAATTGGGAGTAAAGGATGGGATGAAAGGGAGAACACTTTAGATAGGAAACGATCTGCCAAATACTGTCTTCTTAGGTTTAAGGGCGGTTCTGCACATTCGATTTGAAGCGCATGTATGGGAGAGGATGTCATGGCTCCTATAACAATTCTCAGGCATTTGGCCTGGATGCTGTCTAATTTTTTGAGCGCTTCTTTGTTGCAAGGCTCAATAAGGAAGCAACAGTAGTACATAGCGCTCCTGGTCAACGCATTGTAGACCAGTTTGAGGGTGTACGGGTGAGCTCCCCACCACACCCCGGCCAAAGACCTAAGGACCGACACGGAGCGTTCACATTTTTTGACCGAGTTGTTGATATGGTCAACCCCAGACAATCTTGAATCCAATGTTACTCCCAGAAACCTGGCCTTATCCTTAACTGGAATGATTTGTCCATCAATATTTATGTCAACTTGGGGAACAGAACGCTTGCGGGTAAAAATGACCGCTGAACTCTTTGGCGCACTTAGAGATAGCCCGTGATCAAGAAGCCATTGGTTAAGTGAGGATAAAGAGACATTCATCGATAGAGCGGCATCCTGAATGGAATTGCTAGTGACCAGTAGTGCAATATCGGATTCTCAGCTCGTGCAGCTTTGCCTGAGAATAGGGAAGAGGACCGAATCATAGGCAGCCGATATGTCCAGAAAAACGGCAACCACCGACTCATTCCTGCTGAGGGCCAGCCGGACCGCTGACGTGAGGATACTCACACTGTCAGCAGTGCCCAGACCTTTCCTAAAGCCGAACTGAGACGAAGGAAGCAGCCCCCTGCTCTCCACCAACCACTCTAAACGATTCTTAATTAAATGTTCTAAAAGTTTAATTAGTATGGACGATAAAGCGATAGGTCTATATGAGCAATGATCGTTAGGATCTTTGCCAGGTTTTAATATCGGAATGACCACTTGAACCTTCCAGTCTGTGGGAATATAACCGGAAGTGAAGCAAAAATTAGCCAAGTCCAGGTAGTATTGTTGGGTTTTTGGACCAGCTTTTGCAATAAAAGAGTAAGGGAATCAATCCACCCCTGGTGCGGAGTCCTTGACACGTGATAAAACAGTTTTTAATTCTTCCAAGCTGAATGGCATGTTCATTGGATCGTTAGTGTTGTCTACATCATCGATGCCAACACAACTGTCATCTACACCTGGAACATAAGCTGGAGCGATTTTGGAGAAAAACTGATACCCCAGGTCGTCTGAGAGATAGTTCGAAGAGGCAGGTGCTAAACTGTTCCTAAAATGTTTGATTTTCCGCCAAACTACCGAAATCGGAGTGGATGGACTCAGCGAACTACAATACTTTGACCAACCATCTCGTTTCTTCTTTTTAAGGACTTTCCTGGACTTAGCTAATATTCGTTTGAAGGCGATGAGGTTATCCAGGTTCATATCACAGTTAACAGTCTCTTCTGCCTCATTCCTGGCCCTGATCATGTCAGTGCATTCCCTATCCCACCATGGTGGAGAGGGAATTTTAGCAGATTGGGGTCTTTTGGAAGGGAAACAGTCATCTGCTGTAGAAGAGATGGTGGAGGAAAAGGATAAAAAACATTCTTGGGCATTATTGCCGTTAACTTTTGGAAGGGAAGATACTCGTAAATCTATAATTTTTGAATATAAATCCCAATCTGCTGAATTTAGCTGGTATTTTAAAAGGGGAGTGGAGACTTTAGTGGGAACATTTTTAGATGGGAATTCTATCACGATGGGGTATTGGTCACTTCCATAAGTCATATCCAAGCGACGCCAGATGAGGAGGCTAGATAAACTGGACGAACAGAATGTCAGGTCAACACAACTACTACTCTGCCCTGGAGCAGACCTGCGTGTGGCACTGCCGTTGTTGATGACACAAAGATCAAGATCATCCAATATATCCAGCAAGCCAATGCCAAAGTTATCGCAAGTATCTGATCCCCAACGATAATGGTGACAATTAAAATCACCCATAACAAGTATTGGACAGCTAACACTGCATAATAAATTTCTAATTACGGAAAGATATTCGAGTTGTGGGTGCGCAATATAAAAAGAAAATATCCTCAGCCTTAACAGCAACAACATTTATGTTATCGCCAACAAAGGGTAGAGGAATTGGGGAAAATGATACTTGCTATTTGTGCAGGACGCCCACTCATAGAGCAATAGAGAGCTTATCGATAGATCAATGTAGCTATAAGTTTGTTTCTTAGTTATAAGTTTAATTCTGTTATTATTAAGAACTTTGTTATGATCATAATCTACTTTAAGTCAAGTTCAAAGCAGGTTTGAGGTTGTCGAAGCCTGTAGAAGCTTCGAGAAACTTCGAGAAGCCTGTAGAAACTTCGAGAAGCCTGTGGAAGCTTCGAGAAGCCGGTAGAAGCTTCGAGAAGCCTGTGGAAGCTTCGAGAAGCCGGTAGAAGCTTCGAGAAGCCTGTAGAAACGTCGAGAAGCCTGTGGAAGCTTCGAGAAACCTCTGCCTCTCTGATTGGTGGAGCGTGAACAACAATTTATTTGATTGGTAGTGTATTTTAGTGACGTAACACTACCCCCACCACTTGTGCCTAGTATAAATGTAGTGCATTTTTGAGCGACCAAGTAGTTCTTCATACACAGTAGTTCTTCGAACACAGATCTCAAAGATAGTTATTCGAAATATAGTTCTTCGAACTCATAGTGAACAGTAAACAATATTCTTCAAGTTTTAAGGAGTTTTATTTAGTGAACAAAATAGTAGTATCCTCCAATCCAGCGCACTTAATGTGAGACCTAGAACACTCACATTGTCTGGTCCTTCGTTAGCCGGATCTGAGGAAAACGCTATTGAGAAGACTCCAGTGAACTTCTTGAAGAATATTTAGAAGAATTTATCAAGAACAATGCCAGTTACGAGGTCTACAGGTAAAAGAGGCAGACAAGCGTCGACTACGGCTACAGAACATACTGAAACCGCTACTGAAACAACTACAGAAACTACGGCTGAGACAGTCAGTACGGAGACTACGAGAACCACAGCTGATTCGTCAGAAGCACCCACCGCGATCGCGTCTACAGTCAAAGTCGCCGCCACACGACAAGACTCCGAACCTGAAAATAAAGAAAGTGGGCGCCGCAGTAAAACTACGTCACAAAAGACTGAAAAGGTGTCGAAAGCACGTCGCATAGCCAAGGCCAAAGCGGAGCTAGCACTAAGGTTAGTGGAGTTAGCAGCCGCGCGCCTCGCCGAGGTCGAAGCTGAATCTACTGTTGAAGACTCATCCTCAGTCGCCTCGGAAGCTGGAAATGATCAACGAGTGACTAATTGGCTACAATCAAGTCAGCCACTCGCCATCGCCGACCGACCACATGAATCCTCATCTCATCACATCAATCCACATCAATCCTCATGAAGTAAAGTCGTCGACCGAACCTACAGCTCCAGTGACCACCGCCGTGTCCTGGAACATCCCGGCGACCTTACCGGCGGGAGTCAGCATTATGCACCTGCCGCCTGAAAACCTGAACCTGCCGCCAGTGAGCACCGCCACCTCCTGGCAGCTGATCCCCGCGACTGAACAGCCGCACCTGAACCCGCCGCCAGTGAGCACCGCCACCTCCTGGCAGCTGAACACCGCGACTGGACAGCCGCACCTGAACACCCCGCCAGTGAGCACCGCCACCTCCTGGCAGCTGAACCCCGCGACTGGACAGCCGCACCTGAACCCGCCGCCAGTGAGCACCGCCACCTCCTGGCAGCTGAACCCCGCGACTGGACAGCCGCACCTGAACCCGCCGCCAGTGAGCACCGCCACCTCCTGGCAGCTGAACCCCGCGACTGGACAGCCGCACCTGAACCCGCCGCCAGTGAGCACCGCCACCTTCTGGCAGCTGAACCCCGCGACTGAACAGCCGCACCTGAACCCGCCGCCAGTAATCACCCCCTGGCAACAGAACTCAGAGCCCTCGCAGCCACACCCGAACCTGCAGCCAGTGATCACATCCGCATCCTGGCAACCGAACTACGTGCCTGCGCACCCGCGACTAACGCCAATGCCGGCAGAACCCGTCGCACCCTGGCCACAGAAATCGACGTACGTGACAACGACCACATCATGGCAACCGATCTACACTACGGCACCACGTCACAGCTATACTCCGGGATATGACGCCGAGACCCAGGTGCCGCAGCCTATGCCATCAACGCACGTCATGCATCAGCCTACAACACTGGCCGTCCAAGAACCAAGGGCAGACATGAAAGAACTTGCTGCTGCGATCACACACGCTGTGCGAGCCACACAGTACCAGCACTCAATAAGACACACTGAACTTCCCTGCTTCAACGGAGCTCATCAAAATTGGCTCACGTTCCGCGCCGCCTATTGCGAGACGGCACATCGACTGACCGCAGTGGAGAACATGTCTAGACTTAGAAGAAGCCTTCGTGGTCTAGCCAAGGAAGCTGTACAGGGTCTACTAATAGTGAACGCAGACCCGAATGAAGTTATGAAATCACTCGAGCTACACTTCGGACGTTCAGACTCAATTGCAATGGCTGAAATAGAACGGCTACGAACTCTGCCGCGCCTCACTGAATCTCCGCGTGAAGTTTGTACATTCGCGACCACAGTAGAAAGCATAGTTGGGACTCTGCAAGCACTCAACTGTGCACATTATCTCTTCAATCCAGAAGTAACGAAAGCTATTGTTGAGAAGCTAACGCCAACCTTGAAGAGACAGTGGTACCAGTTCTCAGCAGCGCAGTCCAGAACAGAACCTGATCTTCTGAAGTTTACCCGATTCATCAAGACTGAAGCTGAAATATGCAGCCCGTATGCACTGCCTGAAAATATCGCTGCAACAACAGAAACCTCTCAGAACACGCAGCGCCGCCAGCAACGAGTACATGCCACGCAAGAAACAAATAAACCAAAGTGTGGTTTATGTGAACGTCAGGGGCACAGCATCATGGAGTGTGAACAATTCAAGAAGGCAACTACTGATGCTAGATGGGATATAGCTAAGAAGCATCGCTTGTGTTTTCGTTGCCTCAAATACAGAACAAAGCATCACAGCTGTAAACCAAAGAAATGTGAAATAAACGACTGTGTACATTTACATCACAAGATGTTACACGCCAACAGTACAGCGAACAAGAAGAAAGAAGAACCCGAGTGCTCCAAAGAAGAACAAGAGAAGGTTCATTCAGCATGGACACCTAAGGTGTCATTTCTGAAAATAATACCAGTACATCTTTCTGGACCGGCGGGAGCTGTAGATACCTACGCACTCCTGGATGACGGCTCTACGGTAACATTAATCGACGAGAGCCTAGCCAATCAAATCGGAGCAGAAGGATCCTGTGAACCACTACGTATATCATCCTTCGATGGCGAGCCTGCGATCGACGTGACATCTCGACGAGTGAACTTCTCCATCAAAGGACTTCACACATCTGAACGCAAGTTACATGCAAGAACGGTAAAGCAGCTAGAGTTGGCTGCACAGAGGATACCTGGAGAAGTAGTCAGAGACTGTAAACATCTTCGAAACATAGCCAAAGATATAGTAACTGAAGATGCAAGACCCAGACTCCTGATCGGCCAAGACAACTGGGATCTCCTCATCACAATAGAAATCAAAACAGGAAAGAAGAACCAACCAGTGGCCTCACTAATACCACTCGGTTGGGTATTGCACGGCAGCCACACACGAGCACTTGGCCACAGAGTGAACTTCATCAGACATGCTAACTCAGACGACGACCTTCATGCACTGGTGAAAGAACATATCACAAGATGCAGGTCAATCCAAAGAAACCCATCAGTGATCCTGATGAAAAGGCACTTCGTATCCTGCATCAGCATACGAAGAGAACGGCAGAAGAAGCTTCGAAGAAGATGATCGACGGGCGATTCATCCCACCTGGGGCGCCATTCATGGGAGGCGCCTGGGAGCGCATGGTGAGATCAGTAAAAACAGAACTAGCCACCACGTTGAACGAGCGATTCCCGAGCGAAGAAGTGCTTCATACACTACTCATCGAAGCTGAACACACTGTAAACAGCCGGCCACTTACACACGTGTCCGTGAACCAAGAAGACCCTGAAGCGTTGACACCCAATCATTTCATTTTGGGCGGTCCAGGTCGCATCACGGCACCAGGAGAATTTGACGACAGCGACTTACGTCTGCGAGCCAGTTGGCGTGCAGCTCAGAGGCTTGCCGATATAATATATAACGTTTATTTGGACCAAATAATATAGCCTAATACAGAAATGTTACCAAGAACTAGTAAAAACATTTATATAACAAAGAATTAGGCAGCTAAACTAAATGAACTCCTGACTTCCGAACTAGGTTAATCCTGTATCTCAGAAATCAGGGCTCTTCCATGGCGGAATTATAATATAAAAGCTGAACATTACAAAAAGACATTTACAACACTTAAGAAACTATTTGATTAGGCCAAACTAAGGGTGTTTTTTCCCTTTTCCCTAAATTTAATTTTGATAGAAGATTTAAGAAAACAAAATTAAGGTAAGTAAGATTTTATGTTGTATATTGTACTTGACAGATTAATGTTAATAAGTATGTATGTATGAATGTATGCGTGTGTATGTGTGCGTGAGGGTGTGAGGGAGTGTGTGTGACGTTGTGCTTGTGTTCGAGCGTGAGTGAGTGAGTAAGTGAGTGATTGAGCGTTATATTGGTTTGTGAATTCAGGATTATGAGGTAAAAGTGTAAGTTAATGCAAATTAGGTATAATCCGGTGACATGATTCTACTTTTGAATATTTAGGATTAGTTCCGTTTTGGTATAATCAAGTGTCATGAGCCATTTAGTGACTGCTTTTTTACATTTTTGTTTGGTTAGGGGATATATTTTTAAGATTTCATTGATTTTATTATACATAAGGCCGCCTATGAAATTGAAAAATCTCTGTGCAAAATGAGTGTGGCAAGCCTTATATATGCAAACTGTATGCTTTCTACGTTTCTGGAGAAAAGCTGTCGGGTTATACTTCAGGAGACCATGCATTCTGACAACAGTGTGAAGTACGTAAAGCTGTCTCACTGTTAATACTCCGCAGGTTTGGTAGAGATGAGTAGTAGGATGAAAGAATGGGAGACAAGCGCTTACTTTAAGCAGCGCTCTTTGTGCACGCTCAAGTTTCAAAATAATTGTTTTGCATGCTCCGCCCCAGCATGTTATACAATAGATCAATAGCGATTGGCATAGGGCAGAATAAATTGTTTTTAACAACTTTGCATTAGCAATATGTCTGAGCTTTTTAAATGTAAATATTAGCTTGCGAATCCTAGAAGAAACGAGATCGATGTGTGGAGCAAAGTTAAGTCTACTATCAATTAGGACGCCAAGATACTTGATAGTGCTCGTTTGCTCAAGCAGAGGGCAGTCACAGGGTGTAATGCGACAACAATTCTGGGAGTGTGCGATAATAGTACTCGTATCAGGATTATTATTCAGCGTTTGTGGGACATTGCGGATAGAGAACTTTATAAATTTGGTTTTGTCTATATTTAGCGATAGGAGGTTAAATCTTAGCCACCGGTTAACTGCATCAAAGCCAGACTGAGCGTGTTGGAATGTTTCGTTCCATGAGGTGCCTTTAAATACGAGTGCCGTGTCATCTGCAAAAGCAACAATCTTTCCATTGGGAAGTTCAAGGTCACAGAGGTCATTAATATAAATGAGGAATAAAGTAGGTCCAAGGACACTTCCTTGAGGAACTCCATAGGTAATGGGAAGATCACCACTTATCCAATCGCCAACTTTTACACACTGGAATCTATTAGAAAGGTAGTCAGTGAAGAGGTTGAGCTGTAATCCCCGAATTCCCATACCCTCAAGCTTGATAAGCAGTCTGGGGACAGAGACTGTGTCAAATGCCTTAGCCAAATCGAGGAATATAGCCAGAACTTTGTTTTTATTATCGATATTATTTACAACATAGTCTGTAACTTCATGAACAGCGTCGCTAGTTGATTTATTACATCTAAACCCGTATTGAGAATTTGAGAGTAGATTGTATTTCTCTAGATAATTTAGCAGTCTTTTATTCATGAGTTTCTCCAAAATCTTTGACAAAGTTGGTAGTATAGAGATGGGTCTATAGTTATTGACACAATCCCTGTCACCCGACTTATGTATAGGTAGGATTTGTGATATTTTGAAAGCTTGAGGGAAAGATCCAGTTAGAAACGCTAAGTTACAAATAAATGTCAGTGGGGTAACTAATGTAGGTCTATAACGGGAGAGAACAGCTGCCGATATATTATCTCGTCCAGCACCGCAATTAACTTTTAGGTTCAGTATAAGTGTATTTATCTCATTTTCATCTGTTGGAAGTAATACAAAAGAATGGGGACAAATGGGTGTATGAGGTATCAGAGAGTTTGACGACGATTTTTGAGATAAATGCTTTTCAGCCAATGATTTTCCAACATTTGCAAAGAATGCATTTATAGTGTCAACAGAATGCTGAGGATCACTAGGTGATATCAGTTCAGAAGCAACTTCTCTTGATTGGGTGGAGTTGGTGACTTTTTTGATGACATTCCAAAGCTTTTTAGAATTAGTTCCTGCATTTTCAATTTCATTCCGCTCATATTCTATTTTCAGATTTCCTAATAAATTATTACAAAAATTCCTGTATCTAGTGTAAGTTAGTTTTAGTGTCATATTCTTTGGAGATTTTTTCGAATTAAGGTGCAGTTTATCCCTGTTCCTCATGCATTTCAAAAGACCTGGAGTTATCCAAGGCTTTAGGATTCTCTTTCTTCTTGGCAGGGTTATAATTTTAGTGCATGACTCAATAGCAGCATTTAGAGAACCAGTGAAAGTTGCTACAGCATCATTTACATCATTTAATGAATAGAGAGGCGCAAAGTCAATACTCATGATTACCTCATCAAGGGAAGCATAGTCAGTTCTCTTTAAGGTCTTTGTTTGGCGTTTAGTAGGAATAGACATATCAATAGAAAGGATGACACTGTAATGATCAGTCAGCGAAGTTTCAGCTACCAAACATGATGCTGGAAATTTGGTTTTGAGTAGGATATGGTCAATACATGATTTTGAGTGAGTTGGAAATAAGTGAGCTGGAAGCATACCATGCGAAGCCATAAGATTCAAATAATTGTGTTTACGTGTGTCCAGTGTTGCTTCAGAGATGTCGATATTAATATCACCAGTTAGGATAAAGTTTATATATTTAGATGCAAAATTAAACAATACACTATGTAAACCTTCCAAGAAATTATCCACATTCCTAACACTGGGTGACCGGTAAACAGCTAAAATCCCAGTATGTTTCCCAAGTTTTATCAATAAACTATTACAGTCCATGATAGAAACCTCCTTCACACATGCTTGAATACCCTTTTTAATATAAACAACTACCCCTTCATTTTGTGTTCGGTTATTAGCAGTTGAATAATATGTATATTCATCCAACGTAGGTGGGTTATGAATACCAGTTAACCAGCACTCCGTTAACACTATTAGATCCCAGTCAACACAGGATCTAGCTAAGAGAGTTACCATACCAGCCATGTTGCAGTTAATGCTTCTTATATTCTGGGTAATCATTTTCAGAGATTTATCAGCGGATGAAATTAGATTTATGCATTCATCAATGACACAAGTAGATGAATTAGCCACGGTTATTAAATCAATGTCAGTAGATAAGTCATTAAGATTATTTAAGTTATCGAATTATGTTTTTTAGCAGATGTTATTCTAAAGGAGATAAGGAGGAAAAAAGTACTAGTTATAAGTAGAACTAGACCAGATATTGCGCTCATCAGAATTTGCACGTGTGTGTGAAAGTGTGTGTGTGTAAATAAAACGTTTGTCAAGACAATAACAATATAACATACAACAATTATATACTTATGATTAAGATTAAAAACTAAAATATAATGTAGGATTATCAACTGAAAATTATTAACAATACTGTTACTTATTCGGACTAGTCAAACTTGGGTAAGTTTGAGAATATCCTCCTCATTGTCTATACGAATGGATGGCAGATCATCACTTTTCTTCATATAGATTTTTCCATAAGAATGCCAGCAACCAGTGAAAGAATATTTTTTAGCATGCTGACGAGCTAGATAAAAAAGTTTCTTAGCAGATGGCGTAAGAGACTCAGAGATATAAATTGGTTTAGTTGGGCCATTAATCATTAGGTGCGCACTATTTAATTTATTCTCTTTGTTGTTTTTATTAAACAATTTAACTTTCTGAATAATATTCTCTTTAACATTTACTGATGCAAATTCAACAATGATGGGAGACATAGTATTATTTTTGGTTTTAAATCTATACGTATCACGGATATCTACAGGCTGTAAGGGCTGCTGCAAGACTTCACCAACTTTACATACTACTTGCGTGATGTCATCCTTGGTCTCCGATGGGGCTTGCGGCACATTACGCAGCTCAATGGTGGTGGATCTAGCTTTCCTTTCAAGAAAATCGATTCTCTGTTCCAGTTGCTCGACCTGAAGTTTATAGGTAGAATTTTCCTTTTGCATTTTTCCCAGACTCTCCAGCATTTCGTCATATTTTTGGGACATGAATTTGACAGATTCCCTCATCCCGGCAGTCTCTTCCTTGAGCAGGGTCATGGCTGCAGTCAGGCCATCAAATTTAGATGTTTGAATCTTGGAGAATTCATCAAATAATTCCCTTATTTCAGCCATATGTAAGTCACCTTGTTTACGCTTAAGTTTGCGTGAGGTGATAAAAAGATTAGCTGAATCGCTGTCAGAAGGAATCTGGTCAGATGCAGTGTCAGAATCATGAGGAATACGCATTGACTCATCCGCGATTACTTTAGTGCCTTTTGGAGGCGTACGAGGCACTGACATGATATCACACCAACTTGTTTCCAGTCGAAAGGCAAATACAAACAAACGTAGGCAGCCGCCTCGTAGCCTAGTAGGAAGTACGTAGATAATATTAACTTAATTACCTCACGTAAACAGTGGCGTCGATTAGCGTAGTGACTCGTCTACGGCTCCAATGCAGTAACCAGTTTTGTAGCAAGTACTACGGTGTGTGTACAGTTGGAGTGACGTCTATTCCCAGTGTTGCGAGAATGGGACAGCAATGATGTCAAACCTCTCCTTTCCGCATAGCATGTAGCATGCGCTGGCGGTGACGCGCGCCGGTGACGTTCCGCAGCCCGTAGTAGCGGAGCAAGAGCAGGACGGCAATTATGGCGACAGTCTCTTTTCCTCGCGGGTCGCGGGTGAACCGGGGTGCACCTCCGCGGTTAGTTGTTCAGTTAACTTGTGGACGGAAGATTGATAACTTTGACACATATGATATGCACTAATATCGCGTGAAACCAATAACTTATAATTGGGATCAATTTAACAACACGTCTGTTCACTGTGACAGTTTGGACGGAAGGGATATATTATGGGCCAGATGGTTAAAGGGATATCTCCCAGAACTACGGAACCGCAGAGAACCACACACTAAAGGCCTGATTCCCGAGGTCGGAGATCTAGTGTTAATCGTAGATGGCAACCTCCCAAGAAACATGTGGATCAGAGGACGCATCTGCGCTACATTCCCCGGCCCAGATGGAGTGGTCCGCACAGTGGACGTGTCTACGAAAGGAGGTATCCTGCGACGTCCAGTGAAAAAGATAGTGGTGCTATCGATCGACCACGGCGTACCTGCACCAGCTTCTACGACTGCGACGTCAGCGGTGGACGACGCACGGCGGGAGGAATGTGCAGGACGCCCACTCATAGAGCAATAGAGAGCTTATCGATAGATCAATGTAGCTATAAGTTTGTTTCTTAGTTATAAGATTAATTCTGTTATTATTAAGAACTTTGTTATGATCATAATCTACTTTAAGTCAAGTTCAAAGCAGGTTTGAGGTTGTCGAAGCCTGTAGAAGCTTCGAGAAACTTCGAGAAGCCTGTAGAAGCTTCGAGAAGCCTGTAGAAACTTCGAGAAGCCTGTGGAAGCTTCGAGAAGCCGGTAGAAGCTTCGAGAAGCCTGTGGAAGCTTCGAGAAGCCGGTAGAAGCTTCGAGAAGCCTGTAGAAACTTCGAGAAGCCTGTGGAAGCTTCGAGAAGAATGTAGAAACGTCGAGAAGCCTGTGGAAGCTTCGAGAAACCTCTGCCTCTCTCTGATTGGTGGAGCGTGAACAACAATTTATTTGATTGGTAGTTTATTTTAGTGACGTAACACTACCCCCACCACTTGTGCCTAGTATAAATGTAGCGCATTTTTGAGCGACCAAGTAGTTCTTCATACAGTAGTTCTTCATACACAGTAGTTCTTCGAACACAGATCTCAAAGATAGTTATTCGAAATATAGTTCTTCGAACTCATAGTGAACAGTAAACAATATTCTTCAAGTTTTAAGGAGTTTTATTTAGTGAACAAAATAGTAGTATCCTCCAATCCAGCGCACTTAATGTGAGACCTAGAACACTCACACTATTGATGAGCAAAGCACATCCTCTATATCCATCAGATCTGTTATTACGGACACTGCCGAAAAACGGCATCCTGAAATTACTTTCAGGTAAAAGCCATGTCTCAGCAATGCCACAGATTGATGGTTTATATAAGGTGCTATAAAAATATCTGCCACGGCTTTAATGAGAGGTAGTATTGTGTTTAAAGATAACAATAGTGAAGAAATTTCGTACCCCGGCACAGTTAAATCAATTTGAGAAAATAAAGTAGTTTAATAAACATTGACTCTACTCTGCATAACGTGGTTCACAAATTACGCGCGAAGTGCACTTCGTCAATGAAAACAACTGCTATCTCTTTCCATCTGTTCTGTGAATGAAAACTGAAATCAGCTGACTAGTTCGTCACTATCGACTATCTAATGTACTAGGTACGCAATAATACGCAGGCAAACAAGTGTTTTAAAGTGCAATTACTTACCAGCTACCGCATTCTTCCAAAAAACTGACGTAAATAAGATGATAAACTTCCCATCACACTTAATCACACTTCCATCACACTTTGGACTGTCAAGTTAGTGTAAGAATCGCAATTTTTTTCTTATTATTTTTAAACAATAGGTAGGTACCTACTTAGATTAACAAATAACGATAAATTGTACGTCGAAGACTCGAGCAGCATACCTGGTGCTCGCAAGAGGATGACGCCGGAAGAAGTCCAACACTTCCTCTTCGAGTTCGGCAGAATATGGAGGCCTGCCTGCGTCAACCGGAGGCGGGTCAAAGCGGCCGTGTTCTCTAAATCTGTACACTGCATCCAGAATTGTATGAGGACTCACTCGCACACCAAACCTCTGCTGGTATAAGTTTACTGCATGCGCAGTTATGGAGTTACACTCGCGATAGCACAATACCATTTCAAGATATTCTTGATTGGAATACCGTCGTCTGGGAGGCATTTTTAAAGAAAGCGCGCGCGATATTCCCGACGCTGACCGCAAACCGCTAAAAAATAACTTCCGAGCGGGCAGGCGGGCGACTGGCGGGCGGCGGGCGGGCGGTGAGCTAGCGCGTGCGACGAACGGGGTAGTGCGGGTGAGGGTGGGGGCGCGCGGGGCTGCGCTCTGACGAGCGAGTGGCCGGCGCGCAGCGGCATTGTTTGATAAGAATGGCAACAGTGTATGAACGGCGCCGGCGTTTTGCGAATTGAATTCGGTGCGGTGCGGCAACAGCTTATTAAGTCTACGGGATGGTTTTATGCCAATAAATCAATGCAAATTTATACGTACAATTTTTTGTATGAAAAAAAATATGACACATGATCAATAATTTATCTTTACTATTGTAATCTATAAACACAATACTATCTCCCATTGCAGCCGTGGCAGATATTTTTATAGCACCTTATATTTATTAATTAAAAATGAAAGGTCAGGCTTCCTGGGAGTAATACTCCTCACGTTCCATTGCAGGAATGTCAAGGGATGGAATATTATGGATATATTTTAAGACTGAGGTCAGTTTTAACGCAACGTGGTCAGGTATTGATTGAGTGGGATTGGTAAAATCAAAATCAAAATCAAAAGTCATTTATTCAAATTAGGCTGAGAATCAGCACTTTTTGAACGTCAAAATTACATAAGACAGTCCCCCAAAACGCCCACCCGTCACCACTTCCTAGTGCTTTAGCTGGGAAGAAGAAGTGGCGCAACAAACTCCCCAGCAGCACAGCTGTCTGTTCAGTTAGAAAAATTGATTCTATACAATAGTTTCGCAAAACATACATTTAATGAACAGCCATATGTCAGCTAGCACACGCCAATATACCAACCAAAACATCGAGAACTAATACTCAAGCAGAAATAAAAAAAAAACTAAAGGTAAACGGAACTTAATATCTAGATAAAAGCCTCCAGGCATAAAGGGCGTGCCCGCCCACATATCGCAGTAAATGGAAGTCATAAATGATAAACTAGGACCATCGAAGTAAAATAAATAAAAAGTTAATTACAATATGATCAATTATTGTCGAGGTCGCTAGCTAACTACATATTGCAATACAACTCATGAAAAAACATTATAATGAGAAGATCATGTCAACAATAAATAAATAATAAAAATAAATTGACATACAGTCAATAAAATAAACAATTATATCGATGGCTCCTAAGTATACTGAGTCAACTAACAAATTTTGAAAAATGCACTTTTCAGCGTATTAACAACAATTAAATCATTTCCTATTTACCTGTAAAAAATAAAATTCATATCTCCATAAATAACAAAAAAAAAATAGCGTATACTGGATCAAGTATACTAATTTATTTATTTTAAACTCGGTATACTGAGTCAAGTGTTTGCTACCAATATACGCGGGACGCGAATGCGTTCATTTTGGTGCAAGTTTCAAATGGTTCAGTATACGTCGAAGCAGCGCGGTGTGCGGACGTCAAGGAACAGTTGTTTTTCTTGTGTTGCATAATTGAATAGAAAGTGGTGATGAGTGTTAGGTCTCGAAAAATCATTAATTTAGTGAATGAAAAATATGATAATTATCACGATAATAAGGAAAATACTTCTGAAGCTTGTGATAATGTTCTCTGATGAATGATCTTGACGGATCTTTATCGTTTCCTAAAATGTTTAGATTGTATGAAGAATGGTTTGATCCCAATAAGTACATGAATAAAGTAATGAGTGTGCGGCAATATCGTGATATTATCAACAAAAACATAAACATTAGTTTCCACAAGCCAAAAAAAGATGTATGTGAAGAATGTCACATATTTGAAAACAATAAACAACACACAGAACAAGAAACAGTAAAACAGGCAGAGCACTTGAAACAAAAAGATTTAGCAAGACAGTTGAAAGCAGAAGACAAAGTAATTTAGCGCAACAAAACCCAGAAATACTAACAGCCGCTTACGATCTCCAAAAATGCTAAAATTTACCCCATGGTAACGTTAGCACATTTTATTATAAACGAAAACTTACCATTTATAATTTCACTATATTTGATCTAGGACTTCGTCAAGGTTATTGCTTTTCCTGGCACCAACAAACTGCTAAAAGAGGAGCAAATGAAATTGCTAGCTGTGTTTTTAAATTTATTGAACAAACAGTTGTGGCAGGTATAAAAGATTACTGATTCTGGTCTGATAACTGCGGTGGTCAGAATCGGAACAGAATCGTTTTTTTAATGTATATGATGGCAAGTTATAAATACAAAATACAAATCAGTCATCGTTTTCTGATTGTTGGTCACACCCAAAACGAGGGAGATAGTATGCATGCACTAATAGAAAGACAGACAAAAGACAAAATACTGTATACACCTGCCCAATGGTATATGGCGTTTCAATTTGCCAAAACCGACGATAAACCTTATAAGGTCACCGAAGTGTCTCAAGATATTGTAATGGACTTCAAAACAATGCTTAAAAAGGTCAACAACTGGAGTTTTGCCTGTGATGGATCCAAGATGCAATGGAATGAAGTCACTGAAATAAAATTGAGCCAAAAAATCCTTACAAATTATTTTATAAAACTAGTTACATGCAAGATTCTTATAAAAGTATTAACTGTGCTAATAAACCTAAAGCAACGCGTAATCAAACTGTCCCTGATATAGATTTTAGTGATCTTCGCCCAGTTTACAACAGGCCAATCCCAATAGATAAAAATAAACACAAAGATTTAATGGACATGTGCAACAAATTGGTGATATCTAAGGAATATCACTTGTTTTTTTCTAATTTAATTAAAAGTGACAACAATAGAGTTGAAAGCGATTCAGAATAATAATTAAAAATATAATTTGTCTTTTTCTTTTTCTCATAAGTTAATTTTTGAGACTGATTTTATTCTCAGCAATAAATACTAAGTATAAGGATTTAAGAATTATATACTTACTGTGATTTTCTTTAAAGTAATTATGAAAGATTACTGTTCCTACAATGTGTGTGTGATTTGAAATGTGATTTCAAACAATTAATAAATAATTCTCCTATTTTACACAAACGTGCAATTGATACAATCAATATTTTGTATTTTTGTTACCATTTCGAGATCTCTTTAATTAAAATATTAAACAATTAAGGCGTTTTTTATTACTTTAACTAAATTGAACCACACTTGACTCAATTTAAGGATGGTTTACTTTTAAAATGATGTCCATGTATAGTGAGTCAACTTATTATATTTTAACTAAATATGAATTTATGACAGAAACTATAATATTTAAAAAATCCAATAAGTAAATAAAAATATTTTTTGCCACATTAAAATTTGTCAAGTAATTTTTCCGAAAAACGTAGATTCAATAATGCGACGTATAAAAATGTAAGTGGTAGTTGATCCATTTTTAATAAACAAATAATCGCCGTATATTAGTATATCTACATTATCTCAGAAATTAATAAAATAACATGAAATTTATTTTGTACAGATGATACAATAAATAACTAATCAAAATGAATTAAATATAATAAAACCTTTATTATATTTAATTCATTTTGATTAGTTATTTTTTCTTGGTAGTATTAACAATTTTAAAATAACCATTCGCTCTTCATATCGCCTTCCTGTAAAGTTATTAGAAGTATAGTTGACTCAGTATACTTAGGAGCCATCGATATGTACTCATATACCTGTCAGTAGGTAAACTAATTCTGGAGAAAAGGTAAGCACAGTCATTAACATATTAGTAATTAATTCTAAAATATTCTTTGAGTTGTCCTCCTGTCTGTACATAATTGGTTCAGTGGCTTCTGTTGGGAATGCACAGCCATTTGTGGATGGGGAAAATGAGTAATTTTGGGTAAGTGCTTGATGGGCTTTTTTATCATAGCCAGGAGAAAGAGGGGCACGGGGTTTAGGGTTAAGGAAGACCGTTTTACGGTATGACCTTTGGCTAGCAGGGATTGGACTTGAAGACTGGGATTGGGATTTATTTATTGTAACCTGGGTACGAGGGGAGGATTTTGAGACATCGGCATATGATCTGGAAACTGGGGGGAAAACCCGACTCGCTTCTGCATATGAAACTGATTTTTCCGACATCAGAGCTTTGATGCTCTTCTGTCGTCCCAATTCAGGACAAGCACTATCATTTGCGAAATGGTTCCCAGAACATAAAACACAAAAACCTAACTCAGGGGTGATTTCACATCCATCGCCTGGATGATCTTCACCACACTTGAAACAACGTGGTTTCGATCTACAAAGGTTACGGGTATGGCCAAACCGACAGCAAGGGTAACACTGGATTGTTGGATATGTATACCTCTCAACTGGAAGAGCTGAGTAGAAACAATACACCCGTTTGGCCAAAACTTGTCCGTCAAAAGTAACTACAACTGTCTGCGTAGGTTTCCACTCAGCTACACCAGAAGAGGTCACCTTACGGCTCATTCTCCGGGCCTTCACAACAGCACCAAATCCTTCAGGAACCTTAATATTTTTAATAATTTCGTCCTCTGACCATTCTATAGGGATATCCCTAACAATACCCATACGTGAAATGTTGAACTGCGGGATCGACGCTATAAAATTGTGTTGAATAAGCAGATTATTCACTAAAAAACTGTTTGCGTCCTGATGCGACTTAAATTCCACGGACACTCGATTTCTTCCTAGCCGTTTGACCCCATCGAGGCGTATGTTATTTATCGTCAAAAACATACCAAACTTAACAGGTTGTAGCACAGTGCCTGACGTCTGATCATCCTTAAGGGAAACGTGGACAATATATGGCGGATTATCTCTGGCTGTATATGTAAGTCTGCCGATTATGTTTTTCGCTATCTTGGGAGGGATATTTGGAGTAACAGAGGGAGAAACAGCGGCTCTTTTCCGGTTTGAGGTCTCGTAATCCATAATGGGGTCTTGCATTGGTATTTGGGTGTCATGAGGCAGGGTGACGGTCAAAACAGGAGATAGTTCGAAAGGTGCGTCAGGTGGGGGGTCAGGATCAGGGGGCTTGTTGGAGTTCATTTTGGCGACGACCAATGTTTAAAAACGAGATAAAAACAAATAAAACTAACCTTACACAAAAAACACAAGCGCTAGGAATAGTCTCGATCAAGTTTCACACAGGGATTCACTAGTAATCGAAAAAATTTGAAGCACGGACAAAAGCACTTGTTAAGCCTTCACCACTACCCACGAAAGTCTATATGGTATCATATTATGTTACTGAACTCTAAAAAATGAGCTAACGTCAAAGTGTGACACAGAGGTGGGCAGACCGGAAATACGTCACTTAATAGTTTTAAAAATCTTTAAAATATGCGCGAAGATACCAAGTAAGTAGGGAAACTGTACAGCGGTGTATTAGGTGGTGATGGCTGATGAGGTGCTGGTAGCGTGGTGCCGAGGAAAATTCAATAAAAAGGCGGACTACTTTTACGTCTATATTCGACCAGTGTCGCAGTTGGAAGGGGCGTGTTCCCACAGATATTAAAACATTTTACATTTAATGTTGGTGTTGCAATATTCTTACTACTAAAATACCCAAGATGCTGCGGCCTCACAGAAGAAGCAATGAATTTACATTATTATGAAAACTTACATAAAATTAAATATAAACTCAAAGCTTACATTGTTTATTTATACTAAGTATGTAAAAAATATAGATTAAATGGTTATAAAACCTAACTAAAACTTATTATGTAATCACAAGAAAAACAATGTTATTTTTTAACATTAATAGTTAGAAATATCTAAGGACTATCATCGTATTCTATTGGTAGTAGACAGATTTTATTGATGGCACGGGAATGAGTTTTTCCATTTGGAGTCCTTGGATGTTTCGTTGGACGTAGAAAATGAAATTCAAATTGCGATATATATTTTACATTTTTTTTTTTTTTTTTGTGAATGGCATCTCGCAGATCAACCTAGAGAGGTTTTGTCTGCTTAACCGGACTATCCTGTGGCTACTTTTAGGGTTTTTAAATCTAAAAGCCTCCAGCCAGGGCGCAAAAATATGCTACTAAACTAAGATGCGACGCTCGCTAAGGGCACCCCCTGTGGGGTACGGGCCTCGGCTTAGGGCGTCACAATCGGGAGGACAGCAAGTTCAGGGACAGGCTGGATCAAAATATCATCATTATTATTAGTCGGGGAATTTAAAGCTAATTGCTCAGCATCATCGGCGCGGGCTGGCATCCCATCGAGACCGGGGAGCAAGGGTCGGGGCGGGGAGGGGTATTACATCGGGGTCGCGAGCGCGGAGGACCTCTGCGGCGAGGTCGGAATGACGGCGATCGTCTGTGTTTGTGTTTTTTCACTGTGCTGGTCTCCCTATTGCTCTCCTGGAGGAGGGTTATGAGATCGTCAGGGTCTGTGAGAATATGCCTTGGTCGGCGAACTTTACTAATGCGGGAGGGGACATAGTTGGCGGCCTCCACAACCAGAGGGTTGCGGTGTTTGGCGGCGGAATCGAAATAGCGCTTGGCGGCGCGTTTTATGAATTGGGCAATAGTGGGAATTCTCAGATCGAGGTGAAGGTTTTTATTCCTAACATAGAATGGGGCACCGGTAATCCTACGGAGGACTCGGTTTTGGAGGGTCTGCATCGTATTGATGTGATGGGGTTTCGCTTGACCGAACACAGAGCACGCATTGGTCATGATCGGGCGTATGCACGTTACGTAGAGACGTAACTTGCATCTGAGTGACATTTTGCTTTTGGGATTCATGAGACAGAAGAGTCTACTTAGAGCGAAAGCGGCGCGCGAGCGCACCTGCTTTATGTGCTCTGAGAAGGATAGATGTTGATCGAGGATCACGCCTAGATATTTAGCTTGCTTACCCCAAGGGATAGGCTTGCCGAACATGGTGATCGGTCGATATTGAGAGAGGGGAGTTTTTGAGCAGTGGCGTCTGCGTCTCAGAAAGAGAACGGCCTGGCTCTTGTCGGGGTTTACTTCGATACGCCACTTCCTAAACCAGGCGGCAAGTTTGTCGACTGCTTTTTGGAGGTGGCGGGAGATCGCGTCTATAGATTGCCCTTTGGAATAGATTGCCGTGTCGTCTGCGAACAGAGCTAACTCGGTAAACCTGCTCCTCGGAATGTCTCCGGTGAACAAGGTGAAAATGAGGGGAGCGAGCACTGAGCCTTGAGGGACACCAGCGCGTATGGGTCGGGGTGAGGATAGAGCCCCTTCTATGCGATAGCGGAATGTGCGATTCGACAAAAAGTCTCGTAAGATGAGCACGAGACGGTCTGGCACACCGATTTTGTAAAGCTTATATAATAAGCCGTTGTGCCAGACTTTGTCGAACGCTTTCGCAATATCGAAAAACACCGCACCGGTCATAGTGCCGCGCTGGTAACCAGCGCCTATGCACTCGACGATGCGATGCACCTGATGCACGCTAGAGTGCTGAGTCCGAAAGCCGAACTGTTCGTTTGGGATGAGGCCCTTGGTCTCGGCGTAGTCTCTGAGACGCTTATAAATAAGCCTCTCATAGATTTTGCCGAGTACCTTGAGCAGACTGATGGGACGGTAACTAGTGGGCTCGCTCTTAGGCTTGCCGGGCTTGGGAATACCGATAACGGTGGCCTCTTTCCATGCTTGTGGGAAGATATTATTGCTTAGGGCTCCATTGAAGATGGTAGTCAAAAGCATGATCAATTGAGCGGGAAATAGCTGGATCACCCTATTGGTGATACCATCTGAACCGGGGGCTTTGCGGGCTTTTAGACCTTTGACTATATCGTGCACTTCGTCTGGAGTGACGGGAGGCAGAGGATTGTCAGGGTCTTCTACAGGAGGGAGATTGGCTCTACGTTCGACTTCCGTATCGACCTCAGAGAGGTGATCCGCGTCTACAGGTAGGGAGCTGGGTGAGCATTGAGCCTCTAGGCTGTCGGCAAGGCATTCGGCCCTGTCGACGTCGTCGAATGCTATCGTCTTGTCAGGACGGACTAGGGGAGGCATGGAGGCGGACTGTTGGGATTTAAGCTTCCTCTGAAGCTCCCAGAAAGCCTGATGGTTGGGCTCGAGCTCGCTCAGCATCTTATCCCAGCCCGCGTCCCGCAGCTCTTGCACACGGTTCCTCACAGATCTCTGTAAGTAGCGCATGAAGGCTTTGTTAGCGGAGCAGGGAAAGTTACTGTACGCACGGACAGCCGCATTCTTCTCGGTCAACAGATCACGCACATCGTCAGGCAACTTGAAGCGTCGGTCTTCCGACGCTGGAAGTTCCCTTGAACAATCGTTCACGACGGATTGTACGTGATCAGTGAGCGAGTCGATCGCGGCTGTCGTGTCAGCTATAGAGTCAAACTGGTCAGGGATAGAGTGTTGGACGTGTCTGATTTCAGCTTATCGCTTACTTTCTTCCAGTCCGTTACTCTGACGGTGGGCGGGGGATTATCGGGATCGGGGAGACCTATGCGTGGTGCGAGTCTGATAACAACCGGGCGGTGGTCAGAGTTAAGCTCGTCTACCGCTTCTATTGAGTCTAACCGTAAGTGGACGTTCTTAAGGACCGCCACGTCTAGTACGTCGGCGGTATGATTAGGGTCATGGGGAAAGTGAGTGGGGGTCATCGGGGCGATGACGTCAAAGGTCATGGAGGTTGAGAGGTCATACAGGAGCCGGCCCCTGCTAGACATTCTGGTACTATTCCAGTAGGGATGTTTCGCGTTGAGATCACCCGCGATAATGACGGAGTCGCTCAGTCCGAGAAGGACAGTGAGGTCGTTAGTGAGGACCAGAGGGTCCTCGGGAGCGGACTGGGGAGGGAGGTAAACCGACACAATAGTGATCGGTTGGTGACCGGTCATACCTAGTCGACATATAGAGACCTCTAGACGCGAGAGTGGAGGGGGGTCTATGGGGATACAATAGAGGTCTTTTTTATAATAAATGAGAGTGCCACCTCTGTGACAACGTGTCCTATCGTTACGGACTATGCGGTAATTAGCAATCCCCGGGTTGCGTTTATTGGGTTTAAGGAATGTTTCCTGAATTAGGAAGACGTCTATGTTATGGTCACGCAGGAAGATCGAAATCTCATCACGTTGACCATTAATGCCATTGGCATTGAAGTAACCTAACTTTAGGGATCGGGGTTTGTTCCTAGCTAAAACTGCATTATTCATAATGAGTGTGAGAGGGATTGGAGGGACCGGGTGATCTCGGGATACGCAGCAAAGATCTGCTTAATCCTAGGGATATCATTTGATTGCCTAGCTACCGCGAGTTCGCGGGCCATTTGGTCAGCGCGGGGTGAGCAATAGGCGAGATAACACGCGTTTATCTCGTTAAGGGAGGCGGAGGGAGCCACCGGGGTGGCAGAGAGGCGCGGGGCTTTATGAACCGGCGCTTGTTTCGCGGGAGGCGCGGGGGGGGCGGGGTGCGCGGAGGGCGCGGGGTACGCTGAGTGCGCGGGGTACGCAAAGTGCGAAGGATGCGCGGAGGGCGCGGGGTATGCGAGGGGCGCGGGGGGGGAGACACGGATGCGCGGATCCATGAGGGAGTAGAGAGGAGTGTGAGAGGCTGGGGGTTTAGTGGGAGCCAGGGCCGGGAAGGCCTGCTGGTGTTTTAGATAATTCCAGGGACTGGGCCTCTGGGGACTGAGCCTTGCGGGAGGTTGGGAGGAGGAAATTCTACCCGAAAGAGGATGTTCCCTCTGCTGACGGGCGTCGAAACGCTTAGTCAGTTTGGGAGAAGACGCTTTAGGAGCTTTAGGGCAGCCACGGTAATTGGCTGGATGTCCCGATTCGCCGCATAGCACGCAGCTAGGGGGTTCGGTACATAGAGACCTATCCTTAGGACGGGGGCAATCAGAAGTGCCATGCTCGCCCAGGCACTTGACGCACCTGGGTGTCGCGTGGCAATTCTTTTGCGAATGACCATAGAGTTGACAGCGATGGCATTGACCGACGATGCCATTTTTTAGGGGCTTTTCAATTATGAAACCTACCAGGCTACATATTGATTTAACATTAAATATTGGGTTGTGACCCTCTGAGGGAGGGCACACAACGAGAATCATATCAAAGGATTCACCGCCTCTAGCGCGGTGCATTCGGTGGACTTCATCCACGGGGATGTTTTGCGACCTAAGGTCGGCTAATATGTCGGCTACCGGGATTTCGCGTGGGATACGCTTAATGACCACGCGGGTCTGACGTTCCTCGTGAATAGTGAACGTATGATAATCGACCTTACGGTCGTCTAGGAGCCTAGTAAGGCTTCTATGATCTAGTTGGGTAGGGACGGCAACTTTGATTCCCGTTTGGGTGTTGCGGGCGGACGTGAAATTGATTTTGTGGTCTACACACCACTTTGAAATATCGGTCCACTGACCCTTGTTCCTAATGAACACTGGGGGAGGATGATGGGCCTTCTTAGGGCCAGAAGTTGACGATGCGGCGGGCATGTCATCGTCCTGTGCGGAGGACGCGGCGGTCTGAGACGGGGGAGGGGAGGGGATAGCCGCGCGCGCGCTAGAGAGCGCCGCAACTACTACTGAGGGGCAGGTGGAGGGGGAAGTTACTAGCGCTGAGGGCGCGTTTGAGGTAGAGGGAACGCTCTCCTCGAATGCAACGACCTTGTTGGCCTGCGAGGAGGTCTGTTTCTTCTTCTTCCTCTTATTCCCTTTTCCTACGACAGGTGTAAACCCGCCATCGGAGAGGGACGAAGAGGAGGAAGAAGCAGCAGATGAAAAGCGAGCCGCCTCTGAGTCTGAGCTCGAAAGGTTATCATAAGGGGAGACCGGTCGCTTTGAAGAAGCGACTGGTTCGTCCGTGTCCATAGCCGGGCACAGACCGAGCTCGATAATAGGGAGTGAGAGTGCCTGGGAGGGCTGGGAGGGCTCTAGTACGTCACTGAAGTCAGTGACGTTCGCGTCGGGGGAAGAACTAAAAGACTGCTTAATCGCAGCGAACTCTCTGCCATATTTGGCATTAAAGGTAGGCTCCTGGTTAAGGATAGCCTCTAAGAACCTAAGGAGGGTCGTGAGGCGCGGGTCCTCCATGATCGAATGAATTTACTAATGAGTTAGAGAGGGAATGGTGGCGAGGGAAACCTAGTTCTCCTAACAATACCTATTCCTAGCTCCCCGGGTGGGTTAGCCCGGGGATGTGTGAACCCTCCCTGTCGGGTCTAGACAGGGAGGTGAGTACCTAAGGTGAGCCCTAAGCTTGCTTTTGCCCGTTGCCTATCTTATTTGTGCAACGGGGTCCTATGTGGGTCTAGAGCGAAGAGGTAGACACACTCAACCGCTCTAGGTGTGTTGCTGTGGAAACAAGCCTGTTACCCAAGCAGCGACTAGGAGATCCCCCAAGGCCGCTACTGGGACCCGTCCAACTGACTGCCTTGCCCTGAAGGGGCTCGGCGGGTGTGTTGGGTCAACACCCCCTCGGCTTCGTTGACACCGTAAGGTTTCAACCGAGGACCACGAAACTGTGGATTTACCCAGAAGGGGCCAACCGAAGACACGACATAAACGTTTTTTGACAATTTCGTTAAAGAAAATTGTTATTAATTGTGTCTTGAAAAAGACAGCAATTAATAGGTCGAAGTATAGTCGGGGCGACTATATGAAGATCGTCGCGGGGCGCGACGAGAACAGGACAACAGGATACCACTGCGGAAGCCACAGCAGGAAATCTGAAAATTCTCCTACGTTCGAACAGCACGACCGCACGCGACGGCTGTCAAACGTAGAATGAATATATTTTACATTTATTTTGATCTCATTATGTTGTTTTATACCAGTATGTATTTAGTGGTGTAAGGCACACAGCAAAATAAAACCAACCAATCAGGGCTCGACGCACACAATCCCTAGAATTCGTTCCTGCCTTGTTGATCTGAAGCGCGGCATCTATAAATATACCCTGCGGCTGCGCGCGCGCTCAGTCGCTAGCTTGATCCGGCGTCGGCCGGTTGTATCTGTCGAATCATTCTGCTAATGCAGTCTCCACGACGTCGCAGGTGGCGTACGCCATCTCTGCGGTCCTCAGTGCCCGGCCGCGCGCCGTCGCGGTCAGACGTGTTGATGCGCTATGTATGTGGTCACTACATCCTTACCTAGCTAATTATCTGTGGTGACTTCAATATTAATATATTAGAGAATAGTTCAAATAGTAGTCGATTATTAAGTCTCTTTAAATCATTCAATTTGTCAAATGCTTTTTCAGAACCAACCCGTATAACTACAAATTCAGCTACATGTATTGATAATGTTTTTTGTTGCTGTGACTACTTTGATAAAGACATTGTAAATTATCTCCCTTCTGATCACAGCGGTCAAACCGTTTCTTTCAAGTCCAACACACCATTACAAAGGATTCAGATACAATCTAGACAAATAACACCCAGCAATTTAAGTAGATTTAATAATAATTTAATTAGTCACTTAAGTTTACCTGGCAATATTTTAAAAAATTGTAAATGAATTATATGAGGAATTCTTTTCGGTAGTGCGCACTGAGTTCGATAATACTTTAAAAAAGAAGACAAAAACTATTTGCCCAAAATTTTTGTTCAGTGACTGGGCAACTAAAGGTATTAGGAAAAGTAGGGAAAAATTGTTTGAGCTGTATGGCCTTAAGCCTTATATTAACACCGAAACTTTTAATACATACGTTGCTACTTACTCAATTTTTTTTTAAAATACCTGCAAGTTAGCTAAAGCCTTGTACATTAGCAACAATATCAAATCAGCTGATAATAAAATAAAGACCGTTTGGAATATTATCAATGACGAAACAAACAGGAATAAAAGACATAATAATGATTTCACACTAGAGACTTCACGTGGCCTCATAAGTACTAACAAAGAAGTTGCTCAAGAATTTGTAAATTTCTTTACCAGTATCCCACTTAAAACGACTGAAACCTTAAATTCCTCGCCCTCGCTTTCTTTTGATTTAGTAAAGAAGAACGTTTCAGCCTGCCCGATTGTATTTAAATTTAAGCATATTAACCCCTTAACGGTAATAAAAGCTTTTAAGCAAATCAAAATAAAATTGACCGAAGATCTTTGGGGAATGTCCATTAAAGTCTGTACCTCCATAATTGAGACCATAGCGCCTTACTTAGCCTTAATATTTAATTTATGTGTGGATCAAGGAGTCTTCCCGGATTTAATGAAATACAGTAAGGTTATACCACTTTTCAAATCCGGGGACAGTAAAGACACCAATAATTATAGACCCGTATCCGTGTTGCCAGCTTTCAGTAAGGTGTTTGAAAAGGTAATGCTAAATCAAATGCTCAATCATTTTAACACAAATAAAATACTGCACGATCAACAGTATGGTTTCACCAAAGGACGTTGTACTACCGACGCTGGTGTTACCTTATTAAGACACATTTTTAACGCGTGGGAAGAGGCCCAAGACGCCATAGGAATCTTTTGTGACCTCTCCAAGGCATTTGATTGCGTCGATCACGAAACCTTACTTTTGAAACTAGAGCATTACGGACTTGGAAAACTTGCGCTCAGTTTAGTAAAATCTTATTTAAATGATAGACAACAGCAAGTTCAAATAAACGGTATAAATTCACTAGGTTTAAAAGTAAAAATGGGTGTACCACAAGGCTCGATATTGGGTCCTTTCCTCTTTTTAGTGTATATTAATGATCTACTCCATTTATTAAAAAATCAACCACAAATGGTGTTATTTGCTGACGATACTTCATTAATATTTAAGGTAGATAGACGTGTTACAAATTTTTGACGACGTGAATAACGCCCTATTGCAGGTCCAAAATTGGTTCACTGCTAATAATTTAGTATTAAATGGGAAAAAAACTAAGTGCATAAAATTTTCTTTACCAAATGTAAAAAGTAATGATTGTGAGATAGTATTGAATCAAGAGAAACTAGAATTCGTCGATAAAACCGTTTTCCTGGGGATCACGCTCGACTCAAGGCTACAATGGGGTCCTCATTTAACATCTCTTGCAGGACGGCTAAGTTCAGCAGCATATGCTGTCAGAATAATCCGTCAATTTACTGATGTAGATACCGCGAGACTGGTCTATTTTAGTTACTTTCATAGTATCATGTCTTACGGTATTTTACTGTGGGGACGGGCTGCAGACATCGAGTCTATTTTTATTCTGCAGAAAAGAGCGATCAGAGCCATATATCATCTCCGCAGGCGCGATTCTCTAAGGGAACTGTTTAAAGATATTAACATCATGACGGTACCTTGTCAATATATCTATGAAAACATCATGTATGTAAGAAAAAATTTACATCTTTTTAGTAAAAGAGGTGATAGACATAATTATAGTACAAGAAATAGGGACCTATTAGTTCAACCAGGTTTCAGACTGGCTAAAGTAGACTCATCTTTCATGGGGTACTGTTTAAAATGTTATAATAAAATTCCTCCCCACATACTTCAACTGAATGAGACGAGATTCAAAACATGTATAAAACGCACACTATGCAGGCAGGCATATTATAAGTTAGGGGATTATATCACTGATAAAAATGCTTGGGCCAATGCTGGTCCTGCTCCACAACCACAACTAATTGATTAACATTCGAAAAGTCTGTTGGAGCTGCTGAAGATTGTAAGAACATCTTTGCATTGTATAGACTCAATTTCTTTTGCATTATATAATTGCATAGCACATATGTGAGTACTATGTACTATAGAGCTACCATTTACCGGGTAATATTATGTCTTTCATTGACTTGAATGTGCCCTGGCGGCTGTGAGTATGTCATGCTCACTCAGATGTCTCGCTGATGGTGGCGTGTGTGTTGGATCATTTAGCTCCCTTCAAAATGGTTGAGCTGAATGGTGCTAATCCATGCGTCATGTTCGTGAACGGGCGCCGTCAGTTGGGGCTGGTCATCTCTTAGCTGCCATGGCTTATTTGTAATTTTTGAATTGTTTTTATTTTTATGTACGGACGCTTTTTTTTAATGCACGTCTTTCTACATTGTTCTCACATGTATAAGTAATTTCAACATGAATGATGTAACCAATTTTTGTAACAATTTATTTGATTTAAAAGAGTGTCCGTGGAGTTTCTTGCCCGTTCTTCTCCATAGGTACCTACTACGCTTTGGAATGGGCATCTAGCTTCATATTTTCTGACTGACTGACTCCTTGACAATTCAAAAGTGCCTGTAATTGGTTTAATTGAAATAAATGCTTTGAGTTTGAGTTTGAGTTTGAGTTTTGGATAGGGTTGATTCGCGATTTGGAACAGAGTAGATGCAATTTTGTTGTACCTGATTGGTTTGTGAGTCGCAGGTACACGCAGCATCCGTAGGCTGTCTTACTCGAAGCGTCTGCAAAGCCGATTAAATCTGCCGAGTCTGCTTCTGAAATTCTAATGTTCCTATCTAATAGGATTGGCTGCATTGCAGCTAAATTATTGGTAAATTGAAACCATTCTTGCTGAACATTTGCAGGCGGACTATCATTCCAACCTGTGTCCAGTAGCCATAATTATTGCATTATGGCCTTTGCAGTGACTACAATTGGGCTCACGAAACCTATTGGATCATAGAATCTACCTATATAGTTAAGTATGCTCCTTTTTGTAACCCTATTCCTATTGAAAGGCTCTGGAGTAGAGATAATTAAATGATCATCCTTTACATTAATTTGAAGTCCTAAGGCTTTCATGTTATAATTATCCTTTTGTAATTCTAAACTATCAAAGTGTCTTTCGTTTAATGGTATATTGTTCAACACATTTTCATCATTTGATGACCATTTATGAGTGTGGAAACTACCTAATTTAAGCAGATCACGAAGTTGGTCTCTGGCATTGATAGTAGTTTCTAAATCATTATTAAAATAAATTATATCATCAACATAAAGATTATTTTTTATAATAGATGACGCTAGTGGGTATAATTTTTCATTTCTATTTGCTAGCTCATCTATACAGCGAGTTGCTAAATAACTTGAACTTTTCAAGCCATATGTAACCGTATCTAACCTAATACACTTGACAGGCTCATTAGGATTGTCCCTCCACAAAATATTTTGAAGGGAAGTGTATTGAGGATTTATTTTAATATTTCTAAACATGCGCTTAATATCTGCAGTAAATGTATATCTACCTGTGCGGAATAATAAAATTATATCAAATAATTCCTTTTGAACCACAGGTCCATTGAGTTGCAAATCGTTTAGAGAAACCTTCTTGTTTGTTTTCATTGAACCATCAAAAACTGTTCGAAGCCTTGTGGTTTTGCTGTTATTATTAATAACTGCATGGTGTGGGAGAAAATACACTGCATGTTTATTTAAATCATACATTTCTATATCAATATAATGACCATGACCAAGAAATAGGTATTCATGAATGAAATTTTTATATTGCATGAATAGATCAGGATCAGAATGCAATCTCTTTTCTAAATTTAATAGTACCTATATTATGCAACTAGTGAATAAAGGACGGATTTAAAGCGAGGGCCATAGATGAATCACGACCAAGTGAAGGATTCTAACGACTGAATCACGACCGGAGGGAGTGATTCATGATGATTGAATCACGAGCATAGCGAGTGATTCAAGTGTTAGAATCCTGAGCGACGCGAGTGATTCGTGGCCCTCGATATAAATGCGTTTTATTCAAGAGTTGCATACTATACTTTATACCATGACTACGAGAAAAAGAAAGATTTAAGCGAAAATATACATATTATATAAGAAAAAGAAAGTTTTTTTTTTTTAACTTTACCCTACACTCGGAATTTCGCATGTATCGTGGGTGCGTTTACAAACATTTAAACTGACATACACAAACAGCCAGACCCGGATCAACTACATGTAGGTCATACAAATATTTTTTCCGTGCGGGAATCGAACCCGCGACACGCAGCGCAGTAGTCAATCGCTTAACCACTACTCCAACCGTGCCGTCGAAATTAATTTAAATGCACATTAATTTTTTCGCAAGGAGGTTGTATAGCATTGAGATGGGGGTCACCAGGACAACAAAACAGTGATTAAAAGTGCTTTTTATTCAAATTATAAAAACAAATTCTTTTTATAAAAACCTTTTTAAAGCTAGGTGAAATGATTCACCAAGAGTATCATTTACATTCAATAATAGTATATTATGCAACTAGTGAATAAAGGACGGATTTAAAGCGAGGGCCATAGATGAACCACGAACAAGTGAAGGATTCCAACGACTGAATCACGACCGTAGGGAGTGATTCATGATGATTGAATCACGAGCATAGCGAGTGATTCAAGTGTTAGAATCCTGAGCGACGCGAGTGATTCATGGCCCTCGATATAAATCCGTTTTATTCAAGAGTTGCATACTATACTTTATACCATGACTACGAGAAAAAGAAAGATGCGAAAATAGACATTTAATGAAGAAAAAAAAAGTTTTTTTTTTTAATTTTGCCCCACACTACGAATTTCTCCTGTATCGTGGGTGCGTTTACAAACATTTAAAGTGACATACACAAACAGCCAGACCCGGAACAACTACATGTAGGTCATACAAATATTTGTTCCGTGCGGGAATCGAACCCGTGACACGCAGCGCAGTAGTCAATCGCTTAACCACTACACCAACCGTGCCGTCGAAATTAATTTAAATGCACATTAATTTTTTCGCAAGGAGGTTGTATAGCATTGAGATGGGGGTCACCAGGACACCAAAACAGTGATTAAAAGTGCTTTTTATTCACTGTTTTGCGTGAATAAAATAAGCTTTTTAGAGGGGGAATGGTATAAAGGTAATTTTAAAGGCAGAGAAACCTCAAACTGATTATTAATTAAGGTCGTAGCCGACTAGCGTAGTGAACGGACGTGTCTTCGGTTTTTGCAACTTAAAAGTAATAATATTTATGTTGTCGTTTAAAACTAAGCCTAATGTAGTAACAATTATAGTATAATTCCGAATAAGTGAGTGTTGACGGTGAACGATAGACTGCGAGACGCCACCAGTCTACAGCAGTGTGCGTAAGCATCATAAAGGTAGTGCACATATTAACTAAGCGGAGCGGAATATCAACTAAGCGGAGCGGAAAATACAGTTATAGTGTCTGAAAACATGAGTGTCTTACGTTCGCCTACTAATACAACCACGAACAATGAGGGCGTTATTTCCAATTCTGGAACTAGCAGATCTCAGCCTGACCTATCAACCTTCGGGCTTACAGAGTCTGAGTCTCGAAATATATCAGTCCGAAAGAGAAAAGCACCAGAGGATGAGTTTGTATATCAACTCGGCGAATTCAAAAAGGAAATTATGGAATTACTTACTAGTTTTGGAAAATCCCAGGCTGCTAGTCTAGACACTATAAAGCAGGAAATGTCCTCTATTAAAGGTCAGTTAAGTGACATTAAGGCAACCACGGAACAATTAATAAATGAAAACATGAATTTGAAATCAGAAATAAAAAGCTTAACTACTACTGCTGATAATACTCAAGAAAAAATCAAATGCCTAGAAAACGATGTTCATATCCTGCAAAGTAATGTCAACTCTTGTTCAACACCGTTAGAAAACTCAAAATCAAGTTTATGCGGCGAAATAATTACAGAAGTCCAGGAGCGTGCCGAACGAAGCAAAAATATCATAATAGTTGGCATTACAGAGTCACACTCAGATAACATGGAGAAAAGAAAAGATGATGATAAAAGTGAAGTTAAGAACATCATAGTAGCTATAGATTCTGCTTGTCCTGAGCCTGACAAAATCATACGTTTAGGAAAATATAACGAAAACAAAATCCGTCCTATAAAAGTTTGTTTCTCAACTCAAAAAACGGCTCAAACGTTACTTAAGAAAAAAGTAAATCTAAAGAACAACAACATTAGAATTTACTCTGATCAGACTCCACATCAGAAGCAGGCAATGCTAAAATTACAAGAAGAGCTACGACAACGTGTAGAAACTGGAGAGAAGGATTTAACCATAAAATACCAAAAAGGAACACCTAAAATTGTAAAACAAGAGAACCATCCACAATCATCAAAAAACTAGATTTGACAGAAAATGCAAGAGATAATGCCTACAAAAAACGGTTTATAATCCATAAAATCTGTAACTCATACGATAATTTAACTGTCAAAAACAAATCACTAAAATTTATTTATGCAAATATACGGAGTGTGGTAAAACCCGGAAAACTAGATGAAATTAGGTGTGTCATAGAATCATTTCAAACAAAGGTCCATGTGATAGTGCTAACCGAAACTTGGATAAAAGACGAAGACGAAGCCCAGAGACTTGTACTACCACACTATAAACATTACTACAACTTCAGGAAAAATTCGCGAGGTGGTGGTGTATCCATATACATCCACACCGACCTAAAACACGAGTTTATAGAAGAACAATGTGAAGATGGAAATCACTTTTTGTGGGTACACCTAAACACCCTCGCTTTGGATATAGGGGCTATATATAAACAACCAGCAGCAAATACATCCAAATTTCTTGAGAACTACAATCATCACCTTTCAAAAAGAAAACGAACTGTTATTTTTGGAGATTTAAACCTGAACCTGCTAAGCACTGAAAACCCTGTTAAAGAATATAAGCAATTACTACAGGAAGATAATATAAAAATATTAAATAAAGTCACTTTAGAATATTGTACACGAGAAACAGCTTCCACTAAAACTATCATAGATCATGTGGCTACCAGCTTACAAGACAATACATTTCAAATGACAGTTATTGATTCTTCAGTTTCTGACCATAAACAAATATTTCTTGAGATAAATAGGACTGAGCCTGAACGAATACAACGTGTACAGTATCAGTCGATAAATTATTCAAAATTATACACAACTGTAGAAGATAGCATCGAAGCCAAGCTCATCTCTGACCATATTGACCTAGAAGCTACATTGCAGAATGCAATATCTATAAACAAGACACGAAAAACCAAGATACTAAATCCACCATGCAAGGAATGGATAAATAGCAACCTTATTACCCTGATAAATGAAAGAAACTACTTGTGGCAAATATTAAAACAAACACCTGATGATAATCTCCTGAAACAACAATTTACGCATAAAAGGAACACTACATTCATCAACATCCAAAATGCTAAAAATTGTTACTATAAAAAATCTTTTGAAGACTGTAAGAGGGATCCTTCTAAAATGTGGCAACTAATTAACAAACTCTCAAAAAACAAAATGGTAATCAGCAATGGGCCATCTAAGATTAATACGATATCGGGTGAAACTACAGACATCAAAGAAATTTGTGAGTGTTTTAATTATTTTTTCTCAACAATAGGAAGCGATCTAGCTAACCAAATACCAAAAAATTCTAATAACTACATATTACAGACTCCAACAACTAGTAAACTTAAAACGAACCATGATCAATTATCAAAATTAAATCCAACCAGTACAAACGAAGTAATAAAAATACTTAATCAGCTAAAAACAAATACTAGTTCTGGGTTAGATGGGATTAATACGAAAACTATAAAATGTGTTAAACATTTAATAGCAAAAAACCTAACAAGGTGCATAAACAAATGTCTAAACGATGGTTTTTTTCCAAATTCTCTTAAACGTGCGAAAGTAAGTCCCATATTCAAATCAGGAAATAAAATGGATCCAAGTAATTATAGACCTATTAGCGTGCTACCTGTACTTTCTAAAGTTTATGAGAAAGTCCTATATAACCGTCTAAACAAGTTTCTAACAGTTACTGACTTCCTATTTAAAAAACAATACGGCTTCAGACCAAAGTCTAATACTATCTCTGCGACTGTTGACCTGGTGACAAATGTAAGGACCAACATAGACAACCGAAAAATAGGCCTAGGAATATTCATTGACCTAAAAAAGGCATTTGATACCGTCAGCCATGAAATACTATTACATAAACTAGAAGATCTGGGTGTTACAAATACAGCGTATGACATTTTTAAATCATATCTTACAAATAGAACCCAAATTGTTAAAATCGGTAATCATCAAAGTACACCTAGACCTATTACCTGTGGCGTGCCTCAAGGCTCAATTTTGGGACCGTTACTATTCTTAATTTACATAAATAGTATACACGAGATTGGGCTAAAGGGAGAAATTACTTTATATGCTGATGATACCAGCCTGTTCTATTTTGGTGATTCGATAAATGAGATTATGAATGAAGCACAACATGATTTGGACATCCTACACACTTGGCTCCAATCAAATTTACTGACAATAAATACCTCAAAAACAAATTATATTATTTTTACACCAAAAAACAAAAAAATTGGCACTTATAGTCCATTAACAATTAACGGCGAAATTATAAACAAAACAAACTCAGAAAAATATCTGGGCCTACTTCTTGATAGTGGACTTACGTGGAAGCCACATATCGAAAAAATTCAAAGCAAACTTTTATCCCTATCTGGTGCCCTACGGCCCATATCTCGATGTTTGCCCAGACACGTGCGGCACACTATTTATAATTCTTTGGTCAAGCCACATCTGGAGTACCTTATTGAATTGTGGGGATCAGCAGCTAAAACAAACCTAAATAAACTACAGAGATCACAAAATAAATTAATTAAAACATTATTTCGATACGATTACTTAACACCGACAATAAAAATTTATAAAGAAACTGGACTTATGGATTTATCGCAAAGCTATAAATACAACACCTGCATTCTGATTAGGAAAATTATAACAAAAGACATTCACTCACAAATAACATTTACCAAGAATTTAGACCACCACAAATGTAATACCAGACAGGCAAATAATATACGCTTGAAACCACCTAGGACTAGCTACGGTAGAAAAAGCATTTTGTATGAGGGAGCCCATAATTACAATAAATTACCTAAAGATATAAAAGAGGCTAAAAGCCTATCAACCTTTAAAAAATTATTGAGACACCACATTTTGAAGGATCTTTCATTAAAATAAAGATTAAAATTAAAACTATAATTATAATACTAACACTAAGAAAATTAACCTTAAACTAAACTAAATAACTGACATCCGCTAACGCTTGTTTAAAATCGCTCAACCAAACGCACTGTGCCATAGGCCTTAATAAACATATGCGTGCACTCACTGTGTATCTTCACTAATATTTTTTAACTTCTACCCTACTAAAACGCTAATCGGCTATTGTTAATATTTGTTATACTTTAATATTGTATTTTCTCAGTAAGTGATTAATGTAATCTTTTGAGAAATAAATATCTTAAACCATAAACCATAATTAATTTAACTGAACTTTGAAAAATATGTTCACAAAGTTCCTGCTCAGATGTTTGTTCAGTAAATATTTCTGGAACTTTTTCATTGGTCCAAAACTGAGCAAGTGTCTCATTGAGACCTAATTCACATTTTAATACTACTCTATTACATGTCTGTTGAGATACCTTGGATGGCAGATTTCCTCCTACAATGTGCCCGAAGTATGTGTTAAAGACTTGTAGTTGTGTGTTACCCGGCTGCTGTGATGGATGAGCAGCATTCTGGGGCAGCGCTGATGACTGCTCGCTTTGCCTCGGCAGGTTGATGCTTGTGCACTGCTCGTTCGGTAACAGGGTCTGGAAAAACACATCAGCCCCCAATAACATAATGTATGTCACTAGGCACATTAAATTGGTCATCTGCCAATATAATGTTGGGCGGTATTATGACCCCAGAAACATCAAATTTATTCTGAGGTAATTTGCATGTTATGTCTTTTACCACATGACAAGTTACTGTTGTCTTGAATGGTGATTTTAATGAATGTATTTCAATGGGAATGTTATATTTTACATTACTTTTTTCATTAGTAATACCAACAATACAAGTATTACTTTGCAAGGGCGTTAAACCTAATCGCTGAACAACTTTTGTGGTTATAAAAGAAACCTGAGAGCCGCTGTCCAGTAACGCCTTGATAATGAATTCGGTGCCGTTCCTTGCTACCACTTTTATTCTAGCTGTGGGTAGAAGCACATTATTATTGACATTGCTTGACAAGGTGACAGCTGGTGTGGTTTCACCTGAATTGCAGTGCAGCAGGGTGTTATGAGGTTTCTTGCACTCTGAGTACCGGAAGTGAAACCTACATTTGTCACCATGTATACCTAAACAAATCACACATAGTTTTTGTTCTTTGGCAAATGTCAGTCTATCGTTTGCTGGCAATA
Source organism: Eupsilia transversa (assembly GCA_914767815.1). Taxonomy (NCBI): domain Eukaryota; kingdom Metazoa; phylum Arthropoda; class Insecta; order Lepidoptera; family Noctuidae; genus Eupsilia; species Eupsilia transversa. The sequence goes on along the minus strand of OU611873.1, from coordinate 18,396,766 downwards.
GAATAGAATAGAATAGAATAGAATTTATTTATTGTAAAACATGAGTATACATCAAATAATATGTGCAAGGTCTTAAAATAACAGATAGATCTCCATGTTTTGCCATTTATGGCGTACAAAACAACATATTTTAGGTTTAGAATAAACCATTAAAGAGAGTTGAGTCTACACAACAAACTATGAAGATTGCAAGAATTGTGAAAATGTCGTAATTATAGGAATCTGTTTATTTAATTGCGGTCATTTAAAAATTCCGATATGGTGTAATAGCATTTGGCTATGAGATATTTTTTTAAATGTATTTTAAAGAGAGCAGTGGGCATTTGTCTAATAGGTTTTGGGATTTTATTATAAACTAGCTGCTGCCCGCGGCTTCGCCCGCGTGAGTGTCGGAAATTACCCCATACATCCCCATGGGTTTGAGTTTCGAGTTAATCGGACAGCGCGGCAGCGCGTTAAAATTCTTCCATACAAACATTGACACCCCCCAACCTTTTAGGGGGTAATTTAGAAAAACAAAAAACTACAAACTTTATAATTTATTTAGATAACTATTCGTGCCAAGTTTCATGTTTATTACCTCAAGGAATAAGATTTTTCATACAAACTTTCATCCCTTATTTTACCCCCTTAGGGGTTGAATTTCGAAAAATCCTGATACACGTTATTCTTAATTTTTGGGTTTAAGTATAAATATTGTGTTTCGAGTTAATCGGACAGCGCGTTAAAATTCTTCCATACAAACTTTGGCACCCCCCAACCGTAGGATAGGGTACTTTTCCGGGATAAAAAGTACCCAGTGTGGTGCCCAGGATATTAAAGAATAATTATACCAAGTTTCATCGTAATCGAACCGGTAGTTTTTGCGTGATGCCTGAACAAACAGACAGACAGACAGACAGACAGACAGACAGACAGACAGACAAAAAAAAAATTAATCTAATTTTTGGGTTCGGTGTCGGTCTAGTAACACCCCCTGCCATTTATTTTTTTGATATCTTCAATGTACAGAATTTTCACTTCTACAGATTTATTATAAGTATAGAAGATAATTGGTGCTGAACAAAAAATACTTTTACGCATCAATGCCGTGGTTGATCTTTGCATGTTTTCTTTATTATAGTCTCGTCTTTTTGTTCGCCAATAGTTTATTAAGATTTTTTTATTAACCGGTAATTTCAGTACTTGCGCTGTGTGGTCTGACAGGCCGAAGTCAATCACATCAGATTTACATTTTTTCCCCACATTATGTGCAAAATTGTCTATACAAGTGCCGCTCGCGAGTCGAGTTGGCTGATTTATTTCTAACTTTAAATTATAGCTTAAGAGTAAGCATTCTAGATCTATCAAAGTATTATTACGCTTAAGACAGTCAATATTATAGTCACCCGCAATTACGACATTTCTTTTTGAATTTTTGTTAAAAATAGCACATAACACTTTCTCTAATTGCTCAAAAAATACAGATAAGTTATTGGACTTAGGTACTCTATACACACAGACAATAATCGTATTATACGTTGTCAGATCAATAGCGCAACATTCGAATATTCCATTTATGGAGAGTTTTGCTATATCTTGAAGCTCTTTACACTCGTGGCCTTTCTTTGCCAGGATACATGTACCTCCTCTCTTACTGTTCTTTCTGGAGTAGCATGCTACCAAAGTGTAATTAGGAATACACAGTAATTGTTCATGGCCAGCTATGATGAAGTGTTCAGATAAACAGATTATGTCGATTTCGGTATTTTTCTCAGACATCTCTTCAAGACATACAATAAGCTCACTACTCTTATTCAGTAAACCTGCAATGTTTTGATGTATCACGTTAAGGTGCTTATAATCGAAAAAACTGCTCTGTCGCTTGTTGTTCATCCATATTGTTAATCTCGCCTTCTGTATTTGCGTGTTTGGAGGTGTTTTCCAGTACATAGTTCATAAGTGCGGCGATGTCTTGGAAAATTATTTGCATGCCGTAATTATTTATTGATCCTGTATTTTGTGTATACATTTTGAAGTCCCACGTAAGGTTCTTATTCGAGTCAATAAAGTAGGCATGTTCGTGTGCTAAAATGTCTTGGTATAGCAGATTATTAAAATGTTCTACTCTCATATTATACAAAGTAACATTTCTGATACTATGACTATAGGTAGGCATGCATAGAACAACATTTGTGTGATGAATTTTTTCAAGTACTTGTCTAATGTGCAGAATGATACTCGAATATTCCTTAGTAGATTTGAAGTCTGTTTCTCCAATTAAAATAATACAAAAGTCATTCATAGTGAATTTCTTTAGCTTTGGTTCCAAGTCGCGAAACATATTATTTATGCCTGAGTATGGTGTTAGGTAATGACATATTTCACAATTTTTAAACTTATTTTCTGCAATTGTACGTATTTTATTATATTTATTTTCGCTTATAATACAGATTTTACTAACTTTTTTCTCCGGATCTTCATTATGGCTTTTTGTATGTAGGATTGCCGGTAATACCGCAGATTCTTCCTTAGATGACCCCTTAGTATCCGATGCAATTGTTTGAGTGCCCTTACTATTTTTCTTCTTGTCACACGTATTTACTTGTTCCGTTTGAGTGTTTTTGCTAAGTATTGATTCCCTTTTTTTTGGAGTAGAAGATTTTTGCCTGGTTTTCTTAGTAGGAGTGATGGTGTTTTTTTTGTCAAGTTCATTTTCCAACTTCTGGTTTGACTGTTTAAGGTTCGTATTTTCACATGTAAGTAACTCAATTTCTTCTTCTGCACTACTTAATTGCAGAGTTAGTTTCTCAACTTGTTCCTTAAGTTTAGATATTAATTCGTGGTCGTATGTGTCATCGTTGCACCTCTCGGGGAGACTGGTAGCAGTGTCATTCAGTGTTTCGTTTTCAATTTGACTGATATTACTTTGTGAGTCTGACATTGAACGAATACGACGATTGCCTCGAACACGAAACGTAATGTTCTCCGGAAAGTTCATAATACAAGATTCCAATTATTTAATTTTTTGAGTTTATTTTGATTTCCAAATTCCAGGAATTTGATCCGCAGGTGCGCGTCGTAGGTAGCTATCGCACGTGCGGACCAGCTGGCCGCTGTGCGACAAGGACGAATTATCGCAAAATAGCAACTCTTCTCTTTTCCCCGAGGTGAGGAGGAGCCTACCTCAGCTAATGTAGCGGGATCGGGAATAAAAATTTGACAATAATTTTGAATTAAAATTCACGCACTTGTTCACTCAATTTTTGACACTATTTTAAATACCTTTAGGATTGTTTTATTTTGGTTAGTTTAATGTTTTTTAATAAATATTTCTCCGGAGATTTTATTTCACCAAACACACGTCCACTCTTTGACAACTCATAGCTCAACTTATATTTTTTACAATTATATAATTTATGGTCATTGCACTTACAGAAGATACATGTTGCTCCTGCAGTGGCGACTGCTGTTACTTTCGTTGACTGCTGCTGCGAGTGGAGACCCTGTCCGGCATTTTCCAGTGCCAGAGCTCGTTTCTCAATGTATTGCAGAAAATCTTCGAGGTTAGGTTGTATACTGGGATCTCGGTCTAGCTGATAAGCTCGTGCAGTAATTCCATCTAATTTCCGAGTAAGAATACATAAAAGAATTGCATCCCAGTATATGACATTTGAGTCAAGGTTTTTTATCGCAGCTAATTGTTGCCTAATGAATGAGACAAAGTCCCTCAAACTATTAGCTGTTGACTTGACAATAGTACTTAAATCTAAAATGTTACATATGTGATCATTTATGATCTTATATTTATTATTGTACCGATCTGTCAATAGTTTGCGAGCTTCACTATAACTTTGGGGTTTACCACAATCTTTTACGAAACAATCTTATTTCAAGAGAGTTTTGTTTCAAGCTTACAATAACATTACTCCTATTCGTACCATGACCTTCATCATTCAATATTGTTTTATTCCTGCTTAGTGCTGGGAAAGAATGAACAATTTGTAAGATTTGTCTATTCCCTGCTGATAGTCGAAGAGAAACAACGCTATACGAACTGTATAGCGCTGTCCCTTTCACACGTTGGTCCGAATCGCTATTACGAAGTACGTCGAAATAAGTCTTGAAGCTAAATATTATATTTTTTTATTTAAAAAATGTTACTTTGCATTACAATCTAATTTTTATGAGTAATTTCCATGAAATTAACGCAAATATTAAAGATTTTGCTTTGCAAACTGAGAAAAACAATTAAAACAATTAAAAATAAGCTATGACTAAGTTGTGACGAGGTTGTGACATTATATGATTCGGAACAAAATGTGTTTATAGCAGAATGAAATTTGAAACTCGATGTAGTGATATTTTTCGTTTTCAAGTGCTATACTCTAAGTGGTTGAACTTATTTTATTATAATGGAATAAGATTTAACTGGCTACAAAGTCGACATGGAATCAAGGTAAGGTTAAACACGGTTACTCAGTGAATAAGTTTTAAAACAAAGAAACATTTTTTCTGTAATGTTTTGACGAAGATAGTTCAAAACAATATGTATGGTCAGACTCAGTGATTAGTGTTTTGAAATAAAATTGAAGGGGTTGCTTTCTGACGTAGCTGCATACGACGCCGCTTTCTTGTACTGTTGGCTTCTGCGTTTTTTACAAAACATTTTGTATACATATTTGCCATCTACAATCAAACACGAAATGAATTACCCATGGACTAAAATCACTAGGTACACAATTCATTCGGCAAGTTTACGTAAATAAATACATTTGACTTACTTTAAAGGACACGATAATGATTTCTTAATTATAAATTTGCAAAATAATAATATTTCCGTCGAGTCCGAGGAACTTTTTTATGATGGCTAAATTTGACGTAAAAACATTCCTGCTAGCTGTCAAAAGACACTTCGTGGTACGAATTGAATGAAGTTTTAGAGGTGACGTCACCGAAACCGCTAAGAAAACAACATTAATTCAATATCATAATAAGCTTATTTTAAGGACGTCATGGTACGAAAAGTCAAAGTAAGATTGTAATAATACTGCTTTAAGAGCTTGTGGTGGGCCCCCTGGTGTTAAACTTAATTTTTTTATCAAATTGTATGGTTCATCCTTTAAAAATGATCTCAAATAATAAAACTTTTGGATATGGTCAAGACTAGTATCATTGTGTATTAATGATTCGAATAAATTGATAAACGGTACGTATTCTGTGAATTTACCATCAAAAGTTTTTATATTAATTGGTGGTAACTTAGTTCTATGTGTTGATGCATCTAAACTATTTGAGGTTACTATTTTTTCGCGTGACTTTATATGTTCGGTCAATACCGCCGTGATACTATAGTAATTATTTTCCATTTGCTCGACATTTTCTTTGTCGGCAGCGTCGAGATACAGAATATCTTTGCATAAAGATTCGTATTCTGCAAAGGCGGATACTAGTCGATCGCGTTTGTTGATCAGTTCTTCACAATTAATTTTACGTAGATCAGTAACTTCTACGAAATTATTTAGTCTTGTGATCGTACCTTTAATGTCGCCGCGTGCGGCGATTTTTCGTTTCAGTTCGTCTTCCATTTCTAATTACTAGCACACTTGTTTACTATAAAATAACTTACAACTTAATATTGGAACACTATAGTCTATACCACAAATACCACTATTTCGATTCCAATGATTTTATGCGCGTGGACTGATCTTGAGGACGAGTCGATCGAAAACCACAAAATGGTGGATGAATCCGAAAATCCGGAAGTTCGCTTCAACGAGTTGGCGTTAGTTGCTATCCCTTTTGCACTCGTGCGTAACTCGCTCTCTGTTGCACTGCGTGGATAGATCGCGCGTTTCAGGCGCACTTGAGTGAGGTAATTTGTTGAATATTGCGATGCCTGCCGTCTCGCTCCTACTTGCGGAATAGCTTATTGTGTGCTGCTGTGCTCTTCACACCTGCAGAGGTGACTCCGGCGACGACGGCAAAGGTTATCGATGGAATGAAATTCTTGATTGCTGCCGGGCTGCTTCTCTTCTGTGTAGATTGCAGGTGGGGTTGTCGAATCGCTTGTGATTGTTTTGCGACAACCAAGCTGAGATGAGACCGATGCGAGCCCGCTCGTTGCCAACCAAAATGGCAGCGACCCGGTCGAATAAAATTGTTTGCCAAACCTCGTAGTTATCTTCTTCCGCAGCACCGCTGTTCTCCGCGAAGGACCATGTACAGCGGTGTATTAGGTGGTGATGGCTGATGAGGTGCTGGTAGCGTGGTGCCGAGGAAAATTCAATAAAAAGGCGGACAAATTACTTTTACGTCTATATTCGACCAGTGTCGCAGTTGGAAGGGGCGTGTTGCCACAGATATTAAAACATTTTACATTTAATGTTGGTGTTGCAATATTCTTACTACTAAAATACCCAACAGAAACTACATTGTTATTATCATATCTTCAAATGAAGCAACTCATCATAATAATGATCGAACTTCACTTGTAAGTTCGTTTGATCATATATTATTTTAATTTGTAGTATTGAAAATATGGAGATTGAAGCAAATGAAGACCCACCCAAAAAGTTAACGGAAATACCTAGTACCAGTCACTCAAACGATACAAAATATATCGTGAGTTGAAATTATTTTGTTATTTGTATTGATAATTGATAAATGATTTATTTTCTGTAAGTAGGTTCATACAAACACTTTTACACGTCAATCACATGTTTAAAAACTAGATGAGGTCGGCGTTGCCTATCTGACTACTCTGAGAAGAAAGGCCGAAACAAACTCAGAGGTCACAGTCTCTTTTAAAGTCCAGACATAATCTTGGTCAGATCATGTGAAGAATATGTAGATTCGTGTCTGAAATGGTCTTTTGAGGAAAGAACCACACAGATTGAGTGGACCTGTCCAGTCAGTGCACGCATTTGTCGGTAATCGTGCAGCTCAACTCAGAAGTCAAGGAGCTCAACGATTCGACGAACATTACCAAAGAAAGGACATTTGGGTAGGCCGCATATAGTACTCAAACTGCCAGACCATGGTTAAAACTAACTAAGAAAAGAAAAGAAAAAAAAAGAAAAAAATCAATGACCCACATAGTCTTCACATTCACAATAATAAACAAAATAAAAAAAATACTTTACATAGTAAATATTCATGTCATTGTATTGTGGCGGAAACAATTGTCACTTAGACCACCTTACAATTTCACAAAATACGCTGCCGCTTATGAAGTTGCGCCAGCTCCGAAAATCAGGTGATCCATTGTTCTCCGAGGGGTCAACGACCGCACGGACACACGCGCCGCGCGCACGCAGCGAGCGCGTGAGATTTGTACCGGCCGAGGTGACGACGTCCTTGAGCTGCGGACCGGTGGCGCGCACACGAAGCTACCTACGCGCGCGCCGAGCAACGACCACCAGTTCAGTCTCGACTAGCTATCATACCACTCGGTTCGCGACGCGCTTTGTATTGACTTTGCTTGTATAAAATCGCTTGCTGTGTTTATAATTTTATGCTGATATAATATATTATAATTTAATAATCTATACTTATAATAAATCTGTAGAAGTGAAAATTCTGTACATTGAAAATATCAAAAAAATAAATGGCATGGTGTTACTAGACCGACACCGAACCCAAAAATATGATTAAATTTTTTTTTGTCTGTCTGTCTGTCTGTCTGTTTGTTCAGGTATCACGCAAAAACTACCGGTTCGATTGCAATGAAACTTGGTATAATTATTCTTTAGTATCCTGGGCACCACACTGGGTACTTTTTATCCCGGAAAAGTATCCTATCCTACGGTTGGGGGGTGTCAAAGTTTGTACGGAAGAATTTTAACGCGCTGTCCGATTAACTCGAAACTCAATATTTATACTTAAACCCAAAAATTAAGAATAACGTGTATCAGGATTTTTCGAAATTCAACCCCTAAGGGGGTAAAATAAGGGATGAAAGTTTGTATGAGAAATCTTATTCCTTGAGGTAATAAATATGAAACTTCGCACGAATAGTTATCTAAATAAATTATAAAGTTTGTAGTTTTTGTTTTTCTAAATTACCCCCTAAAGGGGGATTGGGGGGTGTCAGTGTTTGCATGGAAGAATTTTAACGCGCTGTCCGATTAATTCGAAACTCAATATTTATACTTAAAACCCATGGGGATGTATGGGGTAATTTCCGACACTCAGGCGGGCGAAGCCGCGGGCAGCAGCTAGTCGCTAATAATATTCTTCATTTCGCCTCTTCGTATACTCATTCTCTCATCCTCACATCTTTCCGCTTCGCTTCGCTCTGATCTAATATAAATTAGATACCGGGTTCGATTCCCGACTCGGGTAGAATTAGTCAACTAGACTAATTTCTACATTGGTGACCCCGACGTGATTACGCGTTCAAGACCGAAGACTCCGAGACTCCAGGCAGTCCAGAACACCAGTGGAACATCAGGAACGAGGTCTGGAAACCATTGTGTGTGTTTGTTTCCGTGGCGAACGGAACAACTTTTGAGGTGGGGTCTCAGTCATAAGCGGTGAGCGATTTTTTAATTTTTTTTCACAATGCCGGAAACGGATGGGTTTGCTGATTGCAAGGACGCTCCCGTTATCTCTGGTGAGGTTTCGAAGATTGGAATGCCATTGCGTTGTCCACCATTTTGCCCGGAAGAGCCGGCCTTATGGTTTGCGCAACTAGAGGGCCAATTTATTATGTCCAGAATTTCGAGCGATAACACGAAATTCTATTTTGTATCCTCACAGCTGGAAGCCAAGTACGCCTTGCAAGTCAAGGACATTATCACCAACCCACCAGAGACAAACAAGTTCGAAACCTTAAAAACTGAGCTCGTCAAGCGATTGTCAGCGTCTCAGGAGAAGCGCATTAAGCAACTCCTCTGCCACGAAGAGCTAGGCGATCGTAAGCCATCTCATTTCCTTCGGCACCTTCAGAACCTAGCTGGACCAACGGGCGCTTCAGAGTTCGTCAAAAGTATTTGGACGAACAGGCTGCCACCAAATATACAGACTGTCATTGCCTCACAAATAGCTGATTTACAGGTCGAGAAATTAGCTGACATTGCAGACAAGGTGTACGAGATCGCCCCGATGACGCCGCAAGTTGCCAGCACCTCTGCTACCACTGACACCGCTTCCTTGGACCTGGCAAAGCAAGTGAGCGAGCTGACGAAGCAGGTAGCCGAGCTCACTTCTCGCATGAATGGCAGAGGGCGAGACCGCTCACGCTCGAGACCCCACAATCACCACCGAAGGTATGCTCGTTCCAAAAGTAGGCCACAGCAACCGCCTCCTAACCACCCGCACTGCTTTTACCACTACACCTACGGGGACAATGCAAAGAACTGTAGGTCGCCCTGCACTTACACGTCGGAAAACAGGAAGGGCGGTCGCAAGTAGCGGCCAACGACTGCCCCACGTCTTCAGGCCGTCTATTTGTTACCGACCGGACTTCAAAAGCGCAGTTCCTTGTGGATACTGGTTCCGACTTGTGTGTTTTTCCCCGGTCTGCTGTCCAGACGCCCTGCATCAAGTCAAGATACGATCTGGTGGCTGCTAACGGTACGGTAATACATACCTATGGGCCTACACAGCTGCATTTAAATTTAGGCCTCAGGAGGAATTATAGCTGGAGCTTCACTATAGCCGATGTGGGGAAACCCATCATAGGAGTGGACTTCCTCAGCCACTACAATCTGTTGGTAGATTGCAGGAACCAACGCTTAATCGACAGTTTAACGTCTTTGTCGGTTCCAGCCGCGCACTGCAGTACCGTCGATATTGTATCCGTGAAGGCCGTCGTAGGGGATACCGGCTACCACCACATACTACGTGAGTACCCAGAAATTACACGACCACCAGGCAAACAGCTACCAGGTACACCCAATACGCTGCACCACATTAGGACGACGCCAGGGCCACCGGTAGCATGCAAACCTAGACGCCTCGACCCAGCTCGTCTTCAAGTCGCTAAGAAGGAGTTTGAGGAGATGCTGGCAAGCGGGGTAGCGAGACGTTCCGAGAGTGCGTGGTCAGCACCACTGCACTTGGTGAAGAAGAAGGACGACGGATGGAGACCATGTGGCGACTACAGGGCACTAAATGCCAGAACAATACCTGACAGGTACCCCATTCGTCATATTCATGATTTCTCTCACCAACTATCAGGCTGCTCTGTCTTCTCTACCATCGATCTCGTAAAGGCCTATAATCAATTAGCAATTAATCCAGAGGACATTCCAAAGACTGTGATTACTACACCTTTTGGTCTTTACGAGTTCCCTTTTATGACGTTTGGGTTGAGGAACGCAGCACAAACCTTTCAACGGTTCATCGACGAAGTCCTTCTTGGCCTTGACTTCTGCTATGGGTACGTGGACGATATTTTAGTCTTCTCAGCGTCTCCAGAAGAGCACGAAGCCCATCTACGTCAACTGTTCAGTCGCCTGAGGCAGTACGGCATCGTGGTCAACACAGCTAAGTGCAAAATCGGACAGACTGAATTTGTTTTCCTCGGTTACTGCGTGTCAGCGGAAGGGACGAGGCCAGTTCAGTCTAAGGTCCAGGCCATACAGGAGTATCCGGTTCCCAAGACCGTCAAGGAGTTGCGACGATTCCTTGGTATGGTAAACTTTTATCGCCGATTCGTTCCGAACGCAGCCAAACTTCAGGCACCGCTAAACGCTCTCCTTGCTGGGCCCAAGATAAAAGGTTCGCATCCAGTAGTCATGACTCCAGAATTGCTAAAGGCTTTCGAAGACTGCAAATCCTCGCTGTCCAAAGCAACGCTACTGGCTCATCCAGATGCATCTGCAGAGTTAACCATCGTGACAGATGCCTCTGATACTGCAATCGGCGCCGTACTTCAACAGCAGAAGGGCGGCAACTGGCAACCACTAGCTTTCTACTCGCACAAGCTAAGTGGGGCCCAAAAGAAGTACAGCCCATACAACCGTGAGCTACTTGCAATTTATGAGGCAATCAAGTACTTTCGACACATGGTCGAGGCTAGAAACTTCGCAATCTTCACGGACCATAAGCCGCTTACCTTTGCCTTCAGGACGAATAGGGATAATTGCTCACCTAGGCAATTCAGGTACCTGGACTTCATCGGGCAATTTACTACAGATCTGAGGTATTTACCGGGCAGTGAGAACGTTGCCGCCGATGCATTGTCGCGCGTGGAGGAGGTAACAGCAGCTGTCGACTTCGAGGAACTTGCAAGACTTCAGGACACAGATCCAGAACTGCAAGACCTAATTCGTCATGGTTCCACGTTGAAACTTCAAAAGGTAGCATCTCCTTACAGTAACGACTTACCAGTCTATTGCGACACCTCCACGCCGACGCTTCGCCCCTATATAACGCCTACATTGCGACGACAGGCATTCGACTCGCTGCACGATTTACATCATCCTGGGAATACAGCTACAGTGCGACTGGTGACACAACACTTTGTTTGGCCAGGGATTCGCAAAGATTGTAGAGAGTGGGCTAGGCAATGCCTACAGTGCCAGACGTGCAAAACTGCACGTCACACTAAAGCTCCACTTTCAACCTACCTTACTCCTTCTTCCCGATTTTCTCACATTCACCTCGACATAGTAGGGCCCCTAACCCCTTCGTCTGATTACAGATACTGCCTCACCGTCATTGACCGATTCACGCGATGGCCTGAGGCGTACCCTTTGAAGGACATCACGGCGGAGACCTGCGCAGCTGCCCTGGTGTCTGGCTGGATAGCCAGGTTCGGCTGTCCCGCACGGGTCACCACAGACCGTGGTCGCCAGTTCGAGAGTCATCTCTTCAAGGCTCTCACTACCTTGGTGGGTGCAGACCACTATCACACCACCGCCTATCACCCAGCAGCGAACGGCATCGTAGAACGACTACACCGGCAGCTGAAGGCTGCCATCATGTGCCACACTTCCTCACAGTGGACAGAAGCACTTCCACTGGTACTTCTCGGCATGCGCAACTCTTGGAAGGAAGATGTCCAAGCTACGCCTGCAGAGCTGGTCTATGGCGAAGCACTACACCTACCCGCCCAGTTCCTGTCTCCCAAAGATGACTTCACCACAACCGATGTCACGGAGTACGCTGCGAGTCTGCGAGTCCACATGGCCAAACTAGCTCCTAAACCAACTTCGTGGCACACCAGCACCACTTCACCTTTCTACATTCCTCGAGACCTACACTCTTCCTCACACGTCTCCGTCCGCCGAGACCATGTTAGAAGATCACTGGAACCGCCTTACGCTGGACCCTACAAGGTCATACAAAGACACTCCAAATACTTCGTGGTCGAGGTGAATGGGAAGACCAACAACATCTCGGTGGACAGGCTGAAACCCGCCTACATGACGCAAGAGGAGACGGTGATTCCAGCTGAAGAACCAACGGCCACAAACACCACTTCATTTACAACCGGCGGCGATGCAGAGAAGAGGACGCGAAGCGGGCGGCGCGTCAGATTTCCCGATTTCTATCGACCGTAGTTACGGTCTGGCCAGGGGGAATATGTGGCAGAAACAATTGTCACTTAGACCGCCACCTTACAATTTCACAAAATACGCTGCCGGTTATGAAGTTGCGCCAGCTCCGAAAATCAGGTGATCCATTGTTCTCCGAGGGGTCAACGACCGCTTGGACACACGCGCCGCGCGCACGCAGCGAGCGCGTGAGATTTGTACCGGCCGAGGTGACGACGTCCTTGAGCTGCGGACCGGTGGCGCGCACACGAAGCTACCTACGCGCGCGCCGAGCAACGACCATCAGTTCAGTCTCGACTAGCTATCATACCACTCGGTTCGCGACGCGCTTTGTATTGACTTTGCTTGTATAAAATCGCTTGCTGTGTTTATAATTTTATGCTGATATAATATAATTTAATAATCGCTAATAATATTCTTCATTTCGCCTCTTCGTATACTCATTCTCTCATCCTCACATCTTACCGCTTCGCTTCGCTCTGATCTAATATAAATTAGATACCGGGTTCGATTCCCGACTCGGGTAGAATTAGTCAACTAGACTAATTTCTACAGTATTATAAAAAAGTTCATTAATGTCAATATGTATATAAAATCCAGAGATGATCTTGGTCAGATCATTGGAGGACCATGTAGATTTGTGTCTGAAATGGCCTTTTGAAGAAACAACCATACAGATTTGAGTGGACCTGTCCAGTCAGCACTTAATGAGCTCAACGAATAGACGAACAATACTAAAGAAAGGACATTTGGGTAGGCCGCATAAAGTACTCAAACCGCCAGACTATCATAAAAAGTAACTGAGAAAGAGAGAAAATATATTTGACCCACATAGTCCTCACATTCACAATAATTAAAATAATAATAATATTATACTTCATAAAGTAAATATGGCTGTCATTGTGTTTCTAATAAAATAAAAAAATCAGTAAAAGAACGTTAAAATAAATGAATTGGAGCAGCTCACTCCCAAGCCTTTTTGTCATCAATATAATCTTTTACGGTATAAAACGCTTTCTGGCACAACTTACGTTTAATGAATGATTTGAATTTATTAAGGCTGAGGCTTTGTACTTGGCTTGGAAGTTTATTATAAAAGCATATACATTGACATCTGAACGAGCCACCTATTTTCTTGAGCCTTGTTGAAGGTACAACAAATTTGTGTTTGTTCCTAGTATTTATATTATGAATATCACTGTATTTCTTAAACAATTTAATGTTTTTATGGGCATATAAAAGATTTTCTAAAATATATTGAGAAGGCACAGTCATTACATTGATCTCCTTAAATTTCTCTCTAAGAGACTGTCTGGGACTTAATTTATAAATTGATCGCACAGCTCTTTTCTGCAAAACAAAGACAGTTTGAATGTCGGCGGCATTTCCCCACAACAGAATACCGTACGACATTACACTGTGAAATTAGCTAAAGTACACTAAACGTGCTGTCTCTATGTCAGTTAAATTACGAATTTTTCTAACAGCATAAGCTGCGGAGCTTAGCTTTTTTGACAATTTATCTATATGTGGGCCCCACTGAAGCTTAGCATCCAAAGTCAAGCCCAAGAATACTGTGCTATCTTCAGGATTCAATTCTTCGCCCTTCATCAACACACTAGTTTTCACCTGCCTAACGTGAGGTAACGTAAACTTAATGCATTTGGTTTTTTTCTCATTGAGAAGTAAATTGTTAACATTAAACCAGTGAACTACTTTTGAGATCGCGCTATTTACATCGTCAGTAACCAGCTGCTGACGTTTAAGTTTAAACAAAAGTGAAGTGTCATCCGCAAACAACACTATATCATGATCCTTTATGAGGTAAGGCAAGTCATTAATACAAGGTGCAGTTTTCAACCTGCAAAACATTTCAGGAGGTTGTTATGAGACTCGTAAATAATCATATAACAATACGATACCAAGTCAATAATCAATAATACTTTTTATTTCCGATTTTTCAATTTTATTGTTTTTCAGAATAACTCTCTTAATAACCCTCTTCAAAAAAACAGAATCACCCATTGCCAGTCGCGCACGCGCGTCCCTCCCGTGAGGATGTATTTTTGATGAATGAAACTTGGAGTTTTTGTTAAAATGTCGACAGTGGTTAAGTGCGTTTCCTGTAACGTAGTTATAGATGAATTGCTATCGTATATTCAAAACAAAATATCAGTGATCGATGAAGACACGTTAGTGCGGTTTTGTACATCTTCGTTTACAAGTGAAGATATCGAAAAATCTAAAACACTGCTGTACGAATCGGTTCCTGTGGAGAAGGCGAAAATAAAGAGGAAAAATAAAGGCAAGGAACAACGAGATCTAGTTGACATAATTAATGTTTTTAAGTCAGTGGATCCGGATCAATTCCCAATTTTCGTAGCAAGGAACTTGGAAAAGCTACCCCCAATACTTTTTGACCACCTTGATTGCACAAAACTTCTAAAGGATTTGCTTCAAATTCAGAATGAAGTCAAAGAAATTAAAGAGGTATATGTGTCGTAGAAACAATTGAAAGATTTTAAAACGGAGATTTTGACATTACAAAATGACTCATTAATACCGGCGGCATCTGTGTGTAAAGTGAACATGAAACGAGGCGGATGGCTTATGGAAAGCGGTCCCATTGGATTATCCCACGATATTAATTCATCAGTTGCAAGTCATCTAATGACTGCAATAATAGTATCGAGGAGTCCTCATTACAAATACTGGACAATAACGAACAATCATTTAGAAAAATAAAGAAGGTAGATGCTTCCGACCGCGGTATTCAGTCAGCAGCTGTCTTGCCGCAGCGAGCGGCCGAGTGCGTTCGCTCCCCTCGCGTCGCAACCGCCGCCGCAGGCGCCCGCACCGTCGCCGCTAGCTCAACTTCGAGGCGAAAGGCTGTGACGTCACCGCCGCCGATTGTACATGAGCCGGTGCAAAACAATAATAATGACGGATGGGAAAAAGTTTCATACCGCAGAAAGCGTAATATGAGCTACCGATACCTGGGCACCACTGGTACCGCCAGGGAGAATGAAGGGAAATTCAAAGCTGCAACAAAAACAGTGCCAATTTTCATTACTAAAGTGCATAAAGACACGACGGAGAAAGATATTGCTGATTATGTGCGTCATAAAACGGGCGAGGTGATCACGCTTGAAAGTATATCGTTTAAATATCCTAAAGAACATAACGCATACAAATTCTTTGTTTCGGAAACCAAAATGGAGATGTTTCTTGATTGCAAACTATGGCCTGAGGGAATTATTTTCAAAAGATTCGTAAATTTTAAAATGCGAAATTACACGAACGGTGCAAGCAGCGGTACTGTGAACGGCGTAAAATAAATATTAATGTATAACCTAGTAAGCTACAATTGTAAGAGTATAAAACGCTCGGTGGAGAGTGTCAGGCAACTATGTAGCACGTCGGACATAAT
This sequence comes from Eupsilia transversa, assembly GCA_914767815.1. Lineage (NCBI taxonomy): Eukaryota > Metazoa > Arthropoda > Insecta > Lepidoptera > Noctuidae > Eupsilia > Eupsilia transversa. The sequence goes on along the minus strand of OU611873.1, from coordinate 18,380,848 downwards.
TGCCTTGCAGGAAACATGGTTGCTGCCCCACGATATTTCGTTCCTGAGCGAAATCGACGCTGAGTTCGGGTGCACTGGGACGTCGGCGGTGGACACCACGGCCGGCATGCTACGAGGACGGCCCTACGGCGGAGTTGCACTGCTGTGGCGAAAAGTGTTTTTGATAACGTTTCGGTAATACAGTGCGATAACCGGCGAGTGTGTGCTGTTAAAGTATGCATGAAATCAAGGTCATTTCTAGTGTTCAGTGTATACATGCCGACGGATAATTGTGCGAACTTAACGGATTTTACGGATTGCCTCAGCCTGGTGAGTGCCATAATCAATAATGAAAATATCGAAACTGCTTTTGTACTCGGAGACTTTAATTCGTATCCCAATGAACAATTTTATACTGAATTAGTTTCTTTTTGTCGGGAATCGGAATTATTTTGTGCCGATGTTGAACTGTTAGGAGTAAACTCTGACACTTATACTTTTATAAGCGAGGCTAACGGCTCGAGACGTTGGCTAGATCACTGTGTTGCTACGAAAGCAGCCATGTGCACTATTATTAATGTAAATGTTAAATATGATGTACTTTGGTCAGACCACTTCCCTCTTATGATACAATGTAACTTAAATGAGATCAAAACAAAATTGTACAATTCAAATGATGATAAAAATCTGTCATATAATAAAATAAAATGGGGTGATAGAAAACCCAAGCAAATTGACATTTATACTAAATTTTGTAATGATAATTTAAAATATATTGACTTTCCAATTGAATTGAGTGAGTTAAGTGTGGTAGCCCTACTACAATTAGCTTTGTCAGCAGTGCAGCTTCTTCCAAATCTAGTGAGTAAGTAATTATAATGTAGAACATTGTCGTCACGCCACAATTGTCATGTTAGCATAATTTAGCTATAAGTACCTTGTAACTTTAGGATTAAGATTATTATTATCTTCATTGTGACTCTGTCAGTTAAATAAAGTTATTTTTATAAATCTCCGATTGTCGTTAACTTAATTGGCGCAGCCGGTAGGATCTCTGTGGTCACTCAGTATAGTATAAAACTCTACAAGCTGCTGTGACATCTGTTCCAACAGTTTAACAGAGATCGCCGAACAAACAAATTTATTGAGCAACTTCATCGAGAGGCTGACGCTGAGTGTGGTGATAATAATCCAGGGAGGAGATGGGAGTAACTTCGGGACTGTGAGTAGAACTTTTTCACTATCCTTTCTGTTTTCCTTTACGTTTTCCTCTTTGATTAGATATATGTGTTTATGTTATTAGGGGTCGGACAATATCTGGGTAACATACATATTTTATTACGATAGAAATTTCGTGATAGAATAAATAGGTAGATATAGTCACTTTAGTACATTTTATTACGATACAATTCTCGCGATAAAACAATTCGGTAGGCATAATTGTTTAATACCTACAGTTTATTACGATAAAATTTTCATATTAAACTGTAACACTAGGTTAGCATTTTCTTGGTGTGTGTAGCGTTTCAAGTTTCAATAACAATGGATCAGATCGTACCAGTTCCGTCAACAATGACTAGCATTATTCCGGAATTTAGTGGCGATGCTAGACAGCTTCCACTGTTTATCAAGAAATGCGAATATATATTAAATAAGTTCCGAGGAGGAGACGCTCAGAACGAATAGTTGTATCACATCATAACTAGTAAACTTTCGGGCGAAGCCGCAAACTTAGTAGGAGAGCGGGATCAAATAAATAATTGGGATGAATTAAAAGATTTGTTAATGCAACATTTTGGGGATCCTAGGACCGAAGAATGTTTGGTGTTGGAGTTGGAATCTTTGAAGATTAACCAAAACGAAAGTTATTTAGATTTTTGCCATAGGATACAGAACATACGTAGTATTCTTATTGCAAAAATTAATGAAACAATAAGCAATATTAATCTACGTCAAGCAAAGCAGCATATTTATACTAATTTGTCGCTGAATGTTTTCTTATATAATTTACCTGCGTATTTAGTTAGGCTAGTACGATTGAGAAATGTAACGACCTTGGAGGATGCCTTAAAGGTGGTATTAGAAGAACAGAACTTCCAAACGGTTTATGATCAAAAAAATAGCAGAAGTAAGCCATTAAGGGAATTTACGGAAACACATAATAACATTCCCAAAAAACGCTTAATTATCAAGCAAGGGAGGCAAATCCGAATGCACCTAATAGTTCACAAAATAATATAAACCAGCCAGGCTCATCAAACCCGTCGTTTCAATCGAGAAATTCGCATTTTGCACAAAATCAAATTCCGCAACAAACTAGGTCAGCTTCAGGGACGTCGAGTCAGCATGACCGGCGATTGACGTCGGCGCATAATACACCGGTTGCAAATGCAAGGGCAAACACCGATGTTACTATGCGAACTGCGAGCTCTAGACGTGTCAATTACATAAACAATTATTCATACGATAGCGATAATCAGTATGAGTTTGAAAGGGAACTACAACCAAGTACTTCGGACGAGCCTGTATTGACGGAAAATTTTCATCTAAGGGCCTCGAACAGAGAGAACATATAGTTTTGAATTGCACTAGTTTTCGTTCTTTGCCATATATTATAATTCCAGAGTTAGGTAATGCAGTTTTTATGTTAGACTCTGGCAGCACTAGGTCGTTTATCGGGTCGCATATAGCGAATCAATATTTTAGAAATAAAATATGTAATGAGCGTTTTAATGTCGTTAGCACACATGGTATTAGCGAGCATACACAAGTTATTTGTACGCAATTAACTAACATTTTTAAATGTTCGGAGGATCATAAGTTTTATCTTTACGATGTCGATAGTAACTACGATGGTTTGATAGGGAGTAATCTAATGAAACAATTAGGCGCAAAGATTGACTACGAAACGTCAATGTTGTGCACAAAAAAAACAAACATACCGTTCGTCTATTCGTCAACATTTACATATGTTCTGCCAGCACGTTGTGAAGTAAAAGTTAACCTTCCAGTTAATTTAACGTATGGCGAGGCTATTTTGGATTATAAAGAATTAACCGAGGGAATAAGAATGCCCTGTGCTTTAGTAAACTGTGTTAATGGGTTTGCATATACGGTTATTCAAAATTGTAAAGACAAAGAAATGATCCTTAAGGTCACTAGCCCATTTAAGGTAGAACAGTGTAATAATGGCGACTTAGCAGTAAATAACCTAAGCGAAACGGATGGAGTGAATGATTTGTTATTAAAAAATCTTAGCAAATTACGATCCACACCATGTTTCTTTCTTCCTCATTCATGTGATACTTGCGAGGAATATAAGGATATTTTTTATTGCGAAGACATACCGTTGTCTTTTACGAATGACGTCAAGCATAAGATTAGAACTACGAACGAAGATCCAATTAACGTCAAAGCATATAGGTTGCCGCCAGCACAAACAGAGGAAATTAGGCGTCAAGTAGATAAGATGTTAAGGGACGATGTAATCCGAGAATCAAATTCTCCTTGGAGTGCACCTGTCCATTGAGTTCCAAAAAAGTTGGACGCGTCAGGCCAACAGAAATGGAGAATGGTTGTGGATTATAGACGATTGAACGACATAACCATAGACGATAAATACCCTTTGCCAAATATTAATGACCTTTTTGATAAGTTGGGAAAGAGTATGTATTTTTCAACTTTAGACCTTGCCTCAGGCGTCATCACTATCATCAGTTACAAATTCAAGAAGAGGATAGGCAGAAAACCGCATTTACAACACCATTTGGGCTATATGAATTTAATAGAATGTCCTTTGGTTTAAAAACAGCGCCTGCTACTTTTCAACGAGCAATGGATAGTGTACTTAGAGGGTTACAAGGGTTGCATTGCCTTGTCTATTTGGATGACGTAATCATATTTTCTACAAGCCTACAGGAACACATCGTTAAGCTCAAAGCAATTTTTGAACGATTTAGAAAAACAAATCTAAAAGTTCAACTGGATAAGTCCGAATTTCTAAGAAAAGAAGTTATATACCTAGGTCATACAATTACAAAAGATGGTCTTAAACCTTATAATGATAAGATAGAAGCTATCTTAAAATATCCAATACCAAAAACAGTCACGGAGATAAAAAGTTTCTTGGGTTTGATAGGATATTATAGGAAATTTATCAAGGATTTCTCTAAGATAACGGGACCTCTTACAGCATGTTTAAAGAAAGGAAAAAGTATAATAATAGATGACGTATATAGGAAAAGTTTTGAAACATGTAAAGAATTACTAACAAATGCACCTTTTCTGCAATTTCCTGACTTCAACGAGCCTTTTATTCTCACAACTGACGCATCAAATTTCGCTGTTGGCGCTGTTTTGTCTCAAGGCAACATAGGCTCAGATAAACCAATTGCATTTGCTAGTAGGAAATTAAGTGATACAGAGTCTAGATATAGCACAATAGAGAAAGAGTTATTAGCCATAGTATGGGCGGTCAAATACTTCAGACCCTATTTATATGGCAGGAAGTTTATTATATATACCGACCACAGACCATTAGCTTGGCTGAACTCGTTAAAGGAACCAAATAGCAAGTTAACTAGGTGGAGATTACGGTTAGAGGATTACAATTTTGATATTCATTATAAAAAGGGTCAACAAAATACAAATGCAGATGCCTTATCACGCATTAAAATCAATGTTACCAATGATTGTGAGTCAATGATTGTAAATGTGGATGAACAGGAAAAAAGGTTGCAGGAGCATTTAGATGAGAGGACTAATGAGATAATAAAACTTAGCAAAAAGGAATCAGAATCAGAATCTGATATTTTGATCGTCTCTAACGCAGGCTGCGTTAGAGACGATCGAAATATCAGATTCTGAAAGCGATGCTGCTACAGCCAATTCTATATCCAATAGAGAGCACGAAGGTATACCTATCCTCAAAGAAGCGATAGACACCAAGCCTAGACAAATTCACATTTTTACTTGGTTTAAAGATAGCTTGGCTGTAAAAGACATTTCTAATGACAAAAAAAAAATTTTGGAAGTTCATTTACCTACGAATAACCAGGATTTAGTAAAAAAAAATCTTAAGGAATACATAGATTACAAGCATAAATATTTCATATATTTCGAAGATCCGTCACATAGGAAAACGTTTGTCAACGTTATTACTTCACTCTATAAAAAGGGAACTCATCAATTTGTTGAATGTACTGAAAGAGTAGTGAACGTGACAGATGAGAATGAGCAAAAGGACTTAGTTTTAAAATATCATCAGGGTAAAACCTGTCATAGGGGTATTAGGGAGACATTAATTAAATTAAAACGATCATACTGGTGGAGTAAGATGCAGGAAACAGTTACTGCCATCATTAATGCCTGTGAAGAATGTAAAAAAATGAAGTATGACAGGAAACCTCTGAAACCATTTATACAGCTAACACAGACGCCAGATGGCCCATTACAAGAAGTTTTTATTGATCTTTTATACATTGAAAAGAACCAATATCTGACAGTGGTAGACTCATTCAATAAGTTAGGACAAGCTATTTACATACCTAACAAAAGTACACCAGAGGTAGTAAGAGCCTTAATTAAATATTTTAGCATGTATGGAACACCCAAGAAAATAAGTAGTGATTCAGGCACAGAATTCAACAACGAACTGCTCAAAGAAATGTTGAACCTTTACAAAATAGATCAGCACATCGCAACACCAAATAATCCCAATTCAATGGCAATTGTAGAGCGTTTTCATTCTACAATAATAGAAATTTACAGATTAGCAAAATACGAGCAAAATGGCCTGGATGCTACATCTGTAATGACATACGCGATCATGGGATATAATAACACAATTCATAGTGCCACAAATTTCACACCTTTTGAGGTAGTTTTCGGACATACAGAGTCAGGGAATGTTTTTGATATTGATAGAGATAAAAACTTAATGCAGAAAATTTTACAAGACCATCGTAAAAGGTTGAAAATTCTTTACCAACACATGAGTAGCCAGATGATAGGACATAAAAGTTTAGTCAGGGAAAAGAAAGGAGGAGAATATAATATCCCAAGTGTAGTAGATGGGGACACGATTTATATGAAAAATACTAGAACTAGAAAAGCTAAAGAGTTGCCTCGTTTTGAAAAAGCAATCGTTATGGGAAATGTTGACAAAAACATAGTCCCAGTTAAGCTTAAAAATAGACGTACGAGAGTAGCATTAAAAAACGTTAAACGTCCTTCACAGATGGTGGTCGATACTTCTCGTCCTAGTGGATCAAGGGACAACTTTGAACATCCAGAAAATCGATCAGAATCCCGGGATAGTTCCGATCCGGATTGGGACGGCTCTGATGAAGAATAACCACTGGGACATCATAAAAACAAAAGATCTAAACTCTTTAGCCCTTCAATTAGAGAATAATATACTAGAATATAATAAGTTAAAAATAATTTGTAATAGTAATAGCGAAATATATAGGGAACTTATAGGATTAACCGGACAGATAGATTCTCTGGTAGAATTAACCAAGGATAGGTTACAGCAGATTTTACTGCCAAGAAGAACAAAAAGAGGTATTTTGAACCCGTTGGGCTCTCTCGTTAAAGTAATAACGGGAAATTTAGATAACGAGGATGCTAAGAAGTACGATTTAGAAATAATTAATCTAGGAAAAAGGGAACATTCAGTTGAACGAAGGGTATCATTAATGCTTTGGGCTTTCGATAAATTGCTTAATGTTTCAGACGATATCAATTTCAATACTAAACATTTAAATCTAAAAATGAAACAATTTCAGTCTCTTGTTCAAAATCAAACAAAGTACTCCAATTTGATTTCAGTCATGAATAGTATGCACCAAATATTAAATAATTTTCGCACTATTTACACCATCATTTATGAACTAGAAACAGCCATTGCCTTTAGCAAAATACACATATTACATCAATCAATAATTAACTCTACGGAACTATTTAATATTTTGAAGGTAATCAAAACGCACCATAGTTTAGTTTACCCATTAGATATTCATAACTTAGTTAAGTTAGAGGGAAGTATAAAAATTAAGGGGTTTATAGATAATAGTAAAATAGTTTTCATTTTGGAAGTCCCACTAGTAGACAGTAACACATATATCTATTATAAAGTTATCCCTGTTCCAATTTTTATCCCTTCCACGAAAAAACCCTATGTCATTATTCCGAAATATCCTTACCTACTGGTGAAAAAGTCGAAATACAGGTCCGTAGTAGACAGCTGCAAGGAAATAGATGACCTCACATATCTTTGCTCAGAAGACAACGTACTTCAGTACCCAGAGGAAACATGTGTCGAACAACTGATAAATTAAATATCTATCCGCTCTCGTTACGGGAGTGTAAACTAAAACTTGAAAAATGGCTCCAAAAACTGACTTATGAGGAAACAGAGTGCCTCATACAAACTTAAATTACACTAATATCTCTTCTTCTTCTCATTCACTCTCACACACACACACACAAACACACCCACACACACACACCCACACACACACACCCACACACACACACCCACACACACACACACATTAATATTATTAATAAATGCCTAGTTCTAGTTTTATTACTATTAATAAATGTCTATGTCTAGTTTCTACCAAAAAGTATAACTAAATTTGTGATAATGGAACTCAGTTTGCTTTCGCTCCTGGGGTGGGCGCTAATAACTGCGACACAGTTATTAAACTAACGCAGTATTAACGTACACAAGACTTGTAATATGTTATTGTTCCAATAAAATATTTGTATTTGAAAAAAAAAAAAAAAAAAACTTATGTTACTAAAACATAATTTCACGGACTGCCAGCGGACTGCCACGAACACCAGTTGAAAATTGAGGAAACCAAGATACAACCCATATCTGAAAGTCACTGGTTGGTGTATGCAGAAAAAGGTATCCAAACAACGGAACATTGTGACGACGAAACCAGGAAATACACCTTGCAAGGTACATACATCTTAGTACCAAGTCAGCATTGCACCCTGCAGATCGCTGATATCTCCATTACAACGCCGGCGAACAGTAGTACAATCTCCTTCAGCCTGCCAACAGCACAGATGCCCGAACTCCGTCATGATGTCAGCCCACCGGCGAAGCAGATGGATCTTAGAGGGGTGGACTTAGGTGACATCAAGGACTTATTGAACCGAGCAAAATACAGCGAAAGTGTCAGTGATTTCGAGTCATACATACGTGTAACAAGTGACAACATCAGTGTGTGGACCCTAAGTATTTACGTCATAATTTTAGTTTCTGTTATAGGGTTCATTATATATAAATGGGACTTATTTAGAATTTGTAAGAGAAATTCCCTAAAGACTACTCAGTTAGCCTTTAGATAATTTCTCTCTTAGGGAGGGAGGAGTTAAGTGTGGTAGCCCTACTACAATTAGCTTTGTCAGCTTCTTCCAAATCTAGTGAGTAAGTAATTATAATGTAGAACATTGTCGTCACGCCACAATTGTCATGTTAGCATAATTTAGCTATAAGTACCTTGTATCTTTAGGATTAAGATTATTATTATCTTCATTGTGACTCTGTCAGTATGTAACTGACAGAGTCAGAAGTTATTTTTATAAATCTCCGATTGTCGTTAACTTAATTAGTGCATGTTGTGACTATGTTTGTAATCATTTGGACCACAGAACTATTATTGATAAAATGTATGATGACATTGTTAATATTTTATGCCAAGCAGCTTCTGAAGGTTGTGAAATAAACTATAAGCGAAATAGAAAGCCAGTAATGGTGTGGAATAAGCACGTGAGTGATGCTCACAAGCAGGCCAGGCTAAAGTTTGAGCAGTGGGTATCTTACGGTAGACCACGTGAGGGTCGTGTTTGGATTGATATGCAAACAAGTCGAAAACAATTTAAGTCGCGCTTACGGTGGTGCCAGGTCAATAGTGACCAAATTAAAATGGACGTGTTGGCGTCGCATCATTCTAAGGGCGACTTCCGCAGTTTTTGGAAGTCCACCGATAAACTCAATAGTAAGCCTGGCCTGCCGGTGAGTATCAGCGGGTCTGCTGATGTCACAGGGATTGCCGAGTTGTTTATGCAGCACTTCGCTGTTTCGTCACCGTTGGGACCGTCACAGTTAACAGTAAGCAGTACTGGTTGTAGTGGTCAGGAGTTCAGTGTCCGGTTTACGGCAAAGGAGGTAAGACATGTCATTATGTCTATGTCGAGGGGCAAGTCTCCAGGCCACGACGATTTAAGTATTGAACACCTTAAGCATGCTGGTCGTCATCTTCCCAGAGTCCTGGCAATGTTCTACTCCTTGTGTATAGGCCATTCGTATCTGCCTGAGAGGATGATGAAAACTGTGGTGGTGCCAATGATTAAGAATAAGACCGGTGATGTGAGCGATAAAAACAACTATAGGCCCATCTCATTGGCCACTATTATCTCGAAGGCGCTTGACGGGTTGCTTAACACACAGCTGGATAAACACCTGAACTTGCATGATAACCAGTTTGGATTCAAAGCTGGTCTCTCTACAGAAACAGCTATATTGTGTTTAAAGCAGACTGTCAAGTACTACACTGACAGAAGTACACCCGTCTGTGCTTGCTTCCTCGACTTGTCGAAGGCATTTGACTTGGTTTGCTATGATCTGCTGTGGAAAAAACTGCAGCATGCGTCAGTGCCTGGTCAACTGATCCGTATTTTCCAATACTGGTACAACAATCAGGTCAATGTTGTTCGATGGTCGGGGGCTTACTCGACCCCATATAGGTTGGAGTGCGGTGTGAGGCAGGGGGGGCTAACCTCACCGAAGCTCTTCAACCTGTATGTTAATGCGCTGATAGAGAGGCTCAGCAGCACGCATGTCGGTTGCCATATTGGAGGTGTGTGCCTAAACAATATCAGTTACGCTGACGACATGGTGCTGCTGAGCGCCTCTGTCTGTGGTGTGTCAAGGCTGATTGGCATCTGTAAAAAGTATGCTGAAGAACATGGTTTGTTGTATAACACGAACAAAAGCGAGTGCATGGTCTTTCGGGCCAAGAGGGGGTGTCCTGATTACTTGCCGGCAATTAAGCTCAACGGATGCCCACTCAATAGAGTTGATACGTTTAAGTATCTTGGACATTTGTTAACCTCTGACCTGAAAGACGATGCAGACATTGAAAGAGAACGTAGGGCGCTATCTGTTCGTGCGAATATGATAGCTCGTAGATTTGCTCAATGTTCGAGGGGCGTCAAAATAGCCCTATTTAGGGCATTTTGTGCGTCCTTTTACACTAGCAGTATGTGGGTGGATTACACGCAGAAACAGTACAGCGCTCTACGCATCCAATACAACAACGCGTTCAGGGTGCTGTTGGGGCTGCCTCGCTTCTGTAGCGCATCGGGGATGTTTGCTGAGGCTTGTGTGGATTGTTTTCACACAATCATGCGCAAACGATGCACATTCCTGGTGCGTAGGGTGCGGGCTAGCCGCAACAGTATCCTGAGCGCTTTTGCTGAACGTTTTGACTGCCAGTACGTGAACCACTGCTGCATGGTTCACGTACGGACTAATGTTAAGATATTGTTTTAATTCGTAAGTATGTATAATTTCTCAATTTAATTTAATTTGTAATTTGTAAAATTCTATGATCCTATGTTGATTGAAATAAATAAATAAATAAATAATAAAATTGCGATGTATCGCGCGTCATGTCACTGTGTGCGTGAATGCGATGACCAGTGACGTCAGCCTGTACGAGTCTCCGCCCACATTTCTACGAAACGAACGCGGCACGTACTATCGACCAATGTTCCGCATGCTCACCTTTAAGGCTATAATCCCATAGCACGGCTCACGACTCGATCGCTCAATGCATGTATTTTGACCAATAGGATGCACGAAGCGTATTTTAGTAGTGTTCGTATTATTATAATGATGTACAGAAGTGTGACGCACACAGGCGCGTGCTATTCTCAATTGTTTGTGAGATGTTTTTTTAATGGACACTGCCGGCATGAGCTCTTTATGAATTATTATTGTTGACAAGAAGTAATTGCGAACTCATACTTTCTGTTCGGTTTAGGAAATGTAATAATGTAATTGCTATATTAAATTAGTATTAACTGTCAACAAACATTTTTATTAATTTGGAATAAGAAATGTTTAACAACATTTTATTTTGTCTAATTATGTCTTTTAGTTATTTATTTAAACTATTACTGCCTCCCCAATTTAAACGATGTCTTAGGCGATGCTGCCATACAAAATGCAGCGAACAAGATAGGCGCGTTGACCGGCACTGCGTAAAGGTATAAAATGTTTTTATAGACGTTTTTTTTTATACTTGTGCAATTAATTGGGTTGGATCTAGTATCGTTTGGCAGTTGTAAGGAGGTAAAAGTTGTCAAAGTTGGTAGAGGTTGGGTCCACAATTATAACGCTACCACTCTTATTAAAAGGTAATGCATATTTTACGAGTTATTAATAAAAATTGTTTCTAACTTCAAATCAGTTATAAAGCGAAAACCCATCGAGTTGGGAGTATAATTATATTTTATTACAGAAAGTATATTATATTTTATATTATATTTTATTACATCATGATATTAGAAGCCTCCAAGCCCACAGCTCCAAGCAATGTTTTAAGAGCCCACCCAACCTCAGGTGTTTATCTCGCTCGCACCATATTACTCGCGGACTGAGTGCCAGTGAGACGGTGGCGGCAATAAATCGGCAAAAGTTTAGGTAATTGCTTTTTACGGCGAAAATAATGGTAAATTCAAAAAAATAAGAAACATAGTCGCTGCTTTATAGTTAATTCAGTTAGTGTGCCAAGTTTCATGATCTAATTTGAAGTATTTTTTGAATAGCGGAGTTAATTGTTCGGTTTGGAGGTAACTTTAGATTTTTTTTCTATATAGAAAATTTTATGAAATCGGCTAACATAGTCGCTAACATTAATCCTCAACTTTAACATATATTTATTTCAAAATTAATGCTGCAGTAGTTTCGACATAACGGCGGATCTTGCTAAGCAATTGGACGACATATAGGCCCTTAAGTTGCGGAGATGAAATGGTTTACGTGAAAAAAATAAAACAAAATCGTAAAAAAATTGCAATTATTTGTTATTTTTGACATTTTGTCTTTTGAACGTTTCGTTTTACGTAATTTCAACATACTAAAATGTTTTGCTTCACATTAATTAGGAATAAAATACGTATATTGAATGATTTGGATACTTTATAGGCGCATTTCATTATATGACATAATTTCGATTCCGGATACGCCCCAGATTTTTATACTTTTTTAAGCCTTGAAATTCCTTCTGGGGTTGATCCGGAATTAAGGATGCAAGAGTGAGCGAGAGAATTATTGTAACCTGTCCGAGTACCTGTCCCGAGGACTTGGGGCACCGACTCGGACAGGTTAGGTTAGAAGGTGATGGTGGTTATTTTTTTTAAACCACGTCTTATTATCATAGCCGGCAGTGCCGGGCCGGAACAGTTGCAGAAGCAACTTTAATGTGTTTTGAGGTTAGTTTACAATAATTTATTTTTCTCAAGAACGGTGCGTTACCGTTTCATGGGAGTGGTGACAAGGGATAGGGGGCACCCATCCCACCGCCCCCCAACCCCCTCTCCCCCCTCCTGCCGAACGATACTAAATTTTAACCCAAAGTTTTACTTGACAAGCAACGATTGGCAAAAACACGATTTGTCATTTCATCATTATTCAACCAAAAGTTTGCCAAATAATTCTTTTCAGAAATTAATTAATCGATTTTTTTTTTTTGATTAACGTATTGTTTGACTAACAATTCATTATTTTTTCATGTTATCTCATAAAACAATGTTTGCAATAAAAGTGTTTTACATCTTGCATTATTATGCAATTTCCTAAAAATGTAACCTGGTGCGTCGGGTGTGGGGTAGTGACAACAGTTTTCTATCCCTAATTTCCAGTAGGCTGGACTGTCCGTACGTAAATCGTTGTTGCGCCATTTCTCATGGAATGGTGCAGCCGCGGTGAAGCGTCGGATAGTTCTGCTGCTGTGTTTTTTTGTATACTTGTATTTAGGATATAGTTAAGATTAAGATTATTATAATTACTAACATAGGATAAGTTTACTAACAAATGAGTCATGGTTACTCGAATAAATAAAATAAATTGAAATTGAAATTGAATTAAATAGGCAAAAGGGTCATTTTAATTTGTAAATCAACAAATATTATACTTTAAAAATAATTAAATGCCACAAATCGAATTGTAATAATAGAAAAAAAAAATTGTAGGCTATCCGGAATCGAACTAGTTTGATTAGGTTAACTATTTTTTAAACAAATCGATTGCCAAAAACGACTAGAATATTATATAGAAAACAAATACTTTAGTAGCTTTAAAGAACTTCAATACTTGTCTGTAAATCGTTTTAGCCAAATGGAAATCGTAAATAGATACAATCAATTTAGTTTTTTTTTAAATAAAATGATACTTAGAGTTTATTTTAAAGTTTAGCTAAATAAATGTTTGTAAAGCGAGTGTTTATAAAATTAAAAAAATGCGGAATACGTTGTTGGTGAAATAAATATAAGTAAGTGTACGAAACGTTGGTTGTAAACAAAAAAATTGTCAACTGTGTTTTGGTAAAACATTAGTGAACCCTTTTTCTTATATTGCTCTGTCTTTATTGAAATAGCACAAATACAGTAGTATTTAAACCAATACTTGGCGCAGTTAATACAATGTTATCAGAGCTTTTTGTTTATTGGCAGCGCAACTCTTACAACCCTTCTATTAAGCCTATTGTTTAACCAGTGTTAAACAATAGGATGGCTTAATAGAAGGGTCATAAAATAGGTTTGTAAAAAAATTACAAAATATTTTAAGTTATATTATTTTATTACCTTAGATTATCTCGAATGTTTTATAGTTGTTCCTTGTATACGGTTTAATACTTTTAATAGTTGTAATATTCGTTTTATCCATTTATTTGTCACACCTTAGATTTGATCGTAAATGTAACGAGTTTTTACGAACAACGTATCTTTCCGAAAAAATGTTCGAGGCATGTCGTGCAGGATGTGCTTACCGTTAGGTGGTTCATAAACGGCTGGACAGAGGACAGATCCAAAATTTTCAGCACGTAAAGCTGGAGTTTAATAAAACCCACACTTTACTTTTCGTTAATTGATACTATAATCAACGCGTTGCCGGCATTGCAAAAGACAAGAGTTTGTTGACAAATACAATAATGCTTCAGTTCCTATGCCACTTTAAAATTCGGAAGCTTTTCAAGTAATAAAACCAATATATAAGGTGCTATAAAAATATCTGCCACGGCTTTAATGAGAGGTAGTATTGTGTTTAAAGATAACAATAGTGAAGAAATTTCGTACCCCGGCACAGTTAAATCAATTTGAGAAAATAAAGTAGTTAAATAAACATTGACTCTACTCTGCATAACGTGGTTCACAAAGGAAAATGCCCATTTTTCTATGGACCGCCGTTGCGCATCAAATTTTGTTGTATGATAGCATAAATTGGATATAAAAGAGGGTTGATGTCATACTTTCAAAGGAAATAAAATTTATCCATTTGTACTGTGGGTTTTTTTTGTAATTTTCATTTTTTGATAAGTTTTGAGGTTAGTTTTGTAACAAACCTTCCACCAAAAAAAGCAGTCCTTTACAACAATATGATTTAAATTCACATAATATGCAACAAAAATAGTTCCAACAAACCAAAGAATGAATCCGAATAAATAATATTACATAGGTAGGGCATGCTAAATGTAGGTTTGTACCTATAGGAAGTAGAAAATAAAAATGCTTGAATACTTATTGGAATGAAATAGTTTTATTGGTCCATATTATCATCATATTCATAAAATATAGTATATCGTCTAAAAACGAAGCCGGCTGCTCAACAGACCTAAATCGAGCCCAACTAAGGTACCACAAAATGGTCATTACGTGAGCACAGCACCCCACTGTCCGATTACTCACCAAACAATTGCAATAATAGTCAGTAATATCAGCTATCGTTACATGTAGCCCTATTAACCAAAATGTAGGGGTAGTACACCTTGCTGTTATCATGTCGTGACTTAATTCTTCCCCTTACTAAATACTTGTCCATTCCCAGTACCAATGGCAAGTCATCCTAAATGTCGTTTGCTAGTTCAATTTTAATACAACCGAGCCTGTTTTATTTGATAGGAACCTAGAGCTACTGGCATCAGATCATGTAATGACAGTCTTGGAAATATTTAGTTAAGAAAATAGTTCTCCTTCTATTAATATTTTCATTTTGTATGTACTCTCCCAAATAATTTCTTGAATTTAATCTAGATTTAGCTATTTCCAAGAACTGTTGAACCCATTACTACTTCACGTTTGTTGCCCTAGTTACTACCAATCTTACTACCAGTTGTAATACCGTTAATTTGATTACCCTTCCTACTACTCCAGTAACCACCCAACGACACATTGTAATACGTCTTGTTGATTTGCCTGCTCTGTGGTTAACTGATTTTTGCCTTCCAAAATAGACTCGGGCATAAACGCTTTATTGGTTGTTCAATTCGCCAATTACATCGCTGAAGCCCTAGGCCCCCTACCTAAAATAAAAACAATGCACTTGCTGGATGGGGTTGTAGTGGTGGTGTAGGTATTGAGAAATCCCTTGAAGGCATGGAATTTTCTGATTCACTTTATGAGATTATTTAGGGCTACAGAAATAAAATAAAACCCATAATACAAGTAATTGTAATCGTTTATTTTGCTGTCATCAATCTTATGTATAGAGATGAAATGAAATGAAATTGTTTATTCTGTAGATAGGATATCTGAACCACTTTTACACGCACTAGGTTGATGAAAACACTCGACGTAAACCCGAGGAGCAGGGTCTCAACTCGATGAGTTATAACACATTACTATAAGTTATAATTTGTTGAAATTATCAACCAAAACGACCGGCGGTAATCATAGACTAATAAATGTTTATGGGCTAATGACTGACAGATTTATTGAAAGCTTGCTTCATTGCTGCTGAAAAGTACAAAATAACTACTACGATACGAAAGTAGTTACATGTTTAATACAGGTCGAGACGTATCATTTGCGTATAAATGTATGCTGTAGTAATGATTTATTTGCTAATAAACACATTTTATTATTTATAGATTACGTATTTACTTTTTATAGTTTGGTAGTCTAGATTATTTGAATAAACTCTTAAAATCGTTTTTATTTTTTATTAATGGTAACATTTGGCATTCACCTGATGGAGTTTATGATACAGGATTATAATAGTCATTTGGTCAGTGAAGCTGTAGTGTATTTTAAGCTAATAATAATAACCGACTGAATCTTTTAATTTAGTCGGTTAACGTCAGCAAGCGACATCTGTGTCGACAAACAAGAAGTACATGATTTAAGAATACGTTAAAATTAAAAAGGCATTATGAGAAGGACCTGTTAGTACAATAAAGTACACTTTCAATTTGGTATAATTATTTTCACCTAGTTGCATGGCAACAACCTGATGATTTGTTTGGCAGTGGCACTTTTGACAGTTCACCTTGTCCGTGATAGTGTTACCAACAAGTAATCTAAATCACCCTGACCATAAGTGATTTGTTTGGAAATTATTGAAGAAAGATTTTAACCCTTATTCAAATAAAGGTATATTTACCAATTAGTAAGGTAATATTATTTTTTCAACACACTTGCTCGTAAAATGGGCTATTATTGAATCGCTTTTAAGTTCATAATGCAGTGTTTTAAACACCCGTGATTTTTACTTTTTATTACCTATATATTATGGTTATTAAAAATATTAATAACGAGGAAAAATGTCATAGTTCAAATTATTTTTTAAACTCAGCGTTTGCCCTGACTATCCGTTAACACCGACTAGGGGGAGGTTCCTAAAATTGGCAACACTGCTATCACTAAAATACGCCATTTAAAAAAGTATGCAATTATATCGAATAAAGAACTAATTTAATACAAAATATTAACCCCACATACGATTTCGATCAAATGAACTAAGGACAGTTAAATAAATATATTATAATTTATGAGTATATTTTTATGGCCATACTCTGTCACTATAATGCGGTATTGATTTTGATCAATCTCCTTACGCGCGAAGTGCACTTCGTCAATGAAAACAACTGCTATCTCTTTCCATCTGTTCTGTGAATGAAAACTGAAATCAGCTGACTAGTTCGACACTTGCAAATTTATACGTACAATTTTTTGTATGAAAAAAAATATGACACATGATCAATAATTTATCTTTACTATTGTAATCTATAAACACAATACTATCTCCCATTGCAGCCGTGGCAGATATTTTTATAGCACCTTATATAATTTTCAAAAGGAAATACAGCTTAATATTTGAAATATTACAGAAATATTTTCAACAAGCCAGGCGCGATATCGAAGAAAAAAATGCGCGTTGGCACCAATGAGAGTGAAAGGATTAAAAAAAAATGAAGGCTACTCTACTATCGGCAATCAGTCCGATAGAAATAAGCAGGTCGTAAAATGAAATGGCGAGCGAGGAGCGGGAAGCGGCAGCCATTAGCGACATGCAAATTGGCACTGGCACTGGCTAATGTTTGTTGTCATTTTTTGTTACACGCGCTGTACTCACACAAATGCATATTGTCTCTAATTGGGTGAAACCAGGAAGGGGTGTGGTTTGACACTAGCTGCGCTTCCGCAGAAATATTTTCTTAAGTGAGCATGCGTAACTTTTGCCGATAGTACGTTGAACTAAAATGAAGGTCGTTGCTATGGTTACGGGGAGCCCCCGCGATGCTCGTCATACCGCATTTCGATTAAGACTCGAAAATCTGTTACTGCGCATCGAAGGTTCAACCAACGAGCCGCGATCTGTACGTACAAGTTGTTGTAGCTACAGCAACTTATAGCAAATAATTTTACCTTAGATGTAGTTCGAATTTGAAAATCACAATGTACCTACATTATTGTTTTAAAGGACATCATTAATTTCGTACCCAATAATAAAAGTGCCGGCCAGAAAAAAAAAATGCTGTTTTCTTATGGGAAATAACATCCTGAACATTTTTTTATACTACAGTGAAAGTCTACAATTAACCCCCTGGCTGCTATTTCAGTTTGAAAGTACCAAGAAAATCATAATTTTGCCAACAATGTTTTGAACATTCGTAGACGCAAACAGCTATTGTTCAAAGTAGAAATGGACAATATGCTTTAGGTCTACTAAGGTATGATATAATCATCATTCAGGTTTAGAGCATTTTGTACCTAAAAATTAAAGTGCCGGCCAGAAGAAAAAAACACGGTTTTCTTATGGGAAATAGCACCCTCAAAATTTTTTACTTTTACAACGAGAGAATACAATTAACCCTTCCGCCGCTATTTAAGTTTAAAAATACTAAAAACCATACTTCGACTAAAATATTTTAGAGCATTACATGTAAATGTACAATCAAGACTTAATTGCCTGGTCTGTTGTAAGCTGACTAGCGTTCCGGTAAGTAGGTGGAATCTGGATTTCATAGCCACACGATTCGATATCATTCATGCTATCGGTAAAGCCCATAGCTACTATGAAAACATCCCCACTGTTCAATAACCAATGCAATGGATTTTCTTCATTCATCAATGATTGCATAATTGTCGCATCAGAGGCCGTAGCACGTAAAGGATTCACAAGGAAAAAAAGACATACGTATAGGTAGCTAGGTTAAGTAGTTGTTAATAAAAATAAGTTGTACATTTACGTTCACTACTAAGTTGAACATTACTATTGTCACTGATATTTCACTGATATTGCCAAAAAGCTTTTTTTATCACAAAAAAAATCCCATCGACTTTGCAATTGAAAAAAGACAGCAAATCTTTTCTGTCTTTTCTTTTTTTTTTTAACATAATTAATGACATGTATCTTAAGACTGTTGGAGGACGTCCCCAACGTCGGACGAAACCAGTGTCATTTGAAATGTCTGATAAGTTAGATACTTTTTCGAAGATCAATTGAACACTGTTAGGTTAGGTTAGCCTAACCTAACTAGCTGTTTTCTTTTAATCTTTTGTACAATTACCCAATCACAAGAATACGCAAATGCTGTACATCATTGAGGAGGTCCATGTGTCCTTCAAAATCTAAGATCAGTTGAACACTGTTAGGTTTAGTTAGGTTAGCCTAACCTAACTAGCTGTTTTCTGTTAATCTTTTGTACAATTATTACCTAATCACAAGATTATGCAAATGCTTTTCATCATTGAGAAGTTCCATGTGACCTTCAAAATCTAAGATCAGTTTATCAATGTTAGGTTAGATTATGTTAGGTTAGGTTTGGTTTAGATTCCCGGCGAGAGCGGAGCATACTCCGCCGCCGATGGCTTTGCCCACAGCCGCAGAGTCTCCGGAGGAGAACGCCATCAACGTCCCAGAGGTGACACAGGCAGAGATGAGGGCAGCCGTGATGCGGCTCCGGGCCAAGAACGTGGCTCCGGGGCCCGACGGGATCCACGGCTGCGCGTTAGCCCTCGCTCTGAAGGAGCTTGAGCCCCAACTGAGGGGACTCTACACAGCGTGCCTTGAGCAGGGCCAGTTTCCCACTCTGTGGAAATCAGGTCGTCTGGTCCTGCTCAGGAAGGCGGGGCGCCCTGCGGACTCGCCGTCCGCGTACCGGCCCATAGTGCTACTTGACGAGGTGGGCAAGCTGTTTGAGCGGATAATCGCAACCCGCCTCGTCGGCCACTTGTGCAGAGAGGGGCCGGACCTGGACGACAGCCAGTTCGGGTTTCGGCATGGGCGCTCCACGATCCACGCTGTGTCGCGGGTTAGAGTCCTGGCGGAGGAAGCGGTGTCCCGGGGCGGGGTGATGTTGGCGGTGTCCTTGGACATCTCCAATGCTTTCAACACCCTGCCCTGGAGTTGTATTCGGGAGGCACTACGGTATCATGGCGTGCCTCCCTACCTCTGCCACATCGTTGGGGCTTATCTGTCAGAGAGGTGTGTCACCTACATGGGACGTGATGGCGGGAACCAGCGCCGCATGTCGTGCGGTGTTCCACAGGGCTCGGTTCTTGGCCCGCTCCTGTGGAACATCGGGTACGACTGGGTGCTGAGGGGCGAACTCCAACCGGGCGTCGACCTGACGTGCTACGCGGACGACACGCTGGTCACTGCCCGGGGGAGCTCGCACAGGGAGGCAGCGTTGCTGGCGACGGCTGCGGTCTCACAGGTGGTGGGCCGCATACGTCGCCTGGGCCTGGAGGTGGCCCTCAGCAAGTCGGAGGCCATGGTGTTTCATGGCCCCCGGCGGGCGCCGCCGCCCGGTTCACACATCGTGGTCGGGGGGGCTCGAATTGCTGTCGAGTCTACCATGAAGTACCTGGGATTGGTGCTCGACAGCCGGTGGAACTTCGAGCCCCACTTCCGGCGGCTGGCGCCCAAGTTGCTGGGCGCTGCTGGGGCGCTGTCAACGCTGCTTCCTAATTTGGGGGGCCCGAGCGCCGCTTGTAGGCGGCTCTACGTGGGGAACGTGCGGTCGATGGCCCTTTACGGGGCCCCGATCTGGGCGGCTGACCTGACGGCTGGTAGCATCGCAGTCCTGCGCAAACCGCAGAGAGCGATGGCCGTCAGAGTCATCAGGGGGTATCGCACGATCTCCTACGAGGCGGCTTGTGCACTGGCCGGATCCCCGCCCTGGGACCTCGAGGCGAAAGTACTCGCGTCATCGTATCGGTGGCGCGAGGAAGCGAGGGCGCGGGGCGAGCAACCGATGCAGCGACACATGGAGCTGCATCGGTCTCAGCTCCGCGAGGTCCTGGTGGCGGAATGGCGGGACAGGCTTTCACGCCCTACCGCCGGCCTCGACATCATCGAGGCGATCCGGCCGGTGCTCGACCTCTGGCTCGGGAGGAGGCACGGCTCCCTGTCGTTTCGGGTGACGCAGGTGCTCTCGGGGCATGGTTGCTTCGGGAAGTATCTGTGTCGCATAAACAGGGAGCCAGACGCCCGGTGTCACCACTGCGTCGACTGTCGGGAGGACACGGCGCGGCATACGCTGGCAGAGTGTGCCGCTTGGGAGGAGCCGCGCCGTGCCCTCATCTCAGAAGTAGGCAGTGACTTGTCGCTGCCGGCCGTAGTGAATGCGATGGTCGGCAGCGAGGAGTCCTGGGACGCGGTGGTTTCCTACTGCGAGACGGTCGTCTCGCAGAAGGAGGCTGCGGAAAGGGAGAGGGAGATCTCATCCACTCACCCGGCCCGCAGCAGGCGCACCGGGCGTCGGAGGAGGGCGGATAACGCCCTCTTCCAGCCCCCCTAAATGGGTCCAGGGGCGACGGACTCGGGGACGTCTGTCGCTCCCCACACATCAGGACCCGAGGTGGCGGCGCGTAGTGTTCCACGCGCGCCCCTCTTAGACGGCGCGGGGGGAGTTTAACACCTCACTCCCCCCTGACCCGAGGAAGAGGCCCGCGTTCGCGGGCCGGCACCAATCGGGGGTTGCGGAAGATTTTTACGTTCCCGCGACCCCCGGCGTCGGTGTGAGATGGGACACCGGGGTGGTTTTTAGTCAGTAAGAGTCTGACAGACCCCTCCGCCCGCCCCAGGGCGGGGGACATCCATGAGGATTTTCCACCCCAGAACCAAAAAAAAAAAAAAAAAAGGTTAGGTTCGCCGGGGGATCCCCTACAGCGCATACTTCCACGTAGTTTCCCCCGGGCAACGCCGTGTCTGACCACCGTAACGGAGTGGCAGACCGGCGGCTAAAGTGCGCTGTGATTCGCAGATATTTTATGCAGTCGTCCGCGAATATGCCGAACAATCCGAGCCGAACATTGCGTGACCTTTCGGGGCGTTTTATTTCGAATCGCTCCTCCCAGGGCGATTCAAACGGCCCTTCTCAGGGCCAAACCAACGGCCCTTCTCAGGGCCAAACCAACGGCCCTTCTCAGGGCCAAACCAAGGGCCCTTCTCAGGGCCAATCCAACGGTCCTTCTCAGGGCCAATCCAACGGCCCTTCTCAGGGCCACGCCGGTGGCGCTTCGGCGTCGGAAGCTGACCGCGCATCATCTGCGGCCAGCTTATTCAGAAGGCCATACGAGTTGTCGGACTCCGACGACTCCAATATGGAAACGTCGGCCGGCGAAAGCGACCGCTTCAAGCGGAAGAGGTCCGAGGGCTCCTCGGAGTCGACCGGAGGTAAGACGAAGAAGAGGTCGAATACTAAAAAGGCTTCGACTTCTGCTGCGCCTTCTTCCCACATTGGGCTTGGTGGACGCCGAGCGCCAGCTAAACCTGGCGAAAAGGGCGCAACTCCAATTGGACCTGGAGGAGAAGGTCGCCGCCAAGGAGCAGCAGGCGCAAGTTGCCAGGTCGAGGGCTGGCTATGGTGCATCCAATGTGCTATATGCCGACCACTCCCTGGCAGAACTGGAGCGCATGGCGCAGGAGGATAGGGAGGAGGTTCTGGAGGTCGCCTCTAAGTCGTCCAACTTGAAGGGGACCTTCCAGAAGGCCCTCAAGTGCCGGGCCGCCAGCATGCACGGCATTGTGACGGAGCTGGTGAAGCGGACTGCCACGGACGAGACGCGGCAGTTGCAGGCGAAGTTGGATCGCCTGCAGGCGGAGGTCAGCCAAATTCACCAGAAGCTGGCTGAGGTTACGGCCAGGCCAGCCCAATCTGCCCCAGTCTGTCCGGTGGTAGGAGGCTCCTCCTCCACCCCTGCCAGCCTTGAGGCAACAATCCGCGGGGTGATCTTGGAGGAGAGGGCCTTCATCCGAGCCTGCTTCGCAGGCATCGAGGACCGGCTCTTGCCGGAAAAGCGGCTCCGCCCACCGCTAGACAAGAGGGATCTAGGACAAGAGTCCACCGCCGAGGGAGCCGGAACCTGCGCCTCTGGCAGGCCCGGTGTCGCAGCCCTCCAAGGCCAAGGGCAAAGGCAAGGGCAAGAGGACCAAGGCGGGTCCTCATACGCCCACCACAAGCGCAGAAGTAGCGTCTGGGTCGTCTGTCACTCCAGCAGCCCCCCAAAACTCGCAGGAAGAAGACGCCCTTCTTCCCTCCACCACCCCATCCAACCAGTCGTGGACGGAAGTGGTCAGGGGGAAAAAAGGGAAGAAGGGCAAAAAGTCGGCCCCGAAGCCTGCTGCAGCTGTTCCCGGTCCTGCAATCGGCAAGAAGGCGGGGAGGAAGCTGGTTCCTCCCAAAACTGCGGCCGTCGTGGTGACCACGTGGATGTAAAGGCTGAGCCGGTTTCCCATGGCCCTCCCATCACGGCGATGTGGGAACACCGCTGAGGTTTAGTGGTATACATGTACTGTCGTTAGAGACAGGAGTCCCACATACCCCAGACTCGTCCCCCACGAGTGGGCATTCGTAACGCAATCCTCAGCGTCAAAAAAAAAAAAAAAAAAATTAGGTTCGCCTAGCCGAAATGCTTTTTGTTATTACAAAAAACGATGTTATTTTCAATTAAAACTCGGTATTTTTTCAAACGTTAAATCTAAAACATTTAAAATGATTTTATGATTTTTGGTACTTTTAACCCATTAACGCCCAAAATGAAACTACACATTAAAATTATAATGAATCGTTATTTATTGCATGAATGTAGACTAAATATGAGGTACAAGAAAAAAAAGTAGTTTTTTTTTTTTTTTTTTAGGATCTGTAGGGGTGTACTTGACCGGGTACAGTGGGCGAATCAGGCATGAAATTGTCCAAAGCATGGTCGTTCCACACATAGTGTTTTGGTACATATCTCACAGCGCCAACGAACGCGATTGTGGCAAATAACACATCGTAATGGGTTTTCGATGCGTTGCGGGTTGTGTCCGTTATTTTTCTGTACAAGGCCAGATATCGTGGATGACGTAGCACGACTTTTCGTCTTAGTTGGGCGAAGGTATGCTCTAACAATCGTACGTCTGAATAGCAATTGATCCATGTAGGGTGTATCTGTATTTTTGCTGATCAAGACATGCAGCCGCCAAGCATTTGAAATCGCCATATCTAAAAGGTAGGTAAAGATAACCCACCACCATTTTTTTCCTTTTATGGCTACTCGATAAAGACTAATCGATTGATCCATCTGGTCGACTCCACCCATTCCTCTGTTATAATTTACAAACAATCTTGGAATATTCACATCCAACTTTTGTTTCTGAATAGAACACCACCTCTTCACTTTCCCCAGCGGTTCTACAGCATCAAAATTTGATCCCATCGTGACCACGTTGTTGTCTTTCCAGCGAACGATTGTTATTTCGTTTTTGGTATCGAAACGATAGTCGTACTCCGCCCTTGGTTTCTTTTTCATTGTTTTTACATCAGTTACAGGACATCTTTTTGTTCTATTTTCTCGTACTGTTCCTGTGGCTCTGTACCCTAAGAGTCGCAAGTCGTGGAGTAACTGATAGTTGGTAAAAAAATTATCAAAGTACACGATGTGTTCTTTTGGGACTATCGGCATCTTTGCTAATAGGGATTTTACCACTCTGGAGCCCAGCGGGTCTGTAGAAACTTCTGTAGATTTTCCGCAATATATGTCGAAAGTGTAGCAGTAGCCATCTGAACTTGTTGCAGCCCAATTC
Organism: Eupsilia transversa; assembly: GCA_914767815.1. Taxonomy (NCBI): domain Eukaryota; kingdom Metazoa; phylum Arthropoda; class Insecta; order Lepidoptera; family Noctuidae; genus Eupsilia; species Eupsilia transversa. The sequence goes on along the minus strand of OU611873.1, from coordinate 18,356,262 downwards.
CGATAGCCAAACCGTACAGGTTTTCCCATTATGTATTGCTTGGCGGGATGCCGGCCAAAGTATTTTATCATTGATTCGTCAATAGATAAATTTTCGTGAAATACTCCCCACTGGCAAGAGTTTTTTTGTATAAGATCGCAGAGCGGTCTCATTTTGAACATTTTATCATTTGAACCTTCCGCTAGAGAATTGTCGACGAAATGTAGGTTTCGTTTGATGTCCAAAAACCTATTGCGTGACATGCAATTGGCGATCAATGGAACGCCGAGATCTTCATCCAAACTCCAATAGGCACGTTCAGAAGGCAGTTCGTGATATCCAGTAAAAGCTAAAATGGCCAGAAAAGTTCTCAACTCGGGCTTATCAATTTCGAAACTGTGTCTATTATGTTGTCCAGCATACTTCATGCTATTTTCCACAATCAAACTACATACATTTTCATCAAATATTTTCTCGAATAAAATCATAGGGCTGCAGTTTTTCAAAGATTCAACGAGGACTTCTTGTCGTCGCTGAATGATATCAGTTACGTCATGGGTCATGCTGTATATGGGTAAAGCTTTTCTCCACACAGGCTCGTTAGAATCTTCCCTTCTAGGTCGCTTTGCAGGTCGTGAGTGAGTGGACAATGCCTCATTATCACTATCATCCCAGTCCGAAACATCATGATCAGGATGCAGTGGAACTACCTCAACTGTACCCGGTACGTCTCTCGGTAAAGTTGTAGAAGTCAAATCATCTTCATTACCTTCTTCTTCATCACTAACAATAGCTGGATCTGGAGGCAATAAAAAGACGTCGTACTGCGCATCATCATTTTCATCAGCTACTATAGATTCCAGGGCTTCTTCAAGTCTCGCATAGTTATTTTGACTCGTAAAGACGCGACGGTCAGCCATTGTAGTGTAGTTGAATAGACCTGATAAATAAAAATAAAATTTACACAAGCGCCCATTGTACACCAACAGGTACAGCACAGAAAAAGTATGTTTATTGCACTTTTATCCAAACGATTTGTTATTCTAACAATATAATATGTCAGTATAAAGCCTTCTAACACAAAACAGTAAAAAACAATCATGAATTTATAATTATTTATAGTAACAATACAAAAAAATATCTTACCTTACCAGCTTGGCTCACAACTCGTAAAACAAAGTGACATTTCGAACATTTATTTTCCCGCCACTCAATTTTTTCTGTATTCCATAGACAGCTACAAGTACACAGACTAAAAATAACCAATCAATACCGTAGTACCACAAATAAACAAAACGTAATCACGCATCAAATAGTTGTACACACGCGGGTACAGAGGGCGGTAATGGGTTAAACTCAAATAGCAGCCAGGGGGTTAAGTGTAGACTTTCGTTGTACTATTAAAAAATGTTCAAAATGTTATTTCCCATATGAAAACAGCTTTTTTATTTTCTGGCCGGCACTTTAATTTTTGGGTACAAAATGTTCGAAGCATGAATGATGTCCTTTCGCTAAATAATAACTCATTTTTAAGCATCATTACAATGCGAAAATCTTCATCATCTGCCGAGCCTGTTCCCAACTATGTTAGGGTCGGCTTTCAGTATAACTGTATGCAGCTCACTACATGGAGTGCCAGTGAATCACGTAGGGCGACTGCGTATCAGACCTCAACAAACCAGTTACTTGATAACACGATACCCATTTGTTAGACTAATTGTCAGACTTTCTGGCTTTTGACTACCCGTACCAACGACCATACGGCAGGGCTGTAAGGTCGTTGAACCGTACCGACCCATGTGGTACAGCGCGGTGGTGCGTCAGTATGTGCTAACCCCTCAAGTTTTAAAATGTTACACTGCTACGCAACATTGAATTCGTCACGAATAATCTAAAGAATACTTCAAAAAGAGTTCACTGTGTCGACTTGGATTCGAACCACCGCACCACCGAACGTCGTCATATTCATACCGGCCATTATTACGAACTAATCAAATCAAATCAAATCAAAATATTTTATTTCATATAAACCTACAAGGGCACTTATGAAACGTCAGAATCTAGGTGCACGGTTCCAATTGGTCGTTTCCTATGGAGAAGAGCCGGCAAGAAACTCCACGGTTACTCTTTTAAAAATAAATGGGTTTTACAATGCTTTAAATGTACAGTTTGAATAGGTATGAGAGGACAGCGTAGGCCTGTCAACAAGATACTTAAAAAAAATAAAAAAAATAGAAAATAGTCTGCAAATCGACAGTCTGTTGTGCCTACAACGTTCTCACATTCACAAAATATAAAGGAATCTATATAAAGGTCGAAAAAATTTTATTAAGAACCTATTTAACCCAAATGGTTGTCACTACAACTTTAACCAATCCGAGTGAGAACCCCGTATTCCACAAGTCTCTACTGTAAGTTGAAATTTGAATTGTAGGCATACATGTCAAATATAGAAACTACATGTCAAGTAGTACCTAAATAAAAAAGTAAAATAAAATACCTACATATCGTAATTTGGGAGCAGTTAATAGACATTTACATAATTATGCCGTTAATGAGGTACCAGGGAGGCCACATGTGCAGAAGGAATTATTGCCAAACTTCCTTGTCGTCAACGTAGTCTTTAATCTTGTAATATGCTTTTTTGATAAGGACACGTTTTATGTGGGTTTTGAACTTTCCATCGTTAAGTTCTGTAACCGACTTTGGCAACTTGTTATAAAATCGAATACTGTTTATAAGGAATGACTTGCTAGTTTTAGTTAATCTAAATTTAGGTATCACAATTTCATGTTTACTACGTGTATTTATATTATGGAAATCACTTCTAATTTTGAAAAGTCCTAAGTTTTTGCGAACATACAAAATACTTTCTAAGATATAAAGAGAAGGCAGAGTTAGTACATCAACTTCTTTGAATTTGTTTCTAAGGGACTCACGAGGACCCATTCTATAGATCGCGCGGATTGCTCTCTTTTGTAATATGAAAATTGAGTCTACATCAGCTGCCGATCCCCACAGCAGAACGCCATAAGACATAATATTGTGGAAATAAGCAAAGTATACTAACTTAGCTGTGGCTACATCAGTCAACTGCCTTATTTTTCTTACTGCGAATGCAGCTGAACTTAATCTACCTGAAAGAGCTCTAATGTGGGCACCCCATTGCAATTTAGAATCTAGAGTAATTCCTAGAAACACAGTTTCTGTAATTGCATCTAGTTTCTTGCCATCAAGTTGTAAGTTTAGACCTACTTGGGGTACATTTGGTAAAGAGAACTTAAGACATTTAGTTTTGTTCGCATTAAGTAAAAGATTATTAGCTGCGAACCATTTAGAAAGAACTGCCAAACTATCGTTGACATGTAAGACATCCGTATCTTTTCTATCTATTTTAAAAATAAGAGACGTGTCATCAGCGAATAGAATTATATCCGATAAGTTAGCCATCATGTAGGGAAGGTCATTTATATAAACTAGAAATAGGAAAGGGCCAAGAATCAAACCTTGGGGCACGCCCATCTTTACTAGAGACCCCGAGGAAGTCACCCAGTTTACGCTTACTTTTTGCTGCCTGTTTGATAAATAAGAAAGAACAAGATCAGCAGCCTGTCCACGAATTCCGTAGTGGTGTAATTTACAGATCAGTGTGTTGTGGTCAACGCAGTCAAACGCTTTTGAGAGGTCACAGAATATGCCAATTGCATCCTGGGACTTCTCCCAGGATTCCAAAATGTGACTGATGAGTTTTACTCCAGCGTCAGTCGTCGACCTTCCTTTCGTGAAACCAAACTGTCGACTATGTAAAATCTCATTTGAATTAAAATGTGACAACATCTGGTCCAGCATGATTTTTTCATATATTTTACTCAGTGCTGGTAGCACAGATATTGGTCTATAATTAGAGGGATCACTCTTACTACCCGATTTGAAAATTGGTACTACTTTACTATGTTTCATTAAGTCAGGAAACGTACCACTGTCTAAACATTGATTAAATATGCCTGTTAGGACAGGAGCAATTGTGTCAATAATATCTCCAAGGACCTTAACGGAAATTCCCCATAAGTCTTCAGTGTTTTTTATATTAAGACTTTTGAATACTTTTTTAATTGTAACAACAGAGATGGGCTTGAATTCAAAACTTGGAATGTCCTTATTGAAGTTTTTTTTCAGAAGAGATTCAGCTAATATAGATGATGAGGGGAGCGATTTCGTGACCTCTATTGGGATGTTCGTAAAGAAATTTTCTAGTGTCTCAGCAACTTTTAGCTTATCTGAAATGGTTTCATTATTGATTTTTAGAGACAATTCATTCTGGTCTCGCTGTTTTGTGTTTCCAGTTTCTTTGTTAATTACCTGCCACACAGCTTTTATTTTATTATTTGAATTACTAATTTTGTTACTTATTAATTTAGATTTAGCTTGAGCGCAGACTATTTTGAATATCTTAGAATACTTTCTGACATAATTATGAAGGGCTTGATCAGAAGTTAATGATTTCTCGTGGTACAAATTATATAAAATATCTCTGCTTTTTCTAATGCCAGCAGTGGCCCATTCATTAAATTTTGGTTTACTATCGATTGTTACTTTTTTTACAGGACATGCTTTATTGAATTCTTGGCATACTGTAGTAAATAATGTACTGTAGTTTATATTGGGGTCTTGTGAATCAAAACTAGCAGTTGAAAGACTAGCCAGCGAGCGCTTAAGAACTGCGATGAAATTGTCATCTATTATCGTCTGAGTCACTTTATCTTTAGGTCTCTGTCTAATCGAAAGATGTTATAATTTGAGGGTATGGTCCATTAGTTTTACTGACTTACGTTTTCTTTATAAAATTAATACATACCCCCAAGTTATAATTACGTTTGATGTATACGTTCACTTAAAACGACGAAAATCTTCCGACGATTTAAACATTGTTTTTAAAATGATTTCAATTTTTATGAGAACAAAAATAGTGGTTCTGTATGAACAAAATGTGAGCATAAAAGGAGACAGCGAGACAGCTTGGCATAGCAGTAAGTTAACTACTTATAATATTATTTGTGGTCTCCGATTTTTCTTTGTTGATTTAGTTGCGGTATCTAGTGTTATTTAAAACCATTATTTTCTATACAGAGACAAACGGTGCGCTTATGGGTGCGCAGATTCCAAGAAACCGGTGATGTAAAGACAAGTTCCATGGGTCGGAGGACTACTGGGATCTATACGGACCAATCTGAACGTCATCGGGATATTGTTAAGGTTCACACTACATCGCCGTTCACATCCACTCGTTATAGTTCGCAACGGCATGGAATATCTTTGTCCACGGTTCGAAGACATCTACACGCAGCGAACATTCACAATTATCGACCTGCAAAGAAAATATGTCTAACGGAAGATCATCGAAGAGAACGAGTGCGATTTGCCCAGAAATACATTAATTTTGATTGGGAAAACAATATAGTTATCTTCAGTGACGAAAAAACCTTCAGGTCAGACTGTGACGGTCGAAAAATATTGTGGAGGAAACCTAATGAACGATACTGTAGTGACACAAGTACCAGAATACCCACGTTTATTGACAATTCTGGTAGGAAACAGTATGTTCGCTCCGAAAAGAGCGGTTTGTTGAATACCCACGTTTATTGACAATTCTGGTAGGAAACAGTATGTCTCCGAAAAGAGCGGTTTGTTCTCAAGGCTGACGACGTGCGTGAAGATCTTCGAGGTAGCAGAGGTGGACACAGGATGTAGAAGTCGCGCAATGCGACACACGACGCGAACGCGACGCACACGGTGACACGCAGAGAGGAGATGTTTACGCAACGCCGGCAGCCCGAGGAAAGGGCGCGCGTTGGATATCGCGACGCCCCCGTCAGGGGGCGTGGCGAGCGGGGTCAGGGCTTCGCCCTTCGCCCGCGGAGGCTATACAGTGGCCCGCAACTGCGGGCCCTTCACTATGGTTGCCTAAAGCGGCTGGTGGAATTGCACGCGTTTTACCGCGTGCGTGTGACTGGTTGCATTGTGTTTTTCTGTAGGCGCGTCACGACGCTAAATCCTATAGCGCCGCTTTCTTCACGACATCTAGGCGGTCTGTCACCGCCAGGTGAGACTCCCGGTTACCCGGGAGAGGCCCAGCGAGGACGACCAGCGACTAAGATGCCGACTCGACGCTCCTACAGGACGGAATGTAGCCACCCCTCGCCCTGCTTACAGATCTAGCCGTTTACAGATTGAGGGATGAACTGTCGTGTGTGTGTGAGCGGCTAGTGTTGTAGTATAGCACCGCTCAGTGTCAACGCGCATCGCAGCCCGCGTTGCGCCTGCGCGTGTGTGTGTTTAGGCGTCTGTAGAGTAATGGATGTCTGTGTTAGTTGCGTGACATGCCTATATTAACCTAGAACACGCCACGCAACAGATGTGTGAGTACATCTGTAAAGTATTATTATTTCGAGTAGGCCGCGTGTAACCTGGATGCGGCTTACTCGAGGAAGGGCGCGCGCGACGAGCCGCGCGCATCTTATAGTTGCGCGAGTACTCGCGGCGGACGACGTACCCCCCGCGCGCCCGCGACCGCGCAGCGCATGGAACGCCCTCTTACGAGTGTTTGTGGTCGCAAATATTTATGTATCAAATCAAATCAAATCAAAATATTTTATTTCACATAAACCTACATGGGCACTTATGAAACGTCAGAATCTAGGTGCACGTGTATGTAAATATACCTTAGGCTAAGCATTACTTGTACCATAGTAAATGTAAATATAAATAGGGCATTTTATCTCAAAATACACAGTTCACAGTTCGCATAGACGTGTTTACTTTCTCCACCCTGCACCGTAAAAGTGGTGACCCCGACGTGATCAAGACGCCTACCTTCTGGAAAATATAGAAGAATCGTCAATATGTCACAGAACCAAACTGAAGAATTCTGCGATGCCACAACGGAGAACAGTAGCATTGCTGCCGTATCGCTGCCTGCGCGTTTACCACCGTTTTACCGTCAAAATCCTAGACTGTGGTTTGCGCAGTTTGAAACCGCCATCGCCGCAAGCAAAATCGGAGAAGATCAGAAATTCAACCTCGTCGTTTCACTACTTGGCTACAGCGATGTAGAACAAATCGGCGACATCATCCTCAATCCACCTACTACAGGAAAATACAGCACATTGAAAAACAGGCTGATAGCGACGTATCAGGAATCAGACCATCGCCAGCTGCAGAAGCTACTCGCCGGACTCGAACTCGGCGACCAGAAACCTAGCCAGCTACTCCGCAAGATGCGCGATTTGAGCGGCAAACTATTCACAGACGAAGCGCTCAAGGTTATGTGGCTCAACCAACTGCCCATGCAAGTACGCGCCGTTATCTCGGTAAACTCGGAATCCACGCTCGAAGTCCTGGCTGCGATGGCCGATAAAATGATGGAACACTTCGAGCCAGCATCTGTCGCCGCAGTCTCCACAACACCCACGTCAAGCCACGAAAATCACCGATCACCATCAGCCATCACGAATCTGCAAGTCGATTTGCTATCAAAACAAATCGAAAAGTTATCACTCGAGATCGCCGAGCTACGAACAAGCCAGCAACAACGCGCGGCGCACGCCCGCCCCCGTTTCCGCTCCCGCTACCCGTCATCGACACGACACCGCAGCAATTCGCGCCAAACTTACCGCGGATCAAAAAAACCGGGCGACGCGGATTGGCTGTGTTATTTTCACTACCGATTCGGTGATGACGCACGCAAATGCGAATCACCTTGTTCGAAAATCAAGAAGGAAAACTAAACCGTACATCGACTGTGGCGGAAGTCGATGTAAGCCAACGAAGTTACCGCCTATGCATCATCGACAGCAACAACAAAGAGAAGTTTCTCGTCGACACCGGAGCCGATATCTCAGTCTTAGCAGCAAGAAACACGAAATATTCGAAGCCGGCAGACAGTACCTATAAATTGTTCGCGGCAAACGGCACACAAATACGTACCTACGGAGAGCGCACACTCGAGCTCAACTTAGGTTTACGTAGAAGCTTCAAATGGACATTCATCGTCGCCGACGTCAAGACTTCAATACTGGGCGCAGACTTCCTCGTTAAGCATAAATTACTCGTCGACTTGCATCAAAGAAAACTCATCGACCGCGTTACCGATCTAGCCATGAACGCCATAAAAGTTCAAGCCACAGAAGAAGCCGTCTATCTAATCGACCGAAACCACGCTTACCACAACATACTGAAGAAGTATCCAGATGTTCTACGACCTATTTCACTGAAGATACCTACAAAACACGACGTCAAACATCGGATCGAGACAACTGGCCAACCTATTTACTCGAGGCCACGCCCACTTCCTCCCGACAAGTACAACGCAGCTAAAATCGAATTCGAGAAGATGATGGAGATGGGTATATGCAAGCCTTCGAAGAGTCCATGGGCCAGCCCATTACACGTCCTTAAGAAGAAAGATGGCTCATTACGTGTTTGCGGCGATTACCGAAGACTTAACGCTGTGACTGTACCCGACCGCTACCCGATTCCGAGAATGCAAGACTTTACCTACCAACTACACGGGAAGAAAGTCTTTTCAAAACTCGATATGAAGATGGCCTACTATTCGATACCTATCGACAAAGAAGACGCTGCCAAGACCGCCATTATAACACCATTCGGTCTCTTCGAATTTACCTGCATGCCGTTTGGTCTACGCAACTCGGGTCAAACATTCCAACGTTTCATGCATGAAGTTCTACGCGGACTCGACGAGATAGTATTTTGTTTCGTCGACGATTTGCTCATCTACTCTAATAATGAAGAAGAACATCAGCGCCACCTACATCAAGTACTCGAAAGATTGAATAACTACGGCATCACACTCAATATGGAAAAATGCGAGTTCGGCACGAACAAAACACAGTTTCTGGGGTACGAAGTAACACAAGAAGGAATCAAACCCACACAAGAACGCATCGAAGCAATAATCAACTATCCGAAACCAACAACAGTACAAGAATTAAGAAGATTTTTGGGAATGATAAACTTTTACCGCAGCTGCCTACCGCATCAAGCCGAACATCAAAATCTACTAAACAAATACCTACATAATAGCAAAAAGAACGACAAGTCACCCATCGCCTGGACGCCTGAAGCCGAAGAAGCTTTCGAGAAATGCCGCCAAAGCATACTCGAGACAACTACGCTGACGCACCCGATACCTAACGCTCAGCTGTGTTTGTTTACCGACGCATCGAACACTAGCATCGGCGCCGTCCTTCAACAAAAAATCGACAACGTGTGGAAACCCCTCGCATTCTACTCGAAAACTATGAGCGAGACACAACGACGATACAGCGTGTACGATCGCGAACTATTGGCTATGTACACCGCTGTACAACATCTACGACGGCTGATAGAAGGCAACGACCTTACAATATTCACGGATCGCAAGCCTCTTACGTACGCACTTACAAGAACGCCGAACAGCAGTGATACACCGAGAAGAGAGCGACAACTTCACTACATAAGTCAATTCTGTACAAGTATCAAATACATCCACGGCGATAAGAACGAAGCGGCTGACGCGTTATCACGAATAGAAGAAGTCGAACTACTAAACTCGACTATCAATTACGACCAACTCGTTCAAGAATACGAAGACGACTCCGAATTACAATCGTGCCTGAAAAACCCGAAACTCAAGTTCACCCGACTTACTATGCCCGGAGTTCAACGACCGATACTGTGCGAAACATCAACAAATAACGTTCGACCGTATTTACCACAGACTTACCGTTTTGCCGCCTTCAAAGCACAACACGATTTAAGTCACCCCGGAGTACGAACAACGAGAAAAATCATAACAAACAAATTCTTCTGGCCTTCTATGAACAAAGATGTATCTGCATGGGCGAAGGCCTGCATCGGCTGTCAGCGCGCGAAAGTTCAACGACACGTGAAGAGCCCGCTCGGTGAATTTCAAGCATCATCACGGTTCGAACACATTCACGTCGACATCGTCGGACCGCTACCTCCATCTGAAGACTACAGATACCTCATCACGATGATCGACCGCTGCACAAAATGGCCCGAGGCCATACCTACGCGTGACGTCACAGCCGAGACAGTCGCAAGAGCCGTGTACGACGGGTGGATATCGCGATTTGGATGCCCGTTACGACTCACAACGGACCAAGGACGACAGTTTGAATCCGCACTATTCACGTCGCTGATGAAGAAATTCGGCATCACCCGTATCCGGACCACTGCATACCACCCGCAAGCAAACGAACAAGTCGAGCGATGGCACCGCACGCTGAAGTCTGCACTGATGGCGAGAGCAGCCGCGACACGCTGGAGCGAGGAACTACCTACAGTTCTCCTCGGACTACGTACCGCACTTCGTGAAGAAACCTCCGTCAGCGCAGCCCTAATGACGTACGGTACAACATTACGCATTCCGTCTGATTTCTTCGTACCTACAACGTCGAACAATGAAGACGCAGAATTCGTACGTCAGCTGAGCGAAACAATGACTTCACTATCGCCGGTGAGAAGAACGCACACACCAACCGCGAACACATTCGTATACAACGACCTCGCAACATGTACGCATGTGTTTCTGCGCAACGACTGTGTACGCAGACCACTCACACCACCGTACGACGGCCCGTTCGAGATTCTACGACGCAGCGAAAACGGGAAGTTGTTTACATTGCGCCTACCTCTACGTACCGCCATAGTATCGGTCGACAGATTGAAGCCAGCTTACATGTACAACGAAGGCGACATACGAACTACAGAAACAACAACGTCAAGCTCGCCGCCACCTACGACACATGCGCCGACACAAGATCAACCGCACCGCATCAACGGACACGCACACACCGAACGCACCAAGTAAACAAACCTACGTCACAAGAACCGGCCGTATAGTGAAACCGAACGTGCGCTTCACTTAGGGGGGAGTGATGTAGTGACACAAGTACCAGAATACCCACGTTTATTGACAATTCTGGTAGGAAACAGTATGTTCGCTCCGAAAAGAGCGGTTTGTTGAATACCCACGTTTATTGACAATTCTGGTAGGAAACAGTATGTTCGCTCCGAAAAGAGCGGTTTGTTCTCAAGGCTGACGACGTGCGTGAAGATCTTCGAGGTAGCAGAGGTGGACACAGGATGTAGAAGTCGCGCAATGCGACACACGACGCGAACGCGACGCACACGGTGACACGCAGAGAGGAGATGTTTACGCAACGCCGGCAGCCCGAGGAAAGGGCGCGCGTCTCGTTGGATATCGCGACGCCCCCGTCAGGGGGCGTGGCGAGCGGGGTCAGGGCTTCGCCCCTCGCCCGCGGAGGCTATACTGTGGCCCGCAACTGCGGGCCCTTCACTATGTTCGCCTAAAGCGGCTGGTGGAATTGCACGCGTTTTACCGCGTGCGTGTGACTGGTTGCATTGTGTTTTTCTGTAGGCGCGTCACGACGCTAAATCCTATAGCGCCGCTTTCTTCACGACATCTAGGCGGTCTGTCACCGCCAGGTGAGACTCCCGGTTACCCGGGAGAGGCCCAGCGAGGACGACCAGCGACTAAGATGCCGACTCGACGCTCCTACAGGACGGAATGTAGCCACCCCTCGCCCTGCTTACAGATCTAGCCGTTTACAGATTGAAGGATGAACTGTCGTGTGTGTGTGAGCGGCTAGTGTTGTAGTATAGCACCGCTCAGTGTCAACGCGCATCGCAGCCCGCGTTGCGCCTGCGCGTGTGTGTGTTTAGGCGTCTGTAGAGTGATGGGTGTCTGTGTTAGTTACGTGACATGCCTATATTAACCTAGAACACGCCACGCAACAGATGTGTGAGTACATCTGTAAAGTATTATTATTTCGAGTAGGCCGCGTGTAACCTGGGTGCGGCTTACTCGAGGCGTCAATCCGGTGCGATGGTGTCAGGGTCCGCTACCAGGTCGCGGGGCAAGGGTCTCGCGTCAGGGGGGCGCGCGTGCAAGGGTGCTATCTGCCTGACATGGGGCCAGGCAGAGGCGTCGGCACGCGCGAACATTCCCTTCGCGAGGCGCCGCACAAACTCATCCAGGCTCTCTATCCCGAGATCCCGGTGGAGTATATCGTTCCTCACATAGCGAGGAGCAGCGACAATAGTCCGCAACGCTAAGTTCTGTTGCGCGCGGAGTAGCTTGCGGCTCGACTCACTAGTGAGGGCGAACCACGCTGGGGCGGCGTACGTCAAGATTGGGCGCACGTACAACTTGTACACGCCCAACTTGACGCGCGTCGGGATGCGGGATGAGAGCACAGGCTTAAGAAGGGTGCGGGCGACCCTACCCTGCGCGGCAACCTTGCGGACATGCGGCACCATCGTGAGTCGGCGGTCGATAGTCACACCCAGGTATTTAGCCTGGGGGGACCACGCGACGTCGGCTCCTTGTAGTTTCAGCGGTGGTGGGAGGGGCGCGGACCCGGTAATCAGCGCCTGCGTCTTACCCACGTTAACCGAAAGCCGCCACTTCGACAGCCACTCGGGGAGCGTATCGAGCGCGCGCTGCATCTTGACCGCCGCGTACTTCGCATTGAGCGATGTAGTAATGTACGCGGCGTCATCTGCATACAGCGCGAGCATAGCGTCGGAAGTGGTGGGGATGTCGTCGGTATAACGTGAGTAACACGCCGGCGACACGCAGCTGCCCTGCGGCACGCCCGCTAGTACCGGGCGGGCGCTAGAGAGCGCTCCTTCGACCACCACCCTGAATGTCCTGTTTGTTAGGAAGCTAGATACCACCTTTACGACGCGACGGGGCGCGTCCGAGTTGGACATCTTGTATATGAGGCCTTCGTGCCATACACGGTCGAAGGCCTTCTCCATGTCGAGGAATACTGCCACCAAATATTCCTTCTTGTTGCGTGCTGTTGTGAGGTGGTGCAGTACCCTCGACAACTGAAGCGTCGTGCTATGTTCCGCCCTGAACCCAAACTGTTCTGGACGCGGCGCTATGTGTGGCTGTAGGTGTCAGCTATGCTGACGTCACACTTTTTAAAAATGCTACGGAGGTCCTCACTCCGACATATACTTTATTATATATTTTATTCTATTGAACGTCATGACAGTTGTTTGGAGACTAATGTCTAAAATCAAAATTAAACCTTTGTTGTTATTTTCAGGGTATTGGGGGTGGATGTCGTCCATGGGACCGGGGGAATTAGTAGAAGCAAGTGAGCGCATGAACGGCCAGACGTATCTGCAAATATTGCAAGATGTTATGGTGCCAACAGTGCGAGTTGCTTACCCAGAAGGACAGATCTATTTCGTTCAAGATAACTGTTCGGTCCATCGTTCGCGTATAGTGATGGAATGGCTCACTACACAGACTGACATAACTGTCATCTCCTGGCCATCTAAAAGTCCGGATTTAAATCCAATAGAAAATATGTGGGGTCAAATGGTTTTAAACTGGGATTCAAGCGAAGTGAAGTCCAAGATTAACTTGCCACGGTTTCCCCTTAGGACTACCCGCAACCCCGGCGGGCAACGGTCCTAGCGGACCCCGTCAGTTTTGCTGACATCTCTTTGAGGCGCGCGTGGAACACGACGCGCCGTCGACCCGGGCCTGGTCCTTATCGGGGGCGAGCTACCCATTGCTCACCGCCCGCAAGCCCGCGCCTACGGTGGCCGGGAATCCTCCATGGAGTCCCGACGCCCAGGGCGTCTCCTACGGCGGCTAGGCGCGTGAGGGCGCGAACTTTGCCTCTCCCTCACGCGCTCCGCCTCCTCCTTTGCGAGCATTACTGCTTCGCAGAAGCAGGTGACGGCCTGCCATGCCCTCTCGCTCCGCACCATGGCCTGGACCAGGGCCGGACGCGAGAGGTCACTGCCGCCGATCGCCTCCACGAGGACACGGCGGTGGTCCACCCAAGCCGGGCAAACCTCCACCGTATGCTCCACCGTGTCCTCCGGACGATCCACACAATGGTGACACCCGGGCGTTTCCTCCCGCCTTATGCGAAACAGGTACCTCCCGAAACAACCGTGTCCGGTGAGGACCTGCGTCAGGCGGAAGGTGAGGACGCCGTGGCGCCTCTCTAGCCACTCCTCAAAGAGGGGACTTATCGCCGCGATTGCGGCGTGCCCATATCTGGGTTGCGACAATCGCACACTCCAAGCCGCCATGAGATCCTGCCGGAGCTCTGTCCGCTGTACCGTGATTTCTCGCGGCAGCGGAGTTACACCCCGGCGCTTCATCTCCTCGCGCCGCTCCCAGATGTGGGTTTGCGTGATGCCTGAACAAACAGACAGACAGACAGACAGATAGACAAAAAAAAAATTAATCAAATTTTTGGGTTCGGTGTCGGTCTAGTAACACCCCCTGCCATTTATTTTTTTGATATCTTCAATGTACAGAATTTTCACTTCTACAGATTTATTATAAGTATAGATAATGATAACTGTAATTTATCAAATCAAATTGTAAAATATTAAATCTTTGTAGTAAAATAAGATCAAAGTTTTGTTGAATAATAGCAATAATAAATATTAATAAATTGTTTTTTTTTTCTTGTTTTTTTTTGTTCTTTATAAATATTACTAAAAGAAAATAGAAAAATACTTTATATTTATAAAAATATAATGCATGACAAAAAGCACATAATCGTGACCTAGGATTTGAACCTCCAATCTTATGCACGGCAAGCGATCATGAAACCTCCGGCCTATTTAGACGTTGAATAAATGTTTGTAAATGTTAACCGTATTTACTAACCGTATTTAGTGCACTAAAACAATACATTTATCATAATAAAATTGCAAAATACAAAAACCAACTTGGGCCTAACATGGATTTGAATGCACATGTCTTCTGCTGGGGTAAGGACTTAATGGAGCTGTGTGTACCTAACGACTGTCCGAGAGCTACAAATCAATTCGAACCAAAGGCTTTAATTAAGTGCTTACCGAAACACGGGATTTCAATGATGTCCTAGATAAATTTAAAAAGTACTTACATCATTATGAATTAAAAAAATAACACAATGGTACTTGCTCAGTTGCGAACCCGCAACCTCATGCATGAGAGGAGAAAGCCTTAACCACTGGGTTATTACGATAAATAATAATAGTAGGAAGTAGATACAACTGCGCCAAAAAAAGTTCACGTTGCTTGGCGTCGTTAGTTACCTATCAGCTGATGAATAAAATGATAGGCGGAGATAAATAAACCTTACATAGCACGTAAGCAGTTCCTGTTGCAAAATAAATTGTGAAACTATGATCGCGAGCGCGTGCGCGGGATTTAGGTAGGCACCTAATAATAATAATAAGGCATGTAGGTACTCGGCGCAGTCGGCGCGCTCTGTAGGTAAATTCAGCCCCAAGGACGGTTTTCGTTTTTATTTGTAGATTAAATTGGTTGATTTCAGATTTTCCTTCCTACTTTTTAACGGGCTGAGGACCGACAGAAATACATCAAGATAATTTGTGCTAGTTAAGTAGGTAGGTACCCATGTGTTAGGGATTTTAAGTGATTCATTTTGTGGCGTAGTAAAAAAATTTAAATCAACTTATTAACACTAATCAAGTTGATTTAGCTAACATCGTATTTACAAATTATTGTCTATGTACAAATAAATAAATAAATTACCTACTTATGTTACCTGGAGATATTGTTCAAAGTTTCCACCGTCACACTCCAGGCACAGTCTAGCACGACGTTGCTGATTTTCCTTCAGCTTACGTAACACAAACACATTCGTTTTTATTGTGTCGAAAGCACTGATCACTTTTGCACGTAGTTGGGTAACACTGGTGATTTCGTCTGTGTACACCAATCTTTTAACGTCTCCCCACAGATAAAAGTCCAGGGGCGTGAGGTCCGGAGAACGCGGAGGTCAAGCCACTGGACCACCGCGACCAATCCAGTGGGTGCCAAACCTGTCACTCAAGTACTCACGTACTTGCCTACCGTAAACTCAAACTCAAACTCAAACTCAAACTCAAACTCAAACTCAAAGCATTTATTTCAATTAAACCATTTACAGGCACTTTTGAATTGTCAAGGAGTCGGTCAGTCAGAAAAATGAAGCTAGTTGCCCATTCCAAAGCGTAGTAGGTACCTATGGAGAAGAACGGGCAAGAAACTCCACGGACACTCTTTTAAATCAAAAAATTGTTACAAAAATTGGTTACATCATTCATGTTGAAATTACTTAAGTATACATGTGAGAACAATGTAGAAAGACGTAGTGAGGAGGTGCACCGTCCTGCTGGTAGTACATGTTGCGTTCCACTCCCAGGGGAACTTCTTCCAACATTTCCTCGACGACGTATTGCAACATCTCCAGATATGTGGCACTAGTGAGGTGACCATCGATAAAATGGGGTCCAAGCAATTGGTCTCCTATTATGCCAGCCCACACATTTAAACTGAACCTCACTTGAAAAGAATTCCTTTTAGTCACGTGCGGGTTGTGTTCGCGGTGAGCCCACCAGTGTTCGTTATGAACATTGTAGACGCCAACCCGAGTAAATAAACACTCGTCCGTCCACAGGATGTTGGCGTCTTGGTGTTCCAGCAACCAGCGACAAAATGTAACTCGCGCGGCGTTATCACGTTGGTGGAGATCCTGTACCTTGCGGTAATGAAAAGGATGCTGCATTTCTTTGTGCAGTAGCCGCCACACTGTGGAGTGGTGCACTCCAAACCGTCGACCAGCCTCCCGCGTGCTTGCCCGTGGCTCTCGCCGGAAGAATTCCAGGATATCTTCCTGCAAGGCGACAGGCAGGCCTTCGTTGCCGCGACCTTCAGCATGCTGGGGAACGTCGAACTGCCGATGATCGCGCAGTCTCTGCGTAGCAGCCAGCATTACCCTGTGTGAGGGACGTTGCCGATTGGGGAATAACTCCGCGAACATTTCGGTGGCTCGAGATACATTGTCTCCACTGATGGCATACAAGCGGATGGTCCGCTTGTATGCCATCAGTCCACCATCTCTCCACCAACTCTACATTGGAGTATTGGTCCGTCATCTTTACAACTCGGTAGTAGGTACCTATCGCGACCGTTAATCGAAGGCGCACTTGAGGGGTGGAATTTGCAAGCGTATGCACATACCGGCGTCATCAATTACACTAATAAATTGACCCGATTGATGACCGCGGGGGCGTGGCTAGTGGGAGAGGGAGCGGGCGGTGGTTGGTGCTTTGGATTTATGAAAGAAATGTCGGTTGCGTTTGTTTGTGTGTGTGAAAGCGCAGTTTAAGGACACGTACAGGTTGGCCGCGTTTTAAAAAGGGGAGTTTACATTTACCGATTTCCGTAAATAAGAATAAAATGAAAAAAAAATACCTGCACATATTATTGTTGATTCGGGTCGAGAATCACTAACATAATTACCTCCTAAAATGTTTTGCAGATCCAAAACTGCACCTTGTATAAATAAGAAACAAGAAAGGACCAAGAATTGAACCCTGTGGAACTCCCATTGTTACTGTAGATCCGGGAGATCTTTTACCATTAACGTCAACGCTTTGAATCCTATTACTCAAGTATGAAATAAGAAGTTCCAGAGCGGTGTTCCGTATCCCGTAGTTATTATCCCGTATATTCCAGTTAGTCTCTATTTTTGTAAATTTCATTATATCGATTACTTAATTTGTAGGATTGAAGATATGGACAGTGATTCTAATGACAATATCATGGATAATTTAACTATTAGTTACGTTAAGGTATAAATTAATTTCTTTTTTACTTCACAACTAAACTCTTTTGCAAAAAAAACGGGCACTTTAGATTTTTTTCTCTACTTCAATGAAGAAGAACAAGAAATAGGTTTTGTTAATTTGACGATGTATTGGCATGTTTTTTGAAGCATCCTGGCATGATTCTTTACGTTCCAAATTTAAAATTTGAAATTATTAAAAGAAAAATAATGATTATTGTGAATTATTCTAAAATTGCTTTACTAATGGCGCGAATTGCTGAAACGATTTTTAACTGATTACGATATTTTAAAACTTTTTGGATATTTTCTGCAAATTAAACAATTTAATCTTTCTTTTTACATTAAATTCCACTTTTTGATATGAGTGATAAAGCGATAAGGGCCGGTAAAATTATAGCCCTACTTGAAGAAGGTTGTTCGCAAACTTACGTGTCTCAGCGGCTAAATGTGAGTCGTTCAACTGTCCAGAGGACTTGGCAACGGTATCAAGAGACTGGTTCGGTCAAAAGAAGACCCGGTTCGGGAAGAAAACGATGCACAGAACCAAGAGAGGACCGCTTTTTGGTGAGTCAGGCGTTGCGTAATCGTAAGGCGTCAAGTGTGGACCTGAAGAAGAGCCTTGAAGAAGTAAGAGGAGTAGAAGTTAGCTTGTGGACGGTCAGGAGGAGGCTTTTGGCTGCCAATATCAAGAGTTACCGCCCAGCTCGGGGCCCTAAATTACTCCGTGAGCACCGTGTTGCTCGACTTCAGTTTGCTCGGAACTGTGCTTCATGGACTCTGGAGGACTGGAATAAAGTATTGTTTTCTGATGAAGCTAGAATCTCTTTGTGTGGAGAGGACCGACGCCGGCGAGTGCTGCGAAGACCACGGGAACGCTATGCGGAAGTGTGTTTCGAAGAAATCACTCCTTATGGCGGAGGCTCCGTTATGTTTTGGGCAGCAATTAATTCGACGGAGCGTACGGAGTTAGTTTTCATAGAAAATGGAACATTAAATGCACACCGGTACATAATGGAAGTCCTAATTCCATATGCACAACCCACATTGACTGCACTTGGGGAAGATTCCATTTTTATGGACGATAATGCTCGCCCGCACCGTTCTGGCGACGTGCAAGAAGTTGGGATCCGTCGTTTAGATTGGCCAGCTCGAAGTCCTGACCTCAATCCAATTGAGCATGTGTGGGATGTTCTAAAGAGACGGGTAAGATCAGTGCAACCTGCTCCACAAAACATCAGGGAGCTAAAAAGAGTCATTGCAGAAGAGTGGGAACGTATTCCTCAAAACGTTATTAAAAACATCGTGGAAAGCATGCCCAGAAGGATTCAAGCTGTGATTTTGGCAAGAGGAGGTCACACTCGTTATTAGGTTTTTACATTTGTAACTTTATTTAATTAAAAAAAGTAAAAAAAAACTTGTCCTTATTGCCGACCACTTCTTATTGTTTGGGCGTGTACATCGATTTGAAAGAATCCATCGTTTTTTTTTCTTTTAATTGCTCGAATTCACTTCACGCGCATTAATTTACACGATTATAAGTATACAGACTACGTCAAAAAAATAAATTTCATTTAATTAACTAAAATCGACCTTAGAACGTAAATTTCCTTAGGTGCCCGTTTTTTTTGCAAAAGAGTGTATAATAAAACTTAGAAGAATTCTGTTAATTAACTGTTTTTTTAGGTTACAGAAACAGAACCAGAATATATAAATATCGAAGGAAGACGCGTGGTGGATTTTAAATACATTACATTCTTGGACAGCTTAATAAAATTTGCGGAACATAACAATCGGTTTGGCTGTTCATTACATAACCTAAAAATCGTCAAAGAAATTCAAAGGGGTCTGCAGTCAACTTTTTATTTTAAATGTAGAATAGAATAGAATAGAATAGTTCTTTATTTGCACAGAAAGTAGGTACAAGTTACAGATGTTAAGTTTAATAAAATGATCCTTATACTAACTACCTTAACTAAGGCATGCAAACAGTTTAAATAATAATAAAGACTGACTCAATATAAAAATTATTAACAAATTCAATCAAATCAATACAAGTTTACCATGTCAAGATGAAATTCAGAATATAAAAAAATAAAAAAAATAAAATTGAAATAGGCAATACAAATTATACATAATGTCAAGTTTATAAATTCGTCAAAATCGAGTTCGAGGTCAATGCATAAGTTAACAAAAATATGATTTAGTAAAAGTCAGGAGTACAGAGATGTCATATTATCAATTTAAATTCTTATCGGTCAAAAATTCGTTAATCGAGTAATAACATTTATTAATTAATAGATCTGTCAACTTCTTTTTGAAAAGTGGAAATGTCTCATTTTTTATTACATTAGGTATTTTGTTAAATATGATCGGACCCATACATATAATACTTTTCTTTAATAGGGCATGGCAATAGGGGATGTAATATGTGTCATAGCAAGTTTGTATTGAAAAGTTATGATGAAGAGAAGGCAAACACTACGTTAAACGTAAACGAAGGAGCTGTCTCAGGGGCCATATTAACAGGTATTGGACGAACGAATTTAAATGAGATTACCGCATCAATGGCCTTGCCTATTATGACATTCAGAAGTAATAGTAAACATCATGACACGGTTGCTGAGATGTGGAAAACTGCAGCTGAAGAGAGCATGCTTGCAGCGGCCAATGAAGAGATCGAATCAGCTCGATTGCGAGGAGATACTGGCACTATTCCAAAAATTCCTGTGGAAGCAGACTGCTGTTGGAGTAAACGCTCTTATAAAAACCTATACAATGCTTTATCGGGTGTTGCCGACTATCGTTGGCTATTATACAGGCAAAGTTTTGTACATAGGTGTGAGAAATAAATACTGTGGCATTTGTTTCCGGGCCAACAAGAGACAGGTGGAACCCACTGCACACAAATGCACAAAGAACCACGACGGGTCTTCGTCGAGTATGGAACCAAAAATATTAGTTGAGGGATTCAAATCTTCTGTAGAGAAACGGAAATTGATTTACAATACGCTGATTGCAGACGGTGATGCCAGCACGTATAAAAACATTTTAGAGAGCAGACCATATCCTGCCGTGCCTATTCAAAAAATTGAATGGACTAACCACCTACTCCGCAACTACAACGGAAAAAAATTGTTCCTGAAAACAGACACCACGATTCCTTTAAAGGAACGTAAATTACTAACGCCGGAACGATTAGTTAGATTAAGAACAGCTGTACGGGCTGCAGTACGGTATTGGAAGACCGAGTCTACATCGGAATCCAGACATGACGTGTGTCAAATATGACGCATTTTGTAACCTCCCATATTATGGAGGGCGTCCCTGATGTTGAAATTCATAAAACCTCCATAATATGGAGGTTATACGAGATTTCCATACAGTCAAATATGACGCATTGTGAAACCTCCATATTATGGCGGCGACACAGACAAGGACATTTTAAAACGGCCCGTATATGGTGGTTACACAGACGGGGGGTCAGCCCCAAACACATCTTTGGAGACCATTCCGATTGCAATTTATATTACTGTACTGAAGACAGAAAAAAAGAAAAAAATTATACCCTTGCTGCAAAAACACTCATGTTGAGACTGCAACGAAATGCTTCCCAGTTGGCTTTTTATTCAAGAAGCTTGCTTCACTGTTTTACCACAAATCGTGCAGAGCAGTTCAACAGTGTTGTTGCCAAGACTGTAGGTGGAAAGCGTATAAATTTCTCGCTAAAAGATTCATATTCTGTTCGGTGCCATGCGGCTGTGGTCTGTTTCATGCAAAATATTTGAAAAGTTAATACTCAAGCAGTTGCTAAGAAATTTTTAATTTAAATAGCCTCCTCCATAATTAACAATATGGCTTTACAAAAGGTCGTTCGACTACAGATGCAGGTGTTGCTTTGCTGAAACACATATTTAACGCATGGGAGAACTCGCAAAATGCTATTGGGGTTTTCTGTGATCTCTCCAAAGCCTTTGATTGCGTGCATCATGACACGCTTTTGCATAAACTACGTCATTACGGTGTGCAAAACGAAGCTCTCAACGTTATAAATTCCTATTTACATAATAGGTTTCAATGTGTAGACGTTAATGGTGTGAAATCTTCTGGGCTACCAGTTCAGTTAGGTGTACCACAAGGCTCAATACTGGGTCCGTTCTTGTTCTTAGTGTATATCAATGACTTACCATTCTATTTAAAGGGTATCTGCGAAGTTGTACTGTTTGCAGATGATACTTCTCTTATTTTTAAAGTAGACAGGAATAGACAAGATTTTGACGACGTAAATAGTGCAACGGGCTCTCAATGGTTACAGATTGGTTTACGACAAACAATCTAGTTCTTAATGCCAAGAAAACGAAATGTGTAAAGTTCGCATTACCGAATGTTAGAAATCTAGGACCCAACATCGTCTTAGATAAAGAGGTGCTTGAAACAGTAAACTCGGCAGTCTTTCTGGGCATAACAGTAGATGCCAAACTTCAGTGGGGCCCACATATATCGAGCCTAGCGGGGAGGCTCAGTTCGGCAGCCTACGCCGTCAGGAAAGTAAGACAATACACTGACGTTGATACAGCTCGGTTAGTCTATTTTAGTTATTTTCATAGCGTTATGTCCTACGGTATTCTGCTGTGGGGCAAAGCTGCTGATATTCAAAATATATTTGTCCTTCAAAAACGAGCGATTTGAGCAATTTACCAGCTAGGTGCCAGAGTTTCTCTGAGATATTTTTTTAAAGATATTGGTATTCTAACGGTGGCATCACAATTCATCTTCGCGAACATCATATATATTAGGCAAAATATACACTTATACACTAAAAACAGTAATATTCATAATGTTAACACCAGAAATAAAGACAAATTAAGAGCTCCATTTCACCGGCTTCATAAGGTGCATAACTCATTTGCTGGGCTTGGTATAACCTTGTATAACAAGCTACCCTCTTCTTTGTTAGATTTGCCTTTTAATGCGTTTAAAGCTAAAGTAAAATCCAACCTTTGTTCAAAGGCATACTATTCTATCAACGACTACTTAAATGATAAGAATAGTTGGTCGCTGTGATTAACTCAAGACAATGTTTATGTTCTTTCTCCAGAATTAGTTTACCTACTGACAGATATATGAGTACATATAATTGTTTATTTTATTTGACTGTGTATGTCAATTTGACAGACACAGGGGAGTACGCCCCGTGCTGCCCGGCGAGAAATCGCCGACGCGGTCGCGGAGGCCACGCCCAGCGATGCCTAAACCCGGCAAGCGCGGCTCGCTAGGCCGCGATGCCGGGTCCCAGGACGACCGTCCGACGTTGGACCGGGCGACGTCTTTGCCTAATATAGGCGATGCGTCGTCCGGTGCGCCGCCAGCCGGACAATCCAGGACCGCCGTTGCCACCAAACCCACAACAAGAAAAAAGGAAGAGGTAAGCGGAGGAGCGGGGAAAGCGGACACCGCTGTTGCTACTGGCCCACCGACGACATCGGCGCCTGCGCGCGTTGCGCCCTCGCCGTCGTCGAGCCGGCCGCACGCGGTCTTCGTTCGTCCACCGCAATTCCGACCAGTACCTATTCAGGCCCCGGGGCCAGTGACTACACAAAGCCCCGGTCGCGCACCTCATATGCGCGCTGTTGCACCGCCGCCGGTACGCACACCTGCGCCCGGTAACAGTGCCACCACGCGTACCCCAGTGCCATCCGCGCGTACCCGCGCCCCACCGACCCGCACCGCAGCCCCGCCGCCGCGGTTCGTTTCTCCGCATGCGCCCGCCGCTGTGCCAGCTCTGCGTGCGGCAGCGCCCGGCCTCCGCCTCTCGCTGGCGGGGCCGGCGCCTGCTGAGCATGAGCGACCAGCCAGTGCGGGCCCATCTTACCGGCCTACAAAGGCCGCCACGACTCAAAAGGTGCCCTCTTCGCCGGCGCCCCCTAGAGCCTCAGCCTGCGACTCTCCCGCCATGCTGTCGGCATGCTCCTCCCGCGCGGGGTCGAGCATGTCGCTAGCATCGGTGGGCTCGGCTGGGTCCGGTCGCGGAGACGTGTCCCCGGACACGACACCGCGATCCGGTACGCGGCCCATCGCGGGTAGAGCAGCCGCCGCGCTAATGTCGCCGGCATCACCGTCACCGACACCGTCGCTGGGGTTTGATTACGAGTTCAGGCTCGATGCGAGACCCCAGCGGCGCAGGAGAAGCTCCGGCGAGACCGCGACCGAAGAAGCGAAGCGATATTGCCTTGACCCGCCGCGGCCACCGCGTGAAAACGCGCCGCGGGGTCGAGGCACGCCCGCCTCGCCTTCCTTCGCTGACGCGGTCCGCCACACTCAGCCTCCGACATCACCGGATTTGACCGAAGCGGGGGTGAGCGTCCGCAGACCTCCCCCCCCCTACAGCAACCACCCCCCCCCCCCTGAAGCGTCGACTTCAAAGTCGACTAAACAAAAGCCGGGGAAAAAGCCGCGCTACCCACCGCTTATAGTGGAGAGGCTGCCTAACTGGGCCACGCATTTCCGGGTTCTGGCGGGGAAACTGGGTCGGCCACCGAACGCTCGCCCCTATGGGACCGGGGTGAAATTCACCCCAGAGACCGAGGAGGAGTATCGGCTGGTCCAGCGGTACCTTACTGGCCTGGAGATGGAGAGCGGTGTGTCCTGGTTCGCATACTCTCTCCCGGCAGACAAGAGCCTCAAGATCGCCATCAGGGGCCTACCGGCGGATACAGACCCCAAGGACATTGAGGAGGAGCTCCGGATGTTGGGACACCAACCGGAGTATGTGCGCCACATAAAGGGCGCACAGGGACGACCCGGTTGCGTGTTCCACGCAATCCTGAAGAGAACACCGGACGTCGGCACTATCTTTGACACGAGCGTGTTTTTATATATGCGCGGGGTCAAGATAGAGGCGTGGCGGGGGAAACGTGGGCCCGCACAGTGCCACCGGTGTCAAAAGTTCAGACACAGCTCACACCAGTGTCACCGCCCGCTCGCTTGTGTGCGCTGCGGGGGCGAGCACGCGGCAAGAGATTGCCCGCGCCCGCGGGAAGAGCCGGCCACCTGCGTGAACTGCGGTGGCCCGCACCCCGCGAGTAACATAAAATGCCCTGTATTCATTAAGGAAATACAGAACAAGCGAGCGGGGACTGTCGCCATCACAGCCACACGCCGGTCACAAGCGGCCTCTCTGAGGCCGCTTGTGACCGGCGTGTGACCGTTGTGACGTCAGCGCCAACTTGGCGCAGCGGCAAAACGCGGAACCACAAAGGTTCGCCCGCATTCCGCAGGACACCCACGCCGTCGCTAACACAAACACCCAGGCGCAGCGGCCAATCAGCGAGCAGCAGAAGTTCGCCAAAGCGACGCGTGGTGGCGCTGACTCAACGAATGTTAGCGCGATAGGGAAGTCGTCGCTAAGGAAACAGGAGTTTACGACCTGTGCCATACAGCTTCTTATGGATCTAATAAGAGCTATAAGGCAGGGTCAGGATGTGGAAACAGTCATCCTGGACGGCTTGGCCACTTTACTAACTTTGTATCATGGCTAGGCCGTTAAATAATAAATAATAAATAAATAAATTTATTGTTTCACTAGCTGCTGCCCGCGGCTTCGCCCGCGTGAGTGTCGGAAATTACCCCATACATCCCCATGGGTTTTAAGTATAAATATTGAGTTTCGAGTTAATCGGACAGCGCGTTAAAATTCTTCCATACAAACACTGACACCCCCCAATCCCTCTTTAGGGGGTAATTTAGACGAAGGAGGAGGCGGAGCGCGTGAGGGAGAGGCAAAGTTCGCGCCCTCAAGCGCCTAGCCGCCGTAGGAGACGCCCTGGGCGTCGGGACTCCTTGGAGGATTCCCGGCCACCGTAGGCGCGGGCTTGCGGGCGGTGAGGAATGGGTAGCTCGCCCCCGATAAGGACCAGGCCCGGGTCGACGGCGCGTCGTGTTCCACGCGCGCCTCAAAGAGATGTCAGCAAAACTGACGGGGTCCGCTAGGACCGTTGCCCGCCGGGGTTGCGGGTAGTCCTAAGGGGAAACCGTGGCCCCTGGCATGGCAAGGGAAGGAACACGGGTGGGTTTTAGTCAGTAAAAGTCTGACACGCCCTCCCGCTCCGCCCAGAGCGGGAGAAGTCATTGGATGATACCCCACCCAAAAAAAAAAAAAAAAAGAAAAAAAAAAAAAAAAGGGGGTAATTTAGAAAAACAAAAAACTACAAACTTCATAATTTATTTAGATAACTATTCGTGCGAAGTTTCGTGTTTATTACCTCAAGGAATAAGATTTTTCATACAAAATTTCATCCCTTATTTTACCCCCTTAGGGGTTGAAATTCGAAAAATCCTGATACACGTTATTCTTCATTTTTGGGTTTAAGTATAAATATTGAGTTTCGAGTTAATCGGACAGCGCGTTAAAATTCTTCCATACAAACTTTGACACCCCCCAACCGTAGGATAGGATACTTTTCCGGGATAAAAAGTACCCAGTGTGGTGCCCAGGATATTAAAGAATAATTATACCAAGTTTCATCGTAATCGAACCGGTAGTTTTTGCGTGATACTTGAACAAACAGACAGACAGACAGACAGACAGACAGACAGACAGACAGACAAAAAAAAAATTAATCACACTTTTGGGTTAGGTGTCGGTCTAGTAACACCCCCTGCCATTTATTTTTTTGATATTTTCAATGTACAGAATTTTCACTTCTACAGATTTATTATAAGTATAGATTTGGAACTAGCTTAGGTACATTGCTGGGTTACACAGCCAGATATCACTTAAAACTAGTTAGTGGGTGCAGTACTGTTCTTCTAGATAGGTTACGAGGTAACCTGTGTTTAGAAGAGACAGTTGCGATCCCCTGTACTTGGTTGTTGGTCGACATAAGTCTAGCACGTGTATTTGGTCACGAGTAGGTATAAATATTATATAACAATTTAAAAAAGAGACAGTTAAAAAAAAATTTGAAATCTAAACATAAACTAAAATTACAGATAAAAATGGGTAATAATAATAATAAAGATAATAAAAATTGTTCCGTGTGACTGTTTTAGTGTAGAGTGTATTTAGTAATAGTGTGATGTATTGTGTGTTGTATGTATGTGTTGAAATTACTTCTTCAGGAAGTCCTCTGTTTCGTCGAAGTTAAGATTCCGTAGATACGAGCGGATAGTCTTTTTGCAGATAGTCGATTTTAAGCCGTAAATAGGAATTATTGCATTAACTTTATTATACAGTGATGGGCCAAGGTATAAAGCAAATTTTTTAATATAAGCTGTACGTGCCGGTGGAAGTGTGCAGATAAGGTCTTTACGACGTTTGGAGATTTTCTTAAAAGGAGTTATTTTATGCTGAAGTAAGACCATATGTAGGAGATATTGTTGTCTAACATTGAGTAGATTGCACGAGTTATAGAGTTCGGTAGTTGGGAACAGAATCGGTCTGAAAGTTGCTACTTTTAGAATAGCTCTGTGAGCGATCTCCAGAGGCATGAGTGTAGTCTTTGCAGCACCACCCCAGCAAGAGATACAGTATGTAAGGATTGACTGACAAAGAGCAAAGTATACGTTTCTGATAATTGAAGGGTTAGCTACATGCCGCAGGGTTTTAAACACAAAAATAAGCTTACGTATACGACCGGTAATATTATTAATGTGTGATCCGAAATTTAGGTTTTTGTCCAAAATAATACCAAGATACCTGACTTGATCCACTGAGCTTAAGATGGGACAATTACAATTAAGTTGTGATAATGTGGGACAAGAGTGGGCTTTTATAGAGATTGGGCTTTTTGGTTGGGAATTGTTGGAAATGGAGAAAGTGATGAAGTTAGTCTTATTGGCATTGAGAGTCAGACTGTGAAAAGAAAGCCACTTCAATGCAGAATTAAAGCCGTCCTGTGCAACTGCTTGGAGTTTAGACCATGTGTTTGCAGTGAAAGTGATGGCGGTGTCATCCGCAAATGAAATTACTGTAGCATTTGGAATTTTGAGATTGCAGAGGTCATTAATGAAGACGAGAAACAGCGTAGGCCCTAAGATACTCCCTTGGGGCACACCATAGTGAATCGGTAGTTCATCACTCGTGTAGTTCTCTATCGTAACTAACTGAGAGCGGTTGGTGAGATAACTTTTGAGTAGTTCGAGTGGAGCCCCCCTCACACCCATATCTTCGAGCTTGAGTAAAAGAGTAGAGACGGGAACAGTGTCAAATGCTTTAGCAAGATCCAAGAATATAGTAAGTACTTTTTGATTTGCATTTAAGTTATCCACAATATTGTTGATTAGTACATGCACAGCATCACAAGTGGACTTGTTCCTGCGAAAGCCGAATTGTTGGGGTGATAACAATTTAAAGTGTTCGAAGTAATGGACTAGCCGTTTATTTATAAGGCGTTCGAGCACCTTAGATAAGGCACTAAGAACAGCAATTGGGCGATAGTTGTTTGGCAAGCTCCCGTCACCACCCTTGAAAATAGGATGAATGATAGCCTTTTTAAAAGAAGTAGGAAAGACAGCTGAATCAAAGCAAATATTGAAAATGTGGCTTAGTATAGGTGCAAGGGTCTGAGCATATCTTTTCAAGATAGTTTGAGATATGCCATCCCATCCAGCGGCCGCATTAACCCTTAGCTGGTTAATGGTTCTTATGACTTCATCCGGATCTGTCTGTTCCAAGACAAAAGAATTGTTGGTCTTTGCGCTACGTAGGGGAGATTCAAGGTTATGAGTACTCTGAATATTTTCTGCCAGTTTTTTCCCAATATTCACAAAGAATTCGTTTACCTTATTACAAGACTCACTGGGAGAGTAGGTGTCTGTTAAGAGATGGTTGGAGGAGGTTTTCGTGTTTTGTGAACTTGTTATCGTTTTTATGATATCCCATAGTTTTTTTGGATTTTGGGAAGCCTTATTTATTTGTTCAGAGTCATAAGCTCTTTTTAGTTTTTTCAAAAGTTTTCCACAATAATTTCTGTATCGTTTATATGTAATTAAAAATGTTTCATTATCCGGAAACTGTTTTACTTTTTTGTAAAGAGAATCTCGGTTTCGGATACACCGCAGTAAGCCTGGCGTTATCCATGGTTTCAGTATCCTTTTATTTGCCGGGACTATGACAATATTAGTGCACTTATTTATGGCATTTCTCAATATTTGGATAAGTTTGTCAATAGCCTCGTTAGGGTTTGAGATAAGGAGAAGAGACGCTAAATCTAAGTCCTTCATAATGTGATCAAGTTCATCGTAATTTAGTTTAGATATCGTTTTCTGGGATGTTATATTCCTTTTTTTACTATTTATACATAATAGGGAAGAGCAATGGTCTGTTACCATTGTGTCGTGGATTAGAGTAAGAATAGTATCCTTCGATCGAATCAGGATATGGTCTAAGCAGTTTAGTCCCCTAGTGGGGTGTGTGTGTGCTGGTAGAAATCCGTGGTACGCCAATGTGCTTAAGTATTCGTGACATCGTGAATCTTGAGTCGTGGGTTTAATATCTAGGTTAATATCTCCAGTGACTATAACTGACTTATAGGAACTGAGAGCTGGAAGAATGTCATTGAGTGCTGTAAGGAACGTATGAATGTTTTCGTTAGAGGGGGAGCGGTATATACAAAGTACTGCCATTTCAGAATTTGGTATCACGAGTAGGCCTGAGGCTGATCCTAGGAAATCAGGTTCTTCGCATATCACTTTTATATCTGACTTAACGTAGACAACCACCCCGTCACTCTGATTGAGGTGTTTGGTAGTTTTGTAAGACTTATATTTATGCATTGTAGGAATACAGGAGTTACTAGAGCACGACAGCCAGCATTCAGTAAGGACCAAAAGATCGCAGTCAATATTCATACGGTGAATTAGGGTTTGGAAGTTTAGGTAATTACAGTTAATAGATCGGATGTTTTGCGTGAGCGTAGTAAACCAAGAGCTCTCCTTGTTAATGAAAGATTTAGTAGCTTCGGGGGTACATATGTGAGTTTCGGATACAGTAAATTGGTCGAGATTTGACATTAATTCATTTACGTTATTAGACATAGCTGAAAGAAATAGAGGGCAAACTAAAGGGAGGCATAAGGTTGTGAAAATTTGGTAAGATTACTTGATAGACTATATTTATCAATGATGGTGGTATGTTGACTCGTATAAATCTTCTATTAAACATAGACTTCAAGGAGTGTCTGTGTAGGGAGTAAGTAATTGATATGTAAAGTGTGAAGTTATTTACAGTAATGCGCTTAAAAATAGTGACAAAATAAGTTTCCATAAAAAAAGAGCTTCTTAAATGCTGAAGTAGTCATGCGAGTAGGTTGTTGGTTGTATTCGGGGCTGACATCTTATGGATTTGCTGTTCACTTTTGATAAGAATAGATGGGCTGTCAGGATTTTTCTTCAAAAGGATGCGACCATCTGCCGTCCAGCAAAACATGTATTCATTCAGCTTGGCATAGTTTCGGGCCAGATAAAAAAGTCGTTTAGAGTAGGGAGTTAATTGTTCAGCGGCATATGTTGGAGTCTTTGGAGCTACTATTCCCAGGTGTGTTGAGTTTAATTTGTTGTTTGGGTTTTGTTTGTTGTGGTTCTTGACAGCTGACAAAAATACGGTTCTGGTGAGAGTATTCGTAAATTCGACCGTAAGGGCAGAGCTCGAACTTTCTTTCTTTGAAGGTTGTCGAGAAACGTCGCGTATATCCGATTCATGTAGCTTGAATTCAAGTTGTTTTGACAGTTCCAGCAAAGAATCATAAAGCATCTTTTTGGTCTCATTAGTTCTCTTGGGGACGTTGCGAAGCTCTATGCATGTTTTTACTAAAGCACGGTCGAATGATTCCACTTTTTCTTCTAGCACAGTTAATTTAGAAGCCACAGAGTTGCGTTCTTTTTCTAAGCCAAGGATTTTTAACTCGAGTGTAGTTAGCTGGTCAGATACAAAATTCATAGACTTTTCCATATCTGTAAATGTTTCCTCTATTTTCGAGTTCGAGGTTTTAATTTCAATAAAATAACTCTCCAGCTTGTCCATGCGTGCATTTTGTGAGCTAGACATGCTTTCTATCATGTCTCTTATTTCGTTCTTAAAGTCCTCTAAAGAGTCGCCGCTACACTCGCTACCATTCTTGTCACTTGGTGGACATCGGCGTTTATTTGTTCTCTGCGTAATATTACTAGCAATAGTGTTGGTGGTTGACAATTCGTCGGTAGCGAACAATTTCGTAATATCAGATTCAGAACGTGACGGTAGGTTTGATGGTGGTGTTCTAGACATCGACATATCGGCTGCGGTTGATATATATAATTATTGAAATCACAAAAAGTGCTATGTACGCTGCCGGTTCGAACTCACGACCACGCACTCTCGAATACCGAACGTCTTATCCGTTGCGCCAAGCGAACAGTTAACTTAAGTGGCGAAAAAGTCCAACGGTTGATAATTTTAGGTAAAAAAGTGAAAGGACGTTGAGTGGTAGCCAAGGTCAAATGTTTGTCTTAGCACGAATTGTCACATTCACTTCAAAAACGTTTTTTCTTAAAACTTATATCACTAAAACAGTATGTAAACATTCACTTTATCGTTTGTGTATAAGTATTATAGTTTCTTATGGTAGTTTACACATAACTTGCGAAAAACTTTAGTTGTAAATCCATTAACTTTTTATATAATTATTTAAAATCACGGAGGGCACACGGGACACGTCTAAACGTTAGCGCGCGGCGCGGGGGGAAAAAAAAGTTAAGGATGATGACACTGGAATGCCCGCGGCCTTAGGGACAAGGTCGCCCCACACCGCCACCTCCTACGGGATCAGGATGTCGACGTGGCGCTAATCAGTGAAACGTTCCTGGGACCTGAGGATAGGGTCAGGTTCCCGGGGTATCACGTATACCGGAAGGATGAAGGGTCGGCCTTACGTTCCCGCTACCGTGGTCTGGCGGTATTGGTGAGGCGAAGGGTCGTCCATCAAGAGCTCCCCGTGCCGCCCAATAATTCGTTTTACGCGCTGGGTGTGCAGCTGCATGTCGCCGGCGAGGACCTAAACATCTACGCTTGTTACAAGCCGCCTGCGACCCATCTAAACCTTGTGGAGTTGCGGGCGCTTGTAACTAATAACAACGCGACCATCCTTGCCGGCGACCTTAATTGTAAGCACCCGGCGTGGAACTCACTTCACACGAATACCGGGGGGAGACGGCTCTTCGCGGACGCGGAAGCCTTCGGGTACACGGTGTCCGGACCGGAGACGCCCACCCACTACCCAGATGCAGCCCGGTACATGCCGGACGTACTGGACGTTGTAGTCCACCGAGGGCTACGCTGCCAGATCAAACAACAAGTGATAGACGACGAGTTACAATCTGACCACCAACCTGTACTCGTCGTCCTTACGGGTATGCCGACCCAACTGAAGCCATTAGCGCCACGCCGATTAACGGATTGGACTATGTTCCAAGAGAAGCTAGATACCACCGTGCCGACTTGGCCTATCGTTACCTCCGCGGACGTGGACCAGACGGCGGGTGACGTCACTGCTACCATTCAAAGCGCCTTAGAAGCGGCGACAACGACATTGCCGCAGGGCGGAGGGCTATTGCCGCCCCTGCCGGCACATATTCTATCGATGATCGCCGTGAAGAGGCGCCTACGTAAGCAGTGGCAACAGCTCAGATGCCCGACACTGAAGACGCAACTAAACCGTCTAGCGGAGAAGGTGAAGGCCGAGTTGCAGGCACACACCGCCGCGGGCTGGGAGGACCGTATCGACGCGACGACTGACAGTTGGCCGTCGATACACAAACTATGCCGCCAGCTGACGAACACCCCAGCCCCGGTGCGACCGCTTCTAAATCGCGACGGGGCGCTTAAGTACGTAGCGGAGGACCGGGCGGAGGTCTTCGCCGAACACCTGGAGCGTCAGTTCCAGCCCAACCCGACCAGCGACTATGAGCATGTCGCAGCGGTCGAGAAGCACCT
The DNA here is from genome assembly GCA_914767815.1 of Eupsilia transversa. Classification (NCBI taxonomy): domain Eukaryota; kingdom Metazoa; phylum Arthropoda; class Insecta; order Lepidoptera; family Noctuidae; genus Eupsilia; species Eupsilia transversa. Next base: position 18,323,601 of record OU611873.1, on the reverse strand, counting down.
GGTAGACTACTTCGCAACGCCGATAGCTCCCGATGAAGATCCTATCTTCTTCTCGCCTGGCGCAGTTAGGCGCGCCATCCTAAGGACGAAGCCTAGAAAGGCCCCTGGTGCGGACGGTATCACAAACACAGTGCTGCGCCATTTGCCGTTCCGTGCAGTAGCGGCACTGGCGCGCCTGTTTACCGCGATACTGCGCACCGGGGCCTTTCCCGTCTCGTGGAAGGAGGGGCGCGTCATTATGCTGCCCAAGGCGGGAAAGAATATCCTGAAGCCGGAGAGCTATCGGCCCATCACTCTGTTGCCGACGGTCTCCAAGGTGTTCGAAGCACTCCTGCTGCGACACCTACAGCCACACATAGCACCGCGTCCAGAACAGTTTGGGTTCAGGGCGGAACATAGTACGACGCTTCAGTTGTCGAGGGTACTGCACCACCTCACAACAACACTCAACAAAAAGGAATATTCGGTGGCAGTATTCCTCGACATGGAGAAGGCCTTCGACCGTGTATGGCACGAGGGCCTAATCTACAAGATGTCCAACTCGGACGCGCCCCGTCGCGTCGTAAAGGTGGTATCTAGCTTTCTCACAAACAGGACTTTCAGGGTGGTGGTCGAAGGAGCGCTCTTTAGCGCCCGCCCGGTACTAGCGGGCGTGCCGCAGGGCAGCTGCGTGTCGCCGGCGTGTTACTCACGTTATACCGACGACATCCCCACCACTTCCGACGCTATGCTCGTGCTGTATGCAGATGACGCCGCGTACATTACTACATCGCTCAATGCGAAGTATGCGGCGGTCAAGATGCAGCGCGCGCTCGATACGCTCCCCGAGTGGCTGTCGAAGTGGCGGCTTTCGGTTAACGTGGGTAAGACGCAGGCGCTGATTACCGGGTCCGCGCCCCTCCCACCACCGCTGAAACTACAAGGAGCCGACGTCGCGTGGTCCCCCCAGGCTAAATACCTGGGTGTGACTATCGACCGCCGACTCACGATGGTGCCGCATGTCCGCAAGGTCGCCGCGCAGGGTAGGGTCGCCCGCACCCTTCTTAAGCCTGTGCTCTCATCTCGCATCCCGACGCGCGTCAAGTTGGGCGTGTACAAGTTGTACGTGCGCCCAATCTTGACGTACGCCGCCCCAGCGTGGTTCGCCCTCACTAGTGAGTCGAGCCGCAAGCTACTCCGCGCGCAACAAAACGTAGCGTTGCGGACTATTGTCGCTGCTCCTCGCTATGTGAGGAACGATGTACTCCACCGGGATCTCGGGATAGAGAGCCTGGATGAGTTTGTGCGGCGCCTCGCGAAGGGAATGTTCGCGCGTGCCGACGCCTCTGCCTGGTCCCATGTCAGGCAGATAGCACCATTGCACGCGCGCCCCCCTGACGCGAGACCCTTGCCCCGCGACCTGGTAGCGGACCCTGACACCATCGCACCGGATTGACGCCTCGAGTAAGCCGCATCCAGGTTACACGCGGCCTACTCGAAATAATAATACTTTACAGATGTACTCACACATCTGTTGCGTGGCGTGTTCTAGGTTAATATAGACATGTCACGTAACTAACACAGACATCCATTACTCTACAGACGCCTAAACACACACACGCGCAGGCGCAACGCGGGCTGCGATGCGCGTTGACACTGAGCGGTGCTATACTACAACACTAGCCGCTCACACACACACGACAGTTCATCCCTCAATCTGTAAACGGCTAGATCTGTAAGCAGGGCGAGGGGTGGCTACATTCCGTCCTGTAGGAGCGTCGAGTCGGCATCTTAGTCGCTGGTCGTCCTCGCTGGGCCTCTCCCGGGTAACCGGGAGTCTCACCTGGCGGTGACAGACCGCCTAGATGTCGTGAAGAAAGCGGCGCTATAGGACTTAGCGTCGTGACGCGCCTACAGAAAAACACAATGCAACCAGTCACACGCACGCGGTAAAACGCGTGCAATTCCACCAGCCGCTTTGGGCAACCATACTGAAGGGCCCGCAGTTGCGGGCCACTGTATAGCCTCCGCGGGCGAGGGGCGAAGCCCTGACCCCGCTCGCCACGCCCCCTGACGGGGGCGTCGCGACGTCCAACGCACGATTCGCCCTATAGCACTTTAGGATTAGCAGCGATCGGACGCGTTAATCGGAGCTCTCCAGCGAGTAAAATAATCTATACTTATAATAAATCTGTAGAAGTGAAAATTCTGTACATTGAAAATATCAAAAAAATAAATGGCAGGGGGTGTTACTAGACCGACACCGAACCCAAAAATTTGATTAAAAAAATTTATATCTGTCTGTCTGTCTGTTTGTTCAGGCATCACGCAAAAACTACCGGTTCGATTACGATGAAACTTGGTATAATTATTCTTTAATATCCTGGGCACCACACTGGGTACTTTTTATCCCGGAAAAGTATCCTATCCTACTATCTATATTTAAACCTATTAATTAAAAGACAAGTTCTGACTGACTGACTCATCAACGCCCAGCCCAAACCCTTAGACCTAGAAAGCTGAAATTTTGCACAGAGGTTCCCTTTATAATGTAGGCAAGGAATAAGGAAGCATATTTTGAAATTCAACCCCTAAGGGGGTAAAATAAGGGATGAAAGTTTGTAGGAAAAATCTTATTCCTTGAGGTAATAAACTTGAAACTTCGCACGAATAGTTATTTAAATAAATGATAAAGTTTGTAGTTTTTGTTTTTCTAAATTACTCCCTAAAGGGGGGTTGGGGGGTGTCAGTGTTTGTATGGAAGAATTTTAACGCGCTGTCCTTTATACTTAAAACCCATGGGGATGTATGGGGTAATTTCCGACACTCACGCGGGCGAAGCCGCGGGCAGCAGCTAGTAATTGAATATAGTAGGATAATAAAAACAACGATAATCTGCCGACAAATTTTTTCTCCACTGTTTCAGATAACAAACTACTCAACTCTACAATGAGGGCATCGGCTGGTGCAGAGCGCGCACCGCCATCGATCGGCGCGCCGATCAGAATGGCCGTGTCGCCGCGAAAGCTTTTACCTATAAAGATCATAACATAATCTTGTGTAAGTGTAACTATTTATTATAATTGTTATTCTCAATGAAGTTGCTGAACTATTAATACTGCTACAACCATTTGCAAGGATCTGTGAGTTCGATTGAGTTCATTTATGTTCAAGCGCCATCTATTGCCGTTTGTGAAATCGAACTCACAGTATATTGCTAGAAGAGAAACTATTAAGAGGGTGCATCCTAAAAGTTGGCAACGTCGTAAATAGCTGTCAAAAATTTACCTGTTTCGATTAATTTGGAAATAATACTGTATGGAAATAAGAAATGTGGCTAACCAATTGACTAGAATATTAATAATGAATTGCAATTATAACATTGAATTTGATGTTGTAACCGTTTTAGGTGAAAAAAAGGCATTTGGAAAGTTACCAAATACTTTTTTTACATCTAAAACTAACTATTCGGTGTTACGATATTAATTATTGCATTTCATAATCAATATTCTAGTTCGCTAGTTAGCCACATTTTTTCTTTCCATACAGAAATATTATCAAATTAATCAAAACAGCGAAATATTTGACATCTATTTGCGACGTTGCCAACTTTCAGAATAAACCCTCTTAAACCAATTTCGATTTTGGAGTTAAAAGTAAAGTTAAAATTAAAAGGGAACATTTAGTTAATGATTTTTGGGTTTTTAGTCATAATAACAATAATTGCTCATTTGATATAGTAAGTTTGTTTATGACACAGCGCTACCTCTGCCCAAAAATGGCGCCGGCTGTGAATTTACGATCAATAACTGAATGTTATAATTTAATGCTAAACAAGTTTCAATAAAGAATCCAAACTATAAAGTAATAAGATTATTTTACACAGGAATTTACTAATGAATACCTGCTTGATTACCTACTTACATTTCTTGTATTGCCGGAAATTGACGAATGGTAATATTGAAGTAGTAGAAAGTAATGAAGCTTCTAAGCCTTTGTATTGGTGAATTGACATTGTTTAATTATAAAAGAATTAACTGACAAGCATTTTAGCATTGTTTTTAAGTTGTATTGAACTAACTAGTTAATAAGACTCTGTATTCGATTACGCGTAATTCTGACGAATAGAGAGACAGGCACGCGCCCACAATGGCGCCGGTGTGTGGGTAATTGAGATGAAATGAGTGTCCATGGAGTTTCTTGCCCGTTCTTCTCCATAAGGAACCTACTACGTTTTGGAATGGGCGACTAGCTTCACCAAATAATTCAAACGAAAAGTGATGACTGTAAAGTGATAATTTAAAAGTGCCTGTACATGTTTTAATTGAAATAAACGCTTTGAGTTTGAGTTAACTATTGTGTGTGATTGAAAACCAACCCTCAACGAAGAATAAACCGGAGACTGGTCAGAAACGGCACAGGATAGGATACCCGCCGTGTTATATATAATTCTAAAACTAAGGTAAAAAACCGGCCAAGTGCGTGTCGGACCACGCACAATGAAGGGTTCCGTAGCTGGGATGAATTTATCCTAAGAACAAACTTAACATTGTAGTTGAAAAACATGTTCTCCCATACAAAAAGTATGGGAGAACATGTTTTTGCAACTGCAAATGTAAGTTGGTCGATCATTACTCGTTAACTTGTAGAGCCTGCTTAACTGTGATAGTTTTCCTTTTAATTTCGTTATTATATACTACTGCTGTGAATTTTTCAACGTATCCAGAACTTACCATTTAGCTGGCAGGGGGGGACACTTGACTCTAACAAAAATTACTAGTTTACAGCTTAATATTTCGCAAACGGATTCTTCAATCCAAAAATGGTTTTAACAAACTCACAATATTTTTGAACGACCTTTCCAAAGATACACACCATGGAATAGACGAAAAAAAATATAACTATCCCCAATTTAAGTGTATAGGAGGTACCCTAAAAAAAAATGTTTTCATGATTTTATTTTACGACTTTATCGGCGTAATTAATATGTATACTCATGCCACATTACAGCTTTCTAGTACTAACAGTCTCTGCGCTAAGCCGGAGACAGACAGACAGACGGACATGGCGAAACTATAAGGGTTCCTTGTTGACTACGGAACCCTAACAAAGAAGAAATCACTGACTGTTTAACTGAGTTGTTGAAATTAAATTGCAGTAAAATAATATTGTGTGCTTTCCCATATTTGAAAGATTGACAAATAGACAAAACAATTATATTCATAGGCTAATAAGCATATGCAATTCTTAGTTAGTCAATATAGTGACAAGTTTGTATTTCTTGACACCAACATTTTTGTGGAACATTTAAAATCGACTAGGGATACTGTGTATCCGCCTATTAGTTTTAGACACATAATAGCAACGCTATTAGCATTTTATATAAACTCAGACATAACTAGTATTTCGAAGTCATGTGTTATTAAAACCACAATGGTTAGTAATAGTACTAATAATATGGTGGTGAACCTGAATAAATGTAGCTCAAATGCTATAAGTATTTATACAGATTGTACGAAGGAGATTCAATTTCTCTCACTCACTATGAGCTCACTGCATTGAGGTCTTGGGGTCAACTCCGGATAGTCATTTAAACTAGTTTGTAAGACAACAGAAGGCACCAGTAAGAATATTCTTATACCTAACTTCAACAAGGTGTCTTCTGGCTCTAAAATAAGTAATTACCAAAAAGGAGATCAGCAGAATGCCTTGAAATTATTTCATCAAAATATTCAAGCTATTTCTTCCAAATTATTAGAAATTGAAATGTTTTTAGAAAAAACAAAGTTTGACATTGTTTGTTTTACGGAACATTGGTTAAAGGATTACCAAATGCTAATTAATTTTGAGAACTATAGTATAGGCAGTTGCTTTAACCGTAAATCAATGCTACGTGGAGGTTCTCTAATCTTGATAAAAAATTGTTTAAAAACTAAGCAACGCAATGACATAGTTGGTTTATCTGTTGAACATTGCATCGAACTGTCTTTTGTTGAGCTGGATGCTGGATGTGGTAGTGTGCGTGTACAGACCCCCTAATCGTCAGAACTTTTCTTTAATTGAGTCAATAATGGAAGATGTCCTAGCAAAACTTGTATCCAGTAACAAAGCCGCAATTATTTGTGGTGATTTTAATATTAATATTCTGGAAAATAATTTAAATACCAGTAGATTATTAAGCCTTTTTAAAATCGTTTAATTTATCTAATATTTTTATGGAACCGACTAGAGTAACTCCAACTTCTGCTACTTGTATCGATAATGTCTTCTGCGATTGTGATTATTTAGCTAAAGCTATCGTAAATTATTTGCTGTCTGATCATAGTGGACAAACGGTAACTTTTAAGTTCAAAATACTTTTGCAAAAAGTGCAAATACAATTTAGACCAATAACAACTGGCAAATTAAATAGATTCAATAGTAACCTAAATAGTAAGTTAAATGTTCGAGACCATAATATGCACGATGCAAATAAATTGTATGAGGATTTCTTTTCAGTAGTGCACACTGAATTCAATAAAACTTTTGAAAAGAAAACCAAAAATATTTGCCCAAATTTTATATTTAGTGATTGGGCAACTAGAGGTATTAGGATAGGTAGAGAAAGACTGTTCGAGCTGTATGGCGTTAAGCCTTACATTAACACTGTAACTTTCAACAAGTATGTTGCTACATATTCCAAAAATTTTAGAAACACCTGCAAGATAGCTAAAGCCCTGTACATTGGCAACAAGATTAAATCAGCAGAAAATAAAATAAAAACAGTTGGGAAAGTCATAAATAATGAAACTAATAGGAAAAAAATACGAAGGCCTGATTACACATTGGAGACTTCACGTGGTGTCATCAGCTCTAACTTAGAAGTAGCTCAAGAATTTGTACATTTTTTCACTAATATACCATCTAAAACGACGGAAGCTTTAAATTCTTCACCCGACGTCTCAATTGATTTATTAAGAGCGAACGTTCCAGGCTGCCCGGTTGAATTATTTTAATTTAAATTAATTCAATTTAAACATATAAACCCTATGATAGTTATAAAAGCTTTCCGGCAAATCAAAATAAAATTGACCGAAGATCTATGGGGATTATCTATCAAAGTTTGTACATCCATAATCGAGACTATAGCACCATACTTAGCTTTAATATTTAATTTGTGTGCGGATCAAGGGGTCTTCCCGGATTTAATGAAATACAGTAAAGTTATACCACGTTTTAAATCTGGGGACAGTAAAGACACCAACAATTATGCGTGCTGCCGATATTCAGCAAGGTATTCGAAAAGATAATGCTCAATCAAATGCTTAATCATTTTAACACCAACTAAATCTTACACGATCAGCAATATGGTTTCACCAAAGGACGTTGTACGACTGACGCCGGTGTCACCTTATTAAAACACATATTTACAGCGTGGGAGGAGGCCCATGATGTCATAGGAATCTTTTGTGACCTCTCCAAGGCATTTGATTACGTAAATCATGAAACCTTACTATTGAAACTTCAGCATTACGGACTAGGTGAACTTGCACTCAGTTTAGTTTTAAATGATAGACAGCAGCAAGTTCAAATAAATGGTATTAATTCACTCGGTCTAAAAGTAAAAATGGGTGTTCCACAAGGCTCGATATTAGGTCCTTTCCTCTTTTTAGTATACACCACTAATTTTTAATTAGTACAAATACTTAAAGGGCTCATTGTAGAAGGTCTTGTAATTATATCTGTAAAGTCTCAATAAATAATATTCATAAACAGCAAAGTTATTAGCGTTTGTTTGTGTACCAAAATGTCATTCAATTTATGGAAATATTGTAAAGGCTATTCATAGTAGTATTCATTCATCATATTCTCTCGCTCTCGTATTCGCGTGTTCTCGCTCGAACGTGCCCCGCCCCAGCAGCTGTTATCGTAATCGTAGTTAACTAAAACGCATCTTTATGCTTTACAGTAACATAAATTCAATTCAAACTTTTCCTTCATACTTTATTTGGGCTTAGGACCAACAAAATTACCAACTTTTTTTTAAATTATGAAGAAAACAATTAAGTACTTAACTAAAGTAAAAATAAATTAAATTAAAGCTTCAAAACTTGAAAAAAAAAAGGAATTTTGGCGTATTTAAAAAGTTTGAATCAGCTGATATTTACAATAATTTACGTATTTACAAAACTTAAAAAAAACTTACAGGTATTTTAACTGTCCTTCAAAATGTCCACCACCATTATCGATACAAAGACGGGCACGTTTAATCAAATTGTTTTTTAACGATAAAAGTATGCTTCGCTCACTTCTCACCTCGTCAAATGCGTCCAATATGCGCTGTTTTAATGACTCCCGAACTCCTCCGTCAGGTATTCACGCACTGCTCTATGGTAGTGAGGCGGCGCGCCGTCTTGCTGAAACCAGAGGCCTCTTAAATTGGCCAACGGAATGTCATCTAGCATTGAAGACACCATAGTCCGAAGCAAAGTTAAATAACTTTCTCCAGTAAGACGCCCTTCAATGAAATAAGGGCCAACGATGTTGTCGTTCAGGATTCCTGCCCAGACATTAACAGAAAACCTGTGTTGGAAAGAGTTCTCCTTTGTTAACATTGGATTGCGTATTGACCACCAGTGTTCATTCCGTTGATTGAACAATCCGATACGAGTAAACAAGCACTCATCCGGTTATAGCACATTAGCTTCAGTGTTGTTCAGTATTACGTACAGCGTAATACTGAATGCTGTACGTATACTCTCGGGAGTATACGTACAGTGGCACTCGCGCTCTCACCAGACAAAAAGTACGCACGCATCATAGCCGTATACTCCCGAGATGAGAACTGGTAACCCATCGCGACCGTAAAAACGTGAACAAACAATTGGTTAAAAAAGCGCGCGCGCACTTCCGCTAATAAATTGGCACTGTGTTTGTTTTGTAGTCGCTCGGATCACTGTGCAGCCTAAGAAAGGGGCGGGGCTTGAGCTAGAAATCGTTGATGAGTCAAACAATAAAAAGGTTAAAGCGCGAGCATTGTTAGATACTGGGAGTCAATCGTCATTTCTAACAGATGTTATGCGAGAGAAATTATTAATAAGCACTCTAGTGAAACCTTAAATGTTTGTGGTCTAGATAATATTAAAACTAACATTTTAGGAAAGTGTGTCGTAAAAGTTAATTCTTATTCAACTGCATTTAGTACTCAAGTCTCTTATTTATTGGTGCCAACGATAACAGGTATTTTACCCAGCGTTGAAATAGACGTACGAGAATTAGATATTCCGTGCGGTATACAGCTAGCGGATCCAAAGTTTTTCCAGCCCTCCACTATAGATGTGCTGTTAGGGGCTGACATATTTTAGAACATTATTGGGACAAATAAAATTAAGCTAGGGTCTAATAAGCCTACTTTACAAGAATCACAATTGGGATGTTTGATAGCCGGCCCAGTCGGTATTAGCCAACCTAAGTCTAAGGTGTATTGTTATTTCAATCATTTTTCTAATATTGATAATTCCCTTAAGAAATTTTGGGAGATTGAAGAACTACCTGCAGAGAAAAGAACAAATTCATTAGAGGAACAATTTTGCGAAATAGACTTATATGGAAAACACGCGTCGCTTGCCTGACGGGTGGTTTTGTGTCCGTATGCCATTAAAAGAACCCGAAACTAGTCTTGGCGATTCATATTATCTGGCTAAGAAACGTTTCTTGAATTTAGAATTAAAATTAAATAAAAATCCAAAACTTAAAGAGTCATACACTCAATTTATAACTGAATATAAAGAGTTGGGTCATTTGAGTGAAGTGGATCGCCCAAAATTTGGAAATTACCTTCCGCATCCCTGCGTCATTCGCGAGAATAGTGAAACGACTAAATTGAGAGTGGTATTCGACGCCTCAGCCAAAACTTCCTCTGGTAAGTCATTAATTGACATACAGGCTGTAGGTCCAGTTGTGCAGTCCGACTTATTCTCAATTTTGTTACGCTTTCGCGGGCATAGATTTGTTCTCTTAGGAGACATTGAAAAAATGTACCGATAAACGGCCTTGCATACTTCTCAACGTCACCTTCAGTTAATTCTGTGGAGGGATTCATCTTTTACGGAACCCGATAATAATAGTAATTTAAAGGTATTACAATTAAATACAGTAACGTATGGGTTGGCCAGCGCTCCATTTCTGAGTACCAGATGTTTATCACAATTAGCTAAAGAATGTAAAGACGAAACTATCGCGAACATTATCAAAAATGACTTTTACATAGATGATTTGAACACAGGAGCGGATAGTCAAAGTGAATTACAGCATATACAGGGTGTGGCGTAAGTAGTGGTCCACCGTTCAGGATTCGATGAACCAGATAATTAACTATAACAATTAAAATTTTTAAACATTTTTACCCAAGGGTTCCGAAAATATTTCCTTTTTGTCTTTTATTTACGAAATTTCTACCTTGTATTACAAATTTGTTTGTAGTTTCAACAAAAACCATTAATTTTTCATTTTGATTTCTGTTAATTACTGCTGAATACTAGAGCTATCACGATAAATTATGATTTTTTATGTAAATTCACCTCTTTTGAAGAAAAAGTTAGTTCTTCTCTAATGTTAACCCGAATTTTTAACATACCATCCAAGTTCAAAGGCGATTTTTGTAAAAAAAACTTACTACACTGTCAGTGCCCATTTATTTAATAATATGCTTACTAAATACCGATTTCAAAATGGTATCACTATAAAAGATACTATTATTTAACAAAAAGATATTCAATTTTAATTGAAGCAAAGAAGATTTTCATTAAACTACTTTTTTAAACTTTATTGCGTTAATACTTACGATATTTGCAAAAAAATGCACTACAGTGTCAGTGCCAATTTGTTAAAAAAAAACTACTATTGCAGAGTTATCTAGAGCTAACTTGTTACTTTAGGTATTTGAACAAAGAATAAAAAAAAAACAAATGACATAACTTATCATTTATTATTAATCTTTGTCATTACAATCATTAAAATTAAACGAAATGTTCAAAATGGCCCCCATTCGCAGCTATACACGCTCTGCAACGTCTAATAAACGACCGTTTTAGTCGTCGGGCAAACCCGCTTTCGCTGATTTCTCTAGCTGCTGCCTGGATTCTAGTCCTCAATTGGTCAATACTTGTGATTTCTTTGCTATAGACTTTTTCTTTTAGGCAACCCCAATAAAAGAAATCTAGGGGATTTAGATCTGGCGAGCGTGGTGGCCACAATATTGGACCTAAGCGCCCAATCCACCTATTTGGATACGCTGTATCAAGGTGCTCTCGTACTCTAACAGCATAGTGAGCGGGACAGCCATCGTTCTGCAGCCACATGTCTTCTTGGACTTCAGGAACGACACCTTCCAGAAGCAAGGGCAAGTCGATTCGCAAAAAACTTAAATATCTTTCTGCATTTAATGTTTCTGGCAGCTCGTGTGGACCGATTATGTGTCCGTTAATGATTCCGGTCCAAAGGTTTATTTTAAATTGGTACTGTGATCTGTCTTGCCTTATGAGATGCGGGTTTTCTAGCTGCCAGTTATGCAAATTGTGTAGATTTAAATATCCATCTTTTTTGCAGGATGACTCGTCGCTCCATAATATTTTATTAAAAAACTGCGGGTCTTCTCTTATTCTGCGTAGCATTACTCTACAAAATGTTACTCTCAATTGATAATCTCTTGGTAGCAATGACTGCACCCTTTGATAGTGGTATGGGTACAGTTCATGTCTTTTGAGTATCCGATGTACAGATCTAGTTGATATGCCAGTTCTGCGACTTAAGACACGGACCGATGTTGAAGGATCTTCTGCAACTAAATTCATAACCTCTTCATCGTTGTGTCGTCGCGGTCGACCTTCACCTGCACCGCCTACGCCTGTGCCGGGTATCCTTCCCTCGGTGTATGCGTTATGCACTCTTACAAAAACTCGGTGGTCTGGATGTCTTCGATCGGGATATCTCTCCCGATAAAGTCGAGCTGCTTCTCTGCCGACACCTCTGCATTCGCCATAAATAAAATGCATGTCAGCATATTCGCGCGGTGTGTACCGAGACATTTTTTAATTTTACTGTCACTGCACTGCACGTTTGTCCAAATCGTTGAGCAAGCCAAAGTCACCAGTACACGTAGCCAATATCGCAGAGGTCACCAAAACAACAAGTCCAATCAGTAGGCAAATTAATCAGAGTCCGGGGTCAGGCAGGAGTAAAGAAATGGCGGAGGTAAACACAGGCAGAATAAAAACAAAACGCATACGACGCACGACACGAGTGACGAGATCGTACTAAATCATTTCGAGATATCTGGAGATTTCAACGTTAGTAATGAAGGAGATAGCAATAGCCTACCATATCTTTTCCTTATCACTCCTATTGTGCGTAACTCGACTGCGAGAGCTTCAACGGGTTTTTGTTAACAAACATGTCTCAGGTAAAAAAAGGGTCAGGGTTTTTTTACCTGACATGTTTGTGCTTAAAAACAAATCACATTTGAAATGTAAAAAGTTACATTGTATCCGATTTTTAAGTTTTAATACTTTTTGTAATAGTATTAACGCAATAAAATTTAAAAAAGTAGTTTAATGAAAATCTTCTTTGCTTCAATTAAAATTGAATATCTTTTTGTTAAATTAAAGGATTTGATAGAATGATACCATTTTGAAATCGGTATTTAGTAAGCATATTATTAAATAAATGGGCACTGACAGTGTAGTACGTTTTTTTTACAAAAATCGCCCTTGAACTTGGATGGTATGTTAAAAATTCGGGTTAAAATTAGAGAAGAACTAACTTTTTCTTCAAAAGAGGTGAATTTACATAAAAAATCATAATTTATCATGATAGCTCTAGTATTCAGCAGTAATTAACAGAACTCAAAATGAAAAAATAATGGTTTTTGTTGAAACTACAAACAAATTTGTAATAAAAGGTAGAAATTTCGTAAATAAAAAACAAAAAGGAAATATTTTCGGAACCCTTGGGTAAAAATGCTTAAAAATTTTAATTGTTATAGTTAATTATCTGGTTCATCGAATCCTGAACGGTGGACCACTACTTACGCCACACCCTGTATATGTAAATATTAAGAAAATTTTAGATTCAGCGTGTTTTAAGAAAGATTCGCTCTAACTGTTTACAGGCATTTGTTGGTGATAATGCTATGTTCGACCCGGTAGATTTGAATAAAGAATCCAGTTTGCTAGGTTTGAATTATTCTCCAATACTAGATATTATTGAGTTTCCCTCAAAGGTCGAATCGCCACCGCAAATTATAACAAAAAAGGTCGTCATAGCCACTATTTATAGAATATTTGATCCTTTAGGATTAATTTGTGCATGCATTATAAATACAAAAATCTTTTTGCAGCAGTTATGGGTCATTAAGTTAAATTGGGAGGAGCCTATACCAAAAAACTTATTAAATACATGGTTAAAATTCATGGCTAATTTGCACTTCCTTTCTAATATTAAAATTAGCAGAAATGTTCTATGTGATTCTCTAATATCCATAGAATTGCATTGTTTTGTAGATGCGTCACAGAAAGCGTATGCCTCCTGTGTATACTTACGTTCCATAAATGACAAAGGTGAGGTTACGGTAAGACTTTTGTGCGCAAAGGCTAGGGTTGCACCCTTAAAGCCTATTACTATACCAAAATTGGAATTACTCTGTACTTTGCTGGGAGCTAGATTATGTAATAAAGTTCTGCAGTCGGTTCGATTTAATATAAGTTGTAAAACCATTTGGACTGATTCAACAGTGGTTTTAGGATGTTTGAAAACAGATGTTGAACAGATAAACGAATTTTTCTTTCTTTCTTTCTTTCTATGTAAGAAATCTTAAATTTGTTTGCAACAGAGTTAATGAAATTAACGAGTTAACTAATGGTTTTGAACACAGACATGTACCTACGAATATGAACCCAGCTGACTTGGCCTCAAGGGGAGTTGAATCCTAGGACCTATCATCTTCTTCTTTGTGGTGGGAAGGTCCTTCTTTCCTAAAGAAGGAACGTTTAAAATGGCCACAGAATTCGTTCGTAGCTCAAAAATTACCCGAGTTAAAGGTGCATTCGTTATTGTCTGCAGCTAACAATACTCCAATTTCAATCAATTAAGTAGAATATTTGCGTATGTTCAACGTTTTGTTAACAACTGTAATAAAAATAAACAAAGGTACTCAGACCCTATAAACTCAGATGAAATACATAATTCAGTAATGCTATTAATTAAATTTAGTCAATTACAATCATTTTCGTTCGAAATTGGGTTACTAGAACAAGGAAAAACATTACCACAAAAAAAAAAAACCGTTAACTCCATTCATAGATTCAAATGACATTCTTCGTGTGTTTCGGGTCGTTTAGGAAACTCAAAATATTTTTTTTTATATGCCTAAGACGATTCGTGTCACGCAGAGGAAAATGTCACGAGATCTTTTGCGACAACAGCAGGAATTTCGTAGGTGCCAACAATGAATTAGGTAAGCTGCTTAGATCCAGCCGTCAGTCCGTAAGTGATTATGCCACTTCTGAAGGAATCAAAATATTTAGCCCCGCTTATTCTCCCCACTTCGGCGCAATATTTGAGGCTGGAATTAAATCAGCAAAATTTCATTTAAAACGTGTAGCTGGAATGGCTGCTTTGACGTTTGAGGAGCTAGCAACGCTGTTCACACAGATTGAAGCCATCCTAAATTCACGCCCGCTGACTCCTCTCTCGTTCAATTGTACTGATCCTTCTCCTCTGACCCCAGGCCACTTCTTGATTGGGAGAACACTTATGTCTATACCAACGAAGCCTATCACCGCGACCAGACCGAATAGATACGAGGTCATAGAGAAGATAAGGCAGCACTTCTGGGAGAGATGGCGCCGAGAATACATCTCTGAGCTGCAGCAGCGCACCAAATGACGCACTGGACAACAAGAACTCACCAGCGGGGACGTGGTTGTACTGAAGGAAGACAACTTACTGCCATTACAATGGCGGCTAGGGCGCGTGTGTCGCCTATAAATAAATTTCATTTCATTTCAGTTTCATTTCATTTCATTTCAATTTCATTTCAATTTCATTTCATTTCATTTCTATCCAGGGGCCGACGGCGTCAGTAGGGTAGCTGACGTCACTACGTCAAGGGGCATTATAAGAAGAGCTGTCAATAAACTATGTCTTTTGCCAACTTCAGAATCCAAAGATGACAACGAAGCAGAGAGGGCCGCTTCCAGGCTCCCTACCCCGTCTAAATCTTGAAAGCTAAGGCTTTCAACGTGCCGGAGGATGTTCACGCATCATATGCGTGTGCCAGGAGCGACGGGACGCGCGGGTTGAGGGGTCACCCAGCTGATCGAGCCAACGTCCGCGCCGCACCCCACTACTCGCCGACAGATGCGGTCAACGACGCACGTATTGCGCGATTTAAATATAATTTGTAACCGAAATCTGTAATTATATTACGTCCGTCGCTTCATTCTTTAGATACAAATAACCATGTAGTGCCTTTATTCTACAAGGCTTTATTCGCACGTTTAAAGAATCGACTTTTAGTCGATTTTCATTTTTTTTTTTTTTTTTTCTGTCAACCTCACTAGCGTGGCGTGATGTTCGTGCTATGAACTTCATTCCTTTTTCTTGCGAGGCATCGTTCGCACGTGCCTTACAGTAGTGAATATTTTGTGCTCAACAATCGTCATTATAATGCCGAAAAGAAGAAATCAGGATAGAATTGAACGTTATCAACGTAAAATTCAAAAACTGGAAGATCAACAAAAAAAATATAAAAGAATTATTTATTCGTCATCGGAAGACTCCGATGATAATTCAGGTTAGTAAATCGATATTTATTAAGTGCTAAGTGACAAAATATTTTAGATAAATATTATCTCTAATAATGCCTGGAGGTTGACCGTGTGTCATAACGAAGGTAACTAACTATACCTAGAGGTTAACCGCGTGTTAGCACAAAGGTAATCTGTAATTGTTTAAAAGACAATTACGTTAAAACAAATAAAATGCCTGGAGGTGGATCGTGTATCCTCACGACGGTTATTTATAGTACCGCTTTAGCGTTGTAATATTACCAGAGAGATTAACCGCGTGTTAATACAAGGTACAAAATAAAAAGTACGTCTACCCTCAATTATTAACTTTTATTTTTTATTGTTTTAGACAATTCACGTCATAATGACGCTGATCCAGACCCCATAGGGTTAATAGATCAGACTGGCATGACCAACCTGTCACCCGATGAGGAGACCAAACCTGATGGCGAACAGGAATCAACCCCAGTACCGGAATTGGATCCTGATATTCTCTCCGCCTTAGGTGAGACCACGGAAGAGGCGCCAAAGTTTGGCCCTAAAATTCATGAAAACCTATCTCGGCTTTGTCTACCTATTCTCCGAAAAGGGATGAATAAGGAGACAAAAGAGAGGCTTCACAAAGAGTACCTTATTCCTGAGAATTGCCCATTATTACAAGTGCCTAAATTAAACCCAGAAATTTCGGCCGCAGTAAATGAAGGTACCCGTGTTCGTGACAAAAGAGTAGAAGGAGTACAGCAGCAATTAGGTCACGGTATAACCGCTCTTAATAAAGGTTTAGATTTGCTACTTGACGATGGCAAATTCAAAGTACAGGCCATTCATTTTTTAAGCGACAGTTGTCGCTTGTTATGTGATCTGCACTTCGAAGAAACGGAGGCAAGAAAGAAGTTCGTGACTCCGGGCCTAGATAAATCGTTTTTAAATATCATGCAAGACATCGATCGCGACTAAATGCTTTTTGGAAGCAAGCTTTCAGAAAAGAAAAAGGCCACGAAAGTGATTGAAAAACATGGCTTGCAAATCAAGAAGCCCGCGCCGAACCTCAAAACGCAAACGTTCGACTACAGATGCAGGTGTTGCTTTGCTGAAACACATATTTAACGCATGGGAGAACTCGCAAAATGCTATTGGGGTTTTCTGTGATCTCTCCAAAGCCTTTGATTGCGTCCATCATGACACGCTTTTGCGTAAACTACGTCATTACGGTGTGCAAAACGAAGCTCTCAACGTTATAAATTCTTATTTACATAATAGGTTTCAATGTGTAGATGTTAATGGTGTGAAATCTTCTGGGCTACCAGTTCAGTTAGGTGTACCACAAGGCTCAATACTTGGTCCGTTCTTGTTCTTAGTGTATATCAATGACTTACCATTCTATTTAAAGGGTATCTGCGAAGTTGTACTGTTTGATGATGATACTTCTCTTATTTTTAAAGTAGACAGGAATAGACAAGATTTTGACGACGTAAATAGTGCACTCTCAATGGTTACAAATTGGTTTACGACAAACAATCTAGTTTTTAATGCCAAGAAAACGAAATGTGTAAAGTTCGCATTACCGAATGTTAGAAATCTAGGGCCCAACATCGTCTTAGATAAAGAGGTGCTTGAAACAGTAAACTCGGCAGTTTTTCTGGGCATAACAGTAGATGCCAAACTTCAGTGGGGCCCACATATATCGAGCCTAGCGGGGAGGCTCAGTTCGGCAGCCTACGCCGTCAGGAAAGTAAGACAATACACTGACGTTGATACAGCTCGGTTAGTCTATTTTAGTTATTTTCATAGCGTTATGTCCTACGGTATTCTGCTGTGGGGCAAAGCTGCTGATATTCAAAATATATTTGTCCTTCAAAAACGAGCGATTCGAGCAATTTACCAGCTAGGTGCCAGAGTTTCTCTGAGATATTTTTTTAAAGATATTGGTATTCTAACGGTGGCATCACAATTCATCTTCGCGAACATCATATATATTAGGCAAAATATACACTTATACACTAAAAACAGTAATATTCATAATGTTAACACCAGAAATAAAGACAAATTAAGAGCTCCATTTCACCGGCTTCATAAGGTGCATAACTCATTTGCTGGGCTTGGTATAACCTTGTATAACAAGCTACCCTCTTCTTTGTTAGATTTGCCTTTTAATGCGTTTAAAGCTAAAGTAAAATCCAACCTTTGTTCAAAGGCATACTATTCTGTCAACGACTACTTAAATGATAAGAATGGTTGGTCGCTGTGATTAACTCAAGACAATGTTTATGTTCTTTCTCCAGAATTAGTTTACCTACTGACAGGTATATGAGTACATATAATTGTTTATTTTATTTGACTGTGTATGTGAATTTATTTTTATTATTTATTTATTGTTGACATGATCAACTCATTATAATGTTTTTTCATGAGTTGTATTGCAATATGTAGTTAGCTAGCGACCTCGACAATAATTGATCATATTGTAATTAACTTTTTATTTATTTTACTTCGATGGTCCTAGTTTATCATTTATGACTTCCATTTACTGCGATATGTGGGCGGGCACGCCCTTTATGCCTGGAGGCTTTTATCTAGATATTAAGTTCGGTTTACCTTTAGTTTTTTTTATTTCTGCTTGAGTATTATATATCGTTATTTCTCCTGACAAAGTTTATAGTGTTTATATGTTTATATGTATGTATCTATGTATTTATTCTTTTTCAAGTTAGCTATCCCTTATGTTGCACCTGCCATGTTTTGTCTCTGCATCACCCTAAGGTTGACTGGTAGAAAATGCCTCAGGCATTAAGTCCGCCTTTGTACAGTATTTTTTTTTTTTACTTGTGCATAAAGTTTTAATAAATAAATAAAAAAGTATTAGTTCTCGATGTTTTGGTTGGTATATTGGCGTGTGCTAGCTGACATATGGCTGTTCATTAAATGTATGTTTTGCGAAACTATTGTATAGAATCAATTTTTCTAACTGAACAGACAGCTGTGCTGCTGGGGAGTTTGTTGCGCCACTTCTTCTTCCCAGCTAAAGCACTAGGAAGTGGTGACGGGTGGGCGTTTTGGGGGACTGTCTTATGTAATTTTGACGTTCAAAAAGTGCTGATTCTCAGCCTAATTTGAATAAATGACTTTTGATTTGATTTGATTTGATTTGCCTTCTACTTATCAACCAACAACGAACCGACCGCGCCCCCAGGGTAACTGGGGAGGCCCTCCTCGCTTCTCGTCGAACAGGGGTGGGAGGGGAGGGCCAAGGAGGACTGCTGCCCCAGCACCTCGCAAACCCCAGTCAGATGCAGCTCAACAGAAGTCATCTGCCCAGAGCAAACAGCGTGCGGCAGCTCAACAATAGAGGTACACGCTGGGAGAATCCAGCTTAATTGTTGGCTTAAAATTACTGGTAATCCATTAATTCTTAAGTGGATATCTGAAGAATATTCCATTCCATTTTCAAAAAAAGTGCATCAATTATCAGCCATACATAATTCTGTATCTCCGAGCGACCGACCGGATATGTTACAAGCTATCAAAAAATTATTAGAGTTAGGAGCTATATCCCCATGTCATAGATCCAAAAATGATTTCGTTTCCAAAATATTTTTAACTCCTAACCTAATGGAGACAAAAGGTTTATTTTAAATTTAAAAGCTTTAAATAAGTTTGTATCCACTGCTCACTTTAAAATGGAAGACCATAGGACTGCAGCGAGGCTTTTACCTAAAGATGGTTTCATGGCAAGTATTGACCTAAAGGAAGCATACCTTTTAGTCCCTATTTGCAAAAAACATCGTAAATACTTACGTTTCCAGTTTGATCGAACATACGAGTTCAACGCAATGCCCTATGGTTTATCTGTTGCGCCTAGGGTCTTCACGAAATTAATGAAGGAGGTTATTAACCATTTAAGACACAGGGTTTATAGGTCAGTAATATTTCTCGATGACATTTTTTGCATCGGTAATGAAGTGGACTGTATGCTTGTGGGGTGTTTCTTCTTAATAAAAGATGCTTCAATTATTTCTTCATTTATTTCTGAGACTTGTTTCTTCGTTGGAGAGCGAGAGCCGACTGACTATCGGCCCGCCTTTTATACAAAAATGCGTAGCGCTGACACTACTTCAATTTACTCGCTCATGCTCTCCAATACATTTATTTTTGGTTGGATTACAATGTAACTTATACATAATGCGGCTCATGTGCCCGTCTACCTTATTATGTAACAATATTTACATTATCTATACATAACAAAATGTTTCTAGAACATTAACTCTAAAATTACTCTAACTGAACATTTGTAGTTTACAAAACCTCTTATATCTCAATAACCTGTGGTCCGATTTTAACAATTCAAACAGCACATCTACTTTTAAGCCTAGACCTCTTAATTGGCACTAAGTTAATTGAAATATCTCATTAAACAAGAAACCTCGTTTTCAAGTTACGTAATTATACATTTTGACGACTAATAAGATTTTATCTAGTTTTAATTCCTGTTAGATTCTAATCTGACACACATAAATTCTAATGTTATAATCTAATTGGAATATCACATAACACAATAAATAACGCTTTTATTCTACTTTTTAATACTAACTCTTATGCAATTGAGATCTTTTTCATACAAGAGACCTGCGCAACTTGCGCCTACGAACGAGGTGACTTTATACCTTTTACAAAACTAACTCAGTGCTTGGAGCTTACGTTATGTTATGAAACTAGGTATTACTTTAGGTATTTGCTTGCCTATCTACATAATCTTCACTATTACATAGAAATCTACTTAGAAATACGAGTTTAGGAACATTTGAACACAGGTTTACCTTAGTTTTACATCTATACACTTTAAACTTAAGTTTTTAGGTTCTTACACGCACTTTCACTTTATAACGTTCGCACTATCACAACACAACACTTTTGTAGCGGTGAAGGCGTCGTTCGCCTTGCAGGCTCGGCGTCCGTTACAGGTAATACTTTCGATGAATGTCGTGACAACGTTAATGAAACACTAACATTACTCAAATGCTTAGGTTTTGTCATTAATTACGAAAAAAGTGGTCTTGATCCTCGACAAATTTGTAAGTTTTTAGGTTTTATATTTAATAGCGTCGATATGTCACTAGGCCTGCCAGATGACAAACGAACAGGGATTATAAAATTGGTCATTAAGTTCTCTTCTCTTCCTAAGTGTTCCATTAGAGAACTATCACAGCTAATCGGAGTACTTACTGCAGCCTGCCCTGCAGTAAGATATGGTTGGTTATATACCAAAATTCTCGAACGACAGAAATATTTAGCCCTTCAAAAGTATGGTGACTTTGAAGCTAAAATAAGACTGTCAGAAGTCATCTTACCTGACCTAGAATGGTGGAGACGGAACATCAACTTAACATACAATGTGTTGAGAAGAGATGAACATTTCAATTTAGAAATCTACACGGACGCTTCTAGGACCGGCTGGAGGGCCGTCTGTAATGGTAATCGAGCAAACGGTGGCTGGAAAGACCAGAAATTATCATTCCACATCAATTACCTCGAACTACTAGCGGTTTTTCTAGGGTTGAAGTGCTTTGCAAGCTTGCATTCTAACTAGTGCTGGGTCGTAACGGCTTTTGCGAAAAACGAAACGAAACAGTTTCAATTTAAAAAAAAAACAGTTCTTAAAAAAACGCTTATTTTACTAAGTTTAGATTTGGTAAGTTTGGGTATAAAACGAACTTCCCTTCGTACTTTGTCCAGGCTTAGTTCTATGTCGATAATAATACTAAATCACACTTTATACACATCACTAGTCCAGTTAAAATAAATATTTACAAGTTACTGTTACTACCTATATTTACAAAATAAACTAACAAATTATAATTAAACACACTTCTCTGCAATCTTTTCACTTAACGTGAGGTTTCTACACTTTTACGATCAAGAATTACATTTTATACGGTTAAAATCAATTTAAAAATGCAACAAAATGAGCGCGAAATGCTAATCTCAAACCACATAAAATGCAATAGTGTAAAAACTTGTTTTTCTCATTTACCAGTTACCAATTTGAAGCAATATCACTATTGTTATTAGCTCATTATGGTCTATAATCAAACTACTGTTTCAAGAAACTGTTTTTTAATAGCTTGAGTAGAATTTGAATCTTAAATTCATAGTCATAAAGTTTAAGTTACGTAATTCCGTATCTATATGGAATGAATGAATGACGTGCCAAAAACGGACGGAGGTAACCCAACGTTTTGCTTCTCTTTCACTCGCATCGTCGATGCTGCATCGCGAGGGGCTTTCTCGCTCCCTTGCCGTTCGTTTCAGTTCATATCTTCGTCCGGTTTTCATAAAACTGCTTTTTGGATGGGGAAGAAAGCGTTCGTTCGTTTCATCTTCTATATCTATACTTATAATAAATCTGTAGAAGTGAAAATTCTGTACATTGAAAATATCAAAAAAAAAAATGGCAGGGGTTGTTACTAGACCGACACCGAACCCAAAAGTGTGATTAATTTTTTTTTTGTCTGTCTGTCTGTCTGTCTGTCTGTCTGTCTGTCTGTCTGTTTGTTCAAGTATCACGCAAAAACTACCGGTTCGATTACGATGAAACTTGGTATAATTATTCTTTAATATCCTGGGCACCACACTGGGTACTTTTTATCCCGGAAAAGTATCCTATCCTACGGTTGGGGGGTGTCAAAGTTTGTATGGAAGAATTTTAACGCGCTGTCCGATTAACTCGAAACTCAATATTTATACTTAAACCCAAAAATTAAGAATAACGTGTATCAGGATTTTTCGAAATTCAACCCCTAAGGGGGTAAAATAAGGGATGAAAGTTTGTATGAAAAATCTTATTCCTTGAGGTAATAAACACGAAACTTCGCACGAATAGTTATCTAAATAAATTATAAAGTTTGTAGTTTTTTGTTTTTCTAAATTACCCCCTTTTTTTTTTTTCTTTTTTTTCTTTTTTTTTTTATTTTGGGTGGGAAATCATCCAATGACTTCTCCCGCTCTGGGAGGAGCGGGAGGGCGTGTCAGACTTTTACTGACTAAAACCCACCCGTGTTCCTTCCCTTGCCATGCCAGGGGCCACGGTTGCCCCTTAGGACTACCCGCAACCCCGGCGGGCAACGGTCCTAGCGGACCCCGTCAGTTTTGCTGACATCTCTTTGAGGCGCGCGTGGAACACGACGCGCCGTCGACCCGGGCCTGGTCCTTATCGGGGGCGAGCTACCCATTGCTCACCGCCCGCAAGCCCGCGCCTACGGTGGCCGGGAATCCTCCAAGGAGTCCCGACGCCCAGGGCGTCTCCTACGGCGGCTAGGCGCGTGAGGGCGCGAACTTTGCCTCTCCCTCACGCGCTCCGCCTCCTCCTTCGTCTAAATTACCCCCTAAAGGGATTGGGGGGTGTCAGTGTTTGTATGGAAGAATTTTAACGCGCTGTCCGATTAACTCGAAACTCAATATTTATACTTAAAACCCATGGGGATGTATGGGGTAATTTCCGACACTCACGCGGGCGAAGCCGCGGGCAGCAGCTAGTAGAGAATAAGTGTTTCCTCTAAGTGCTAATTCTAACTGTTCCATATTGCTCCGCGTGGATAATACAACTGCTATCAGCTATATTAACCGTATGGGAGGAGTTCGGTTTCCACATTTAAATGAACTGACCAAACCAATTTGGCAATGGTGTGAGACTCTCCAGCCGCCGCTCGCTGCGGACAGGAGGAGGAAGGAGGAGCCCGCTACGCCAGGTCCAGCAACGTCCGCTTCCCGGGCGGCCGCACCCTCGGCGAACGCACCCTCGACGACCGCACCCGCCACCGCGGAGACCTGGACGGTCGTCAAGAGGGGCCGCCCTAAGAAGAAGAGGAAGACGGCGCCGCCATCAACGGTACCCGCTGGAGCACCGGCATCGGCACCCAAGAAGGCTCAAGGGCCGCCTAGGGTCAGAGCCCCACGCTCCGCGGCTGTAGTAATCACGCTGCAGCCCGGAGCCGTCGAAAGGGGCATATCCTATAAGGGGGTCCTTACGGAGGCAAAAGCCAAAGTCGCGTTCCCCGACCTTGGTATACCGTCCGGCCTCAGATTGAGGCAGGCGATTACGGGGGTGTGACTGCTTGAGCTGTCGGATGCCTCTAGCGGTGAAAGGACAGACACCCTGGCCGCCAAGCTGCGGGTAGTCCTCAACCCGAAGGACGTTCGGGTGTCCAGGCCGATGAAGACCGTGGAGTTGCGCGTCGATGGCCTGGACGACTCGACGACTCCAGCTGAGGTCGTGGCGGCCGTCGCCCGTGCCGGTGGATGTCCGCTCGAGGACGTGCGGGCGAGATTCGCGTCGACGCTTCCGGGCTCGGCGCGATCTGGGTGCGGTGCGGATGCCCGGTGGCGGCGGCGAACAAAGTCGCCGACGCTGGGCGTCTCTTGGTGGGGTGGGTGGCAGCGAGGGTGAAGCAGCTGCAACCCAAGGCCTTGCGGTGCTACCGTTGCCTCGACATTGGGCATGTGATCTGTATGTACTATCTGCATAGTTATACTTTTATTATAATGTGTGTACCTACGCGTTCCGCGCGTACGCCGCGCCGTGTCCGCGCGGTGCGTGGATATTCAGTATTAAACTAGCTAGCGAGCGAGACGGTTGTTTTATTGTCTGCTACCGACACACCATTTGGCGACGAGGGAGGACGCGATCGACGCACGTGTTTTTGAGAAAATGGCGAATTTCATTGGAAATTTAAGTGTTTTCGATCATAAAATCCACGAATGGGACGTGTTTCACAGTAGATTGATACAGTTTATCAAGTTAAATAACATTATTATCGATAATCAAAGTGCAGTGCTTTTAACTTATTTGTCGGACGAATCCTACCGTCTGGTTCGGAACTTAGTGCATCCGAATAAGCTCGAGGGAATCGCCTTTAGTGAGCTAGTGAACGTACTCAACAAACATTTCACGCCAAAAAGATCAACGTTTGCCGACAGGGCGAAGTTCTATGAAGCGATCAAATCCGACGGTGAAAGCATCGAGGAGTGGGCTGCGCGGCTGCGAGGGCTGGCCGTGTACTGCGATTTTGGCACGGAATTGGACATGCTTTTGCGTGACCGCTTCGTGCTTGGCTTCAAAACGGGACCGGAGCGTGATAGATTGTTTGAGTGTGACTCCAAGAGCCTGACTTTTGGACAGGCGCTGGAGGTCGCCCAGAAAGCGGCGTGTGCGCGGCAAGCGCGCGCCGAGCTGGTTGTCAAGGAGGAGCCGGTTTTCCACGTGCATGCTGGCGGCCGCCGCGACGCGCGGGGCCCCGCTACCGCCGGCGGCGCGGGCCGTCGCGGAGCCGACGACGGCGACGGCGATCAAGTGCGTTGCACAGTGTGCGGTTTAAAAAGGCATAGTGCGGCTCAGTGTAGATTTAAGAACTACAAGTGTCTTATTTGTGGGCAGAAAGGCCACACAAAGAAATTGTGCGCAGTTAAGAAGTCAAATCTTAATAATATCGGTGCGGAGGATACGGAGACGGTTCAAGGAAGCGACTGCAAAGAGTGTGAACTTTATAACATGAGGTATGTTGACCATAATCCTATAAAAATTAACGTAGTTAAACGTAAATAAAATTGATTTGTGTATGGAGTTAGATACGGGTTCGGGAACCACTGTGATTTCGGAGAAATTGTATCGGCTTCATTTTTCTACTTTAAGTTTGGATAAAAGTGATTTAACAATGTGTCTGTACAACGGTCATAAAATCACGCCCTTGGGATATTTTGTTGCTAAAATAACATATGATAACATAACTAAAGATATAAAAATGTATGTCATAGCAAACGGTGGTCCCCCTTTACTTGGACGTGATTTCATGACAAAATTTAGTATGTATTTTGCGTCAAATAATAACAGCCTAATTTGCGAGAATAAGAACATTCTCGAGGTACAGCGGTTGTTGAACGAATATCCAGATGTTTGGAAGGATGACCTAGGATGTTTTAATAAGTTCGAAGTCGAATTGCAATTAAAAGACAATACCACACCAAAAATTTTTAAGCCGCGTTCCGTTCCTTTTGCTTTGAAAGACAAAGTCAGCGCAGAACTTGATAGGTTAGTGAGTTTAGGTATACTTGTTCCGGTTAATTATTCTGAATACGCCACACCAATAGTGCCGGTATTGAAAGAAAATGGCAAGTTAAAGATAGCAGGTGACTTTTCATGTACACTAAATAAAGATCTAAAAATAGACAAGTACCCCCTACCTCGTATAGAGGAAGTATTCTCCAAGTTGTGGGGTGGGGAACATTATACGAAATTAGACTTGAGCAATGCTTATAATCAGTTTAAATTAAGCAAATCATCGCAAAAGTTAACTACAATAAATACACAAAAAGGGTTATTTTCTTACAGCCGGCTCGTCTACGGATTAGCTAACGCTCCAGCTATATTCCAAAAAGCAATGGAAACTTTGTTGTCAGGCTTAGAAGGAGTTAGTGTATGGCTTGATGATATCTGTATAACCGGATCAACAAAAGAAATACACTTGTCAAGACTGCGCGAGGTTTTATGTAGGCTGCAAGATGCCGGATTGCGCCTGCAAAGGGAAAAATGAGTATTTTTCGAAAGTAAGGTTACCTACTTAGGGTACGTAATAGACAAGAACGGGTTAAGAACTTGTCCAACAAAAGTCGAGGCTATCCTAGATGCACCTACTCCCACCAATGTATCAGGGGTTAAAAGGTTTATAGGTGTAGTTAATTACTACAGGAATTTTATTCCGAGTGCATCCGCTGTGCTGAGTCCGCTACATGAACTACTACGCGCGGGCGCGAAATGGCAGTGGGGAGAGCGACAGCAAGCGGCATTCGAGAGCGTGAAGCGCGAGCTGGCCAGTGAACGCGTATTGGCTCATTTTGACCCTGAAGCGCCGCTGGTACTAACAGTGGACGCGGGACCGTGCGGTCTCGGCGCCGTGCTCGCGCACGGCCCCGCAAGCGGCCCGGGCCATGAGAGACCGATAGCTTACGCCTCAAGGTCGCTGTCGGTTAGTGAAAAGAATTATAGCCAAATTCAGAAAGAGGCAACAGCTATTATCTTTGGCGTAAAACATTTCCACCAATACTTATATGGTCGTCAAACCCCCTTTATCTTGAAAACTGATCACAGGCCTCTGTTATCAATTTTTGGTAAAGAAAAAGGTATTTCCGTTACGGCTGCCCTACGTCTACAAAGATATGCAATAATTTTATCCGCATACAACTATACGGTGCAATACGTAAACGGTAAAAATAATGAGGTCGCGGACTATTTTTCTCGGTCACCGTTATCGGTCGCAGCCAGTGATAAGGAAGATGAAAAGAGTTCCAAGTATTTTCTGTTTTTAGAGGCTAACGTAAAACCGATTTTGTTCGACGATATCAAGCGAGCGGTCGCCGCCGACAGTGTGTTGAAAACTGTAACTAAGTATATGTCTAATGGCTGGCCTAGGAAAATAAAATGTAAATCTATAGTGCCGTATTTACAATGCAAATCGGATTTAGAATTAATCGATGGTTGTTTGTTTCGCGGTCATAGGGTAGTAATTCCACCTGTCTACAGAGATAGGATGTTGGAAGAACTGCATTCGGCTCATTTTGGCGTCGTTAAAACTAAAAGTACAGCACGTAGTAGAATGTGGTGGCCTGGAATTGACAGAGATATATTACGGTGGGTAGGAGCATGCAGCGTGTGCGCTGCGCTGCGAGCCGCGCCGCCGCGAGCGGCCCCTGCGCCCTGGCCGCGGCCGCCGGGCCCGTGGCACCGCATTCACATAGACTACATGTCCATAGGTCAGGTGGTATATCTTGTCGTCGTAGACGCGTATTCTAAATGGCTGGAATGTGTTCAAATGGACCGTGGTACCTCGAGTAATGCGCTTATTCAAACATTAAAGGGTATGTTTTGTAGGTTCGGTGTGCCCAATGTTATTGTATCGGACAATGATGTGAAAATTAGTTCATCAGAATTTCATACCTTTTGCCAAGTAAATGGTATTGAATACCTTAACTCGCCTATTTATCACCCAGCCAGCAACGGGCAGGCGGAAAACTCAGTAAAAACATGTAAAAAGATGATTAAATGTATATTAGCAGAGGGTAGAAGTCAAAAAGATATCCATGAAAAATTACAGAGTTTTTTATTTAATTTTAGGAACACTGCTCACTGCGCCACTGGCGTCACCCCGGCGATGTTAATGTTTGGTCGTAATTTAAGATGCAGATTAGATTTAATTCTACCACAGGCTAAATCTATTGTTAGGGGCACCGAACAATCGGCATTAAAATGTAACAGATGTTTTCAAATAGGTGAGACTGTATGGGCTAAGTGGTTTATTGCAAGGAAAAGTATTTGGAGTATAGGTATTGTAAAAAAGGTTATAGGTACAAGAATGTTTGAAATTTATTTTAAGGAGTACGGAACTAGTTGTAATAGACACATAGATCAGATGAGGAAGTATACTAATTCGAGCAAAGATACTGATGTAGATATTAGTGGAAGAACGTCCGGCGTCGACAGTTCAGTATTGTGCGACCGAGTGCCGGCGCTGGACGCACCGCCGCCGCCGCCGCGGCCCCCGCTCCCTACGACGGACCCCGATGTACAATCCCCCGCGAGGCCGGCGCCACAGGCACCTTTTTCGTTTCCGTCAGCTAGTGCTGAGGAGGAGAGAGAGTTGCGGGTCGCGTCTGGCACTGTAGAATATGGCCATGATAAAGTAATGGAACAGAGGGATACCGACAATGACGAGTGGGCGGAGGCTTGCGAGGCGATGGATGAAGAGACTCAACCGGTTGAACAGTGTTCTGTTTCAAATGAGCATACTAAGCCAAGTATTGTAAACACTACTCCGGTTGAGCGCTCTAAGAGACTCCGAAAACCTGTTTGTTATAGGAAATATTTTTAGGTATAATTAAGATTAAGAGAAGAGAATAAGAAGAAGAGAAGGAGTGTTTTATTATGGTAAATAATTGTATTATGTAGTGAGGAAGATTTTGTATTGTTACAGGTTCCCAAATTAATGTTGGAGGGATGATCTGTATGTACTATCTGCATAGTTATACTTTTATTATAATGTGTGTACCTACGCGTTCCGCGCGTACGCCGCGCCGTGTCCGCGCGGTGCGTGGATATTCAGTATTAAACTAGCTAGCGAGCGAGACGGTTGTTTTATTGTCTGCTACCGACACACCAGCATGCCAAACTGCAGCCTCTGTACAGTTGCAGGGAGGCCTGCGGGGCATAGAGCGGGCGGAAAGGCCTGTGGCGCTCCCGCCAAGAGGGGAGAGAAGAAGGGAGGGGCTGCCAAGGCTGCCGGGGGCTCTTTACCCCCCCCGCAGCCAGACTGCCCTCCGGCCGACTCCCGGCCTAGGAATGGTGCGGAGAGAATGGATTGCGCATAACGGCGCTTTACCACTTCCTCCAGGGCAATATCAACCACTGTGCCAGAGCCAGGATCTTTTGCTCCAGAGCATGGCAGAGTGGTCGATTCATGTGGCTGTGACGTAGACGTCTCGTTCCCTAGCCCCGCTGTTGCAGGCCGTGTCCGTGACTGGCGTGTCGCCGCGGAGGTGGAGACGTTATCGGATCACCGATACATCCGTTTCGACGTCTCCGCCCAGACTGCTGGCGGCCGCGGTCCACCGGGCCCGCGAACGGGCGGTCCGCGCTAGGCGCGTAAGCGCATCGACAGGGAACTTCTTGAGGAGGCCGCTATTGTCCAGGCCTGGAGCCGGGAGTCGGCAGGGAACGGACCCGTCGACGTCGAGCAGCAGGCGCTGTGGTTCCGCGGGGCGATGACGCAAATTTGCGACGCGTCCATGCCCCGGGTCGACGCACAGTCCGCAAGGCGCCAGGTGAACTGGTGGACCGCCGAGATCGCGCAGTTGCGCGTCGCGTGCGTGGCGGTTAGACGCCAGTACACCCGATACCAGAGGAGACGTCGTCGGGTCCCTGACGAAGAAGCCGCGCTGTATGAGGTGTACCGCGCGACTAAGGAGACTCTGTGGCTGGCCATCGGCGAGTCGAGGACGCGAGCCAGGGAGGAGATGTTGGAGACTCTAGACGGGGATCCGTGGGGGCGTCCTTATCGCGCGGTCCGAGGGAAACTTCGAGCCGCGGCGCCCCCACTTACGGAGAGTCTCCAACCCGAGCTGCTGGAGGAGGTCACAGCCCTCTTCCCGGCAAGAGCGGAGCATACTCCGCCGCCGATGGCTTTGCCCACAGCCGCAGAGTCTACGGAGGAGAACGCCATCAGCGTCCCAGAGGTGACACAGGCAGAGATGAGGGCAGCCGTGATGCGGATCTACGGCTGCGTGTTAGCCCTCGCTCTGAAGGAGCTTGAGCCCCAACTGAGGGGACTCTACACGGCGTGCCTTGAACAGGGCCAGTTTCCCACTCTGTGGAAATCAGGTCGTCTGGTCCTGCTCAGGAAGGCGGGGCGCCCTGCGGACTCGCCGTCCGCATACCGGCCCATAGTGCTGCTTGACGAGGTGGGCAAGCTGTTTGAGCGGATAATCGCAGCCCGCCTCGTAGGCCACTTGTACGGAGAGGGGCCGGACCTGGACGACAGCCAGTTCGGGTTTCGGCATGGGCGCTCCACGATCCACGCTGTGTCGCAGGTTAGAGTCCTGGCGGAGGAAGCGGTGTCCCGGGGCGGGGTGATGTTGGCGGTGTCCTTGGACATCTGCAATGCCTTCAACACCCTGCCCTGGAGTTGTATTCGGGAGGCACTGCGGTATCATGGCGTGCCTCCCTACCTCTGCCACATCGTTGGGGCTTATCTGTCAGAGAGGTGTGTCACCTACATGGGACGTGATGGCAGAAACCAGCGCCGCATGTCGTGCGGTGTTCTACAGGGCTCGGTTCTTGGCCCGCTCCTGTGGAACATCAGGTACGACTGGGTGCTGAGTGGCGAACTTCAACCGGGCGTAGACCTAACGTGCTACGCGGACGACACGCTGGTCACTGCCCGGGGGAGCTCGCACAGGGAGGCAGCGTTGCTGGCGACGGCTGCGATCTCACAGGTGGTGGGCCGCATACGTCGCCAGGGCCTGGAGGTGGCCCTCAGCAAGTCGGAGGCCATGGTGTTTCATGGCCCCCGGTGGGCGCTGCCACCCGGTTCATACATCGTGGTCTGGGGGGCCCGAGCGCCTCTTGTAGGCGGCTCTACGTGGGGATCGTGCGGTAGATGGCCCTTCACGGGGCCCCGATCTGGGCGGCTGACCTGACGGCCGGAAGCATTGCAGTACTGCGCAAGCCGCAGAGAGCGATGGCCGTCAGAGTCATCAGGGGGTATCGCACGATCTCCTACGAGGCGGCTTGTGTACTGGCCGGATCCCCGCCCTGGGACCTCGAGGCGAAAGTACTCGCGTCATCGTATCAGTGGCGCGAGGAAGTTAGGGCGCGGGGCGAGGGACCGGTGCAGCGACAAATCGAGCTGCATCGGTCTCAGCTTCGCGACGTCCTGGTGGCGGAATGGCGGGACAGGCTTTCGCGCCCTACCGCCGATCTCGACATCGTCGAGGCGGTCCAGCCGGTGCTCGAGCGCTGGCTCGGGAGGAGGCACAGCTCCCTGATGGGCATGGTTGCTTCGGGAAGTACCTGTGTCGCATAAACAGGGAGCCGGACGCCCGGTGTCACCACTGCGTCGACTGCCGGGAGGACACGGCGTCGCATACGCTGGCAGAGTGTGCCGCTTGGGAGGAGCCGCGCCGTGCCCTCATCTCAGAAGTAGGCAGTGACTTGTCGCTGCCGGCCATTGTGAATGCGATGGTCGGCGGCGAGGAGTTCTGGGACGCGGTGGTTTCGAGTAGGAAAGGCTGCGGAAAGGGAGAGGGAAATTACGTCCACTCACCCGGCCCACACCAGGCGCAGCGGGCGTCGAAGGAGGGCGGATAACGCCCTCTTCCAGCCCCCCTAAATGGGTCCAGGGGCAATTCGGCAGCGACTCTTGCGGACACCACACAGATTGAGGTAGTAGTAGACCATCTTACTAAATCAATGATAGACAGCTATCATACCGCCTGCCCAGAAACTACCCCACGCAACACACCGGGCAGTCAACCCTGGTGGGGCGCTGACCTAGAGCGCAAGCGCGGTAAGGTAAGGCAGGCGCTGAACAGAGCCATGAATACATGTGCGGATGAGGACTGGGATAACTACTACGCAGCCAAATCCAGCTACAAAAAATGCATCAGGTTCAGAAGTACCACGGGATGGCGCAAATTCTCAGTGAACCCCATTAAAACTGAACTAGTCATGTTCACCCACAAACGAGCTTTAGGTTCCTACCGCCTACCTAAACTGTTCAACACCGATCTCCAGTTGGCCAACGAAGTCAAGTACCTCGGGGTTATCCTAGACAGTAAGTTAAACTGGAGCAGTCACCTAGACAACAAACTAAACAGGGCTTGCATTACCTTCTGGCAGTGCAGGAGAATGATAGGTAAAAAGTGGGGCCTATCCCCCAAAATCATACTTTGGCTGTACACCACAGTGATCCGTCCCATGATCTCTTACGGGGCCGTGGTCTGGTGGCCCCGCACGGAACTGGTGACAGCCTCCAATAAACTGCAGCGCATGCAGAGATTAGCCTGCATGGCAACTACGGGCTGCATGAGAACTACACCGACCGCGGCCATCGAAGCCATGCTGGAACTACCACCGCTTCACCTGTTCATCCAGCAGGAAGCGACGAT
The DNA here is from genome assembly GCA_914767815.1 of Eupsilia transversa. Lineage (NCBI taxonomy): Eukaryota > Metazoa > Arthropoda > Insecta > Lepidoptera > Noctuidae > Eupsilia > Eupsilia transversa. The sequence goes on along the minus strand of OU611873.1, from coordinate 18,291,091 downwards.
GGCGGCGGTACGTCTTAACGCATTAAACCTCTGGGGTAAGAGAGTCACACCACACACCGCGCTACTTGAGGGATTCCACAAGGAGTTCCCCATCACCAAAGCGATAAACGACCGGGTACCCAAACAATTTTTCTTCGACAAAAAATACAAAATACAACTCCACGAAGACCGGCGATGTGAGGGGCTGCGCCCCTCAGAGCTAAGAATCTTCACAGATGGATCCAAAACAGGTAGTGGTACGGGTGCCGGAATTTTTTCGGAGGACCTTAACATTCACATAGCCGCACCTCTGGGGGTCAACAACACAGTGTTCCAGGCGGAATGCATGGGCATCTCTCTGGCCGCTGCAGCCATTATGGCCAGGGAAGTTAAGGACCACTCAATCCGCATACTCTCAGACAGCAGGGCTGTCCTGCAAGCACTAGACAGACATACAGTTGATTCTGGACTAATACAGGAGTGTCACCTTCGCCTCAACCAGGTGGGTAGCCTCAATAATATAACCATCCAATGGATCAAAGGACACAGCGGCTCGCTAGGCAACGATGCAGCCGACGAACTTGCCAGAAGGGGATCGAGCATGGCGCCAGTGGGGCCGGAACCCATAGTGCCACTCCCCTTCGGGCATCTACGCACTCTGGTAAGGAAACGCACCAGGGACCAACACCACAAGCTATGGGAGAACCAAGGTGAGTGCAGGCAGGCTAAGGAAGCACTCCCCAAAATGGATGGCCGCCTCACGAAACAGTTTCTCCGACTAACTAAACAACAGCTGCGTACAGTTACTGCAGCCATAACTGGCCATGGGTATTTTAATAAACACCTCTCTGTCTTAGGGGTCACTGACAGTCCGCTGTGCAGGGCCTGCATGGAGGAGGACGAGACAGCAGCTCATGCGCTCCTAAACTGCCCGGCGGTCGCCACTTACAGGGCAAAGTACTTCGGTAACCCAGGTACCCTCTGTGAAGTTGTCAGGAACATCAAGGCGTTGCTGGCCTTTCTTGAGGAGCTGGGGTGGATCGAATAACCGATTTCCCACCCGGACGCAAAATACGCGCATTGACGTGGAGTTGCGGACACCAGCCCGTTTTACCTTATACCTTATGGGTCCAGGGGCGACGGACTCGGGGACGTCTGTCGCCCCCCACAGATCAGGACCCGAGGTGGGGGCGCGTAGTGTTCCACGCGCGCCCCTCTTAGACGGCGCGGGGGGAGTTTAACACCTCACTCCCCCCTGACCCGAGGAAGATGCCCGCGTTTGCGGGCCGGCACCAATCGGGGGTTGCGGAAGCTTTTTACGTTCCCGCGACCCCCGGCGTCGGTGTGGATGGGAAACCGGGGTGGTTTTTAGTCAGTAAGAGTCTGACAGACCCCTCCGCCCGCCCCAGGGCGGGGGACATCCATGAGGATTTTCCACCCCGGAAAAAAAAAAAAAAGGTTAGGTTAGGTTTGGCAGGAGTGGGAAATCCTCATGGACGCCCAGACTGCAGTGCCGGACTCTTACCGGCTAAAAACCACTCCTGCCTTTCTGAGTGTCCCCCTGACATCAGTCTGGTCAGAGATCTGTTTAATAATTTTATCTAATTTTATTTAAATGTGTCTGGTATTTATGGTTTATTTCTTACTAGCTTTTGCCCGCGGCTTCGCCCGCGTGGAGGTCGGAAATTATCCCACGGGAACGTACTACCGGGATAAAAATATATCCCAGATCCCATAACCCATGTCATGGTCTATCTAGGCGTTACAAAAAGGTTACAGACATGAGACAGTCAGTAACTTTCGTACGCGTAATATTAGTGTGGATAGTATAGACAGAAGTATGAAACTGTGTGAAAGTCTTATGAAAAAAATATGACACATTTGCCTGTGGAAGGTGAACAACGTCTATCCCAATCTGTAAAGTATCATGAATAATTATAATAAATCTGTAGAAGTGAAAATTCTGTACATTGAAAATATCAAAAAAATAAATGGCAGGGGGTGTTACTAGACCGATACCGAACCCAAAAGTGTGATTAAAAAATTTTTTGTCTGTCTGTCTGTCTGTCTGTCTGTCTGTCTGTTTGTTCAGGTATCACGCAAAAACTACCGGTTCGATTACGATGAAACTTGGTATAATTATTCTTTAATATCCTGGGCACCACACTGGGTACTTTTTATCCCGGAAAAGTATCCTATCCTACGGTTGGGGGATGTCAAAGTTTGTATGGAAGAATTTTAACGCGCTGTCCGATTAACTCGAAACTCAATATTTATACTTAAACCCAAAAATTAAGAATAACGTGTATCAGGATTTTTCGAAATTCAACCCCTAAGGGGGTAAAATAAGGGATGAAAGTTTGTATGAAAAATCTTATTCCTTGAGGTAATAAACATGAAACTTCGCACGAATAGTAATCTAAATAAATTATAAAGTTTATAGTTTTTTGTTTTTCTAAATTACCCCCTAAAGGGGGATTGGGGGGTGTCAGTGTTTGTATGGAAGAATTTTAACGCGCTGTCCGATTAACTCGAAACTCAATATTTATACTTAAAACCCATGGGGATGTATGGGGTAATTTCCGACACTCACGCGGGCGAAGCCGCGGGCAGCAGCTAGTGAATAATACTGGAATATCTTATGTTAAAACATTTCTGTAAACAACATTTTCGGTTTTCCCATTTTTTGCTAAAACATGTAGATTTTGTGGGCTGGATACTCGTGAGCACGCCACATACAATGGCTCTACTCTTTTTAAATTGGAAAGGTAAATCTTTAGGGGTTAGAGGAACAGGGTGTAAAGTTCACTCATACTCTATGAAAAAGGGAGGATCCTCCGACCAGACGGGTGTTGTGTCTGGCGGGCAATTGCCCAAGGATTGATGTCGGATAGTCTTATATATGTTAATCGCTCGGTAAACACTTATACCGCGATGTAGGACTTGTGACGTCAGGTCTTTGATGCGTAGATCGTATGTGGCGGTGTAGATACCGCCACATCACTCCCCTCCGGTGACCGGAGGTCGATATTGGGCTGAGTCTTGTATCTTGCGATGCTTGCCAGTGCCAGTTGAGGTTCCAGTGAGTCGGAACCGGGTGTCGCATAGTTCACAGTGGGTCGGAACTGTCTGCGGTGATTGGTGGTAGTTTGAGTTTGATTCCCCAGTGAGTCGGGGTGGAGCTGCGTTGTGATCCAGTGCGTCGGATGTGGTACAGCGCCGGGTTGCTGATGAGGCTAAGGGCCGAAACTGCGTTAAGCGGACGCCCGCGCGGTTCTATACAAAAATGCTGCTGCGGGTGACCCGCGCGGAGCACTTTTGTATAGAACCGCGCGGGCGTCCGCTTAACGCAGTTTCGGCCCTGAGGGTGGTGACCAAGAATGCGCGTTCGCTGCATGCTGGTGGTCAGGATACCCGTTGAAGCCGTGGGTGCTGGCTGGCTGTGTGACTCGCCTAACGAAAGCTTGCGGGAATGATGTTGATGACGTCACGCTGAAGTAGTTGCACGAAGGCTGCGTTGACGTTCATATTCGGGGTCACCAATTTAGGGATATGAGGAACAGGGTGTAAAGTTCACTCGTCCTCTATAGAAAAGGGAGGATCGTCCGACCAGACGGGTGTTGTGTCTGGCGGGCAATTGCCCAAGAATTGATGACGCATAGTCTTATATATGTTAATCGCTCGGTAAACACTTATACCGCGATGTAGGACTTGTGACGTTAGGTCTTTGATGCATAGTTCGTTTGTGGCGGTTTCGATGCCGCCACAAATCTGTCGGAATTATTGGAATACGGGGAATCTTAACATTTTTTTTTCTTTTACTATTTCTGACATGATTATTGCTTTTAAAATATTCCGCCTCAGGTGAGTAATTTGTAACCGTGTGTCATTACATTATCTTGGCGCGTCAAGATTACGCATTAACAGAACTGGAACACCCACTTTCAGCCTCAGCTTATGCGAAGGCACTCCTGATAACTCTAAAGAGTTGAGAAATTCAACAGGGTGATGTTACTTGTTCGGTGTCCATGACATTGTGTAGGTGTACCGAGAGATACTCCACAACATCACCTTCCACATGTGACATAATGTTTTCATTAATCTTTCCCACAGTTTCATTCGCCGGTGCCAAAATTGTCCTTCCACACAACAATTCTCTATTCTCCATTAGTTTGCAGATCGCTCAGATTATCAGAAAAACAACGTCTATCCACGTTGTTGATATGAACAATATTACAGAATTTTTTGATTAATGTAATCATGCCGTTACCAACTGTTACCATACGGTCTTCGCCAATTTTTAGAAGTGCTGCCGCATATTGCCCGGATTCTATATCATTGTGCAGTTGTACTCGCATAATTGTAATCAAACAAAACTTTTTTATATGCCCCCATAATGTCGACGTCTTTAGACATGCATTTATTTCATTTGCCGGTGATCCCCTAGTTATTACCGGCAGAGTCTGTATAAAATCTCCGGCTATCAATGCCACCATCCCTCCCATGCGTTTCAAGCCAAGTAGTAATAACTTTTGACCGGGTGGACCGATTTTAATTAAATAAACACTAAATGTAACCCCATGATACGGACTATGACTATATTCTCAAACCCTTAAATATCTTGAAAAGAGTCACTGAAAAATGTCAATATTACATGTGAATTTTAAAATCATCCCCCATTCTACCCTCTTGAGGGGTGATTTTTGAAAACGGTGAAATACGTAATTCTTTATTTGTTACCAAAAGCATAAATTTAAATTTTCATAGCCCTAACTTAAGAAATTATAGGTTTCCCATACAAAGTTTCATCCCCTATATTCGCCCCCTTAGGGTTATTTTTGAGACAAAAAGTAGCCTATGTTCTTCTCCGGAATGCCATCTATCTTGCCAAATTTTATCGAAATCCATCCAGTGGTTTAGGCGTGAAAAGGTAACATACAGACAGACAGACAGAGTTACTTTCGAATTTATAATATTAGTGTGGATTTAAAATCTCTATATTTATCCTATGCTTTGTTTCTATATACTTAAATTTTTATATATTAAAAGCATAGCTTTACTTTTCCTTAATTCTTCTAATAGAAAGAAAGAAAGAAAGAAAAATGCGTTTATTGGCAAAATATACCTTAAAACTAAAACAGAAAATAGTGATTATAATGCCAAAAGGGCCTCAGCTCAGCATAATGTCAGATGACAACACAAAGTGTACCACCTGACGCTGATTTTCAGCTGCAACCCACGAGTGCCATACGCTAGAATTAAAAACACAGGAAAGTGTGTGTCCGCTTTAATAAATTAGAGGTACTTTACAAAATATTAAAACAAAAAGCTCATACAAAATTAAATTAAGTGTTGTGGTATACATGAGTGTGTGCATCGTGTTGTGAATTGTAAAAAACTAAAATAGATATATAAACACAGTAATCAAATAAACAAAATATAATATAAAAAGGCAACATTCCGTTCAATGGGCTCGCGCGCAGTACTTACTACCTACCTACTTAGTCTGTGACTCGCGCGTCGCCCGTGCCGGCTTAGTGTTATCTGTGCACGCTGCTGCCAGAAAGACTACGGACATCAGTGGTTTATACTGAGGTTTATACTCAGGGTTTATACTATAAATTCAGAGACTATAATAGTACATTATGATACAAGTGTGCGGTGTTGGTCATTACACACGAGACGGTATTGTCCGCGCGAGCCGCAGGCGAGCGCGATAAGGTAGTCGAGAGTGTAATGATCAACGCACTCGCGTTTCATACGACGTTTTTCAACACACTTGCGAGGAAATAAACCGACTTGTAAGAATGTATGCTACAATAAGGTAATTATAAAGTTCAACTGACCATTGTTGCCATGTACTGATTATCCGGAGCTTCTTTTAAAAACTTTTCAACGTAGGTTGGTGTTACTTTAGATTTCGTATTGATAATATTATTTTAAATATGTATTAGTCTATGAAAATAACCACACAGCGAAACCGGGAACAAATATGTATAGAAAATGGCGCGACGGTTTTGTTTTTCCGCAGTTGTAAATAAAGGCACTGGCAACTGGCAAACCCGCTAAACAGCCTGCACCTATTAAAAAATGTATAAAAACAAAATAATATTTTGAAAGACGAAGAGATGAAGAAAGATTTTCAGCAGAAAAATACACCTTATGTTACTATAAGTATAGTAATCAAATTGTAAATTGTTAAATAAAATATAATAAATAATGGCAACATTCCGTTCAGTCGGCATGGACATGGCATAGAGTCGCGCGCCGCCTCCGAAAAACTATACGACCGCATTCCGAGATATGCCCTAATCGCCCACACTTCTCACATCAATATTTTGCGTTCCAATTTAGTTATGATATGATTATGAAAGCTGAGGGCTGTCATCAATTTGGAACGCTAGTGAATGTGCTAATGCTGGGGCCACACTGTCGCGATAAAGCGAACTTAACTCCACGGACTCTCTTTTATTCAGCGAGACGTCGAGCTGTGTGCGAGAGAGAGCGCGCGCAGTATAGTTTGTCTTATCGCGACAATGTGGCCCCAGCATATCAGTGCTCGCCCAACGTCAAAACTTAAAACGTTACTTATTTCTTTGTGTATAGTATTTCTTTAATTTCTTCGTGTATGTTATTTCTTTTTTGGTTAGGTGGCGACAGTAGCCAGAATCACAATTTCGAAAAAATGCCTATAACAACACAGCCAAATAACGGTTCACGGAACAAACATAAGTTATCCCGCTCAAGCTTATTCGGAACGGGTGTAAGCACGCTCAAATCGATTCGATTTCATTACATTTACATCGTAATTCGGAACGCAGTCTATGACTAAAGTTTTGACACCGGAAAAAAAAAAAAAGTACTCTGTGATCAGAGGAGTATATGTGTTCTGTGGTGATCAGTAAATGTAATGAGTGCTAAGATGGAATTTTGTTTACACTGTTATTTTTGGTCATAACTGTGCTTTTTAACATGGAATAGATACACCAAAGCGAGCTGAGCTTGTATTTATTTGCAAGTTCATTGAAGTACCTATGCCCAAAAAAACGTTTTCCGAATATGACTTGGCATTTTTGTTGTTTTTCCACTGTATAAAAGTTTCGTAGGCCGCTACGTATTTCTCCTTAGATTTTGGTGGCAACAGGCTATCACTCGCGTTTCGTGCCTCGATGAGTATTTCCGGCGGAGTCAAACCTACGTATTGCCCGTGAAGTCGACATTTTTGTTAATTAATCACAACGAAAATGATAGCAAGTAAGTATTGGAAAATGACGAGCTGGTTTGTATTTTCGCGCGCCGCGCCAGCGATTCGCGCGCAGGTTTAAATAAATGCGCTGGAAAAACTGCTAGACAGCCTATTAAATAAACACAAAATAATAGGTATTTTTGTTTTATTTTTGTTCTGAATACGTACCTATTAAAAACATTATAAGGTTAATATGTAAGTATCGAAAAATATGAAATTATATATGATGAAATATGTTCATCATATTTTATGTAATAAATAATTATTATGCATAATATAAAGGCATGAAAGTCTCTTTGATGAGATTAAAAAAGCGCACATCCTCTGCTCGGGTGACATAGTGGTTTGCGTATACGTTCATTTGTAACAGAATATGGCCAGACTAATTTTTTTTACGTTAAATAGACAGTTAACGCCCCGGTTTGCGTATGGTATTATGTTTTCCAAAAATAAAAAGCTTCACCAAATTCAATTTCTACAATATAAATTCCATGCCGCCATGATAGTACTTACTAACTCCACACTGCCATGTCATAGGACTGGTATAGGTACTAGGTACTCCGACTAGTAAATAGTTATCTGTGGCATTACAGCACTAGTTCGTTATGGTAAAGTAAAAAGCACGCGTTTTTAATACACTGCATTATGAATCTAAAAGCGGTTCAATAAGAGCCACTTTACGAGCAAGTGTGTTGAAAATAAAGATAAACTAGTCTATGGGTTACATAGGCAACAGTTATTAGCATGGCGCATTATATAATGAGTGTTATGCGTTATGACGAGGGATATTGTGTAACACAAAAACAAAAACAAAGGATGCATTGGGTGATTGTTGTGATGTTTACCTTAACAGTGTTTGTGAAATTTGTGTTAGGTCGTGTAGATGACAAACTTGGTGACTGCATCCTTTCCTATGTATCGACGAAATAAACGGTTTTACGACGGTATTACATAATAACTTTTGTTGCAATTGCTTCACAGTATTCTGATAAAATTTTCCTAAGTTTTCCGTTTGTCATTATTTTCCCTATGTTTTCTCTACAAATTTTTGTCTCCAATCTAATTTCCGCATCGCATCGCTCTGCTCCAAACGCTGGACATTCGGTCAAAACATGTGGGACCGGCCGGTCGGACCGGCCGGACCGGCCGGTTTTAATCTAGGTACAAACTTAAAACTGTAAGAACACTAAAGCAGGTGAGAAGGAATACAGAAACCAGCAATAAAGCGCGTGCGCATGATGACTACCAACTGAAGAGTGGCGGCCGGTCGCGGGCTGCCGTGCGCCCGCGCCTCGGTGTTGATTTCTCAGATACTTCTCGAAGGAAGGCGGAGCTTGCGCGTCGAGACAAAGGATCACGCCATTTGACGTCACATGTAGGACGCGGTCTAAGATTCACAAGCGGAGCGGACTAAGTAGTGGGTTGATGGTCACTACAGTAATCCCCCGCTGAGATCGTAACTATTACGATCGATAGTAGTCCGGGAATCGGACCACACGTCCCGACCTCGTCTTCTTGGCCGGAGTCTGGTTCGTGTCTCCTTTTGTTGTTGGTACTGGCGTGTTGTCCAAGGCCGGTGCAGGTGGATCGATTCTGGCCATGTATGCCGGCTTCAGTCGATCCACCGATACAGTCTGTGTGCAGGCCCCTGCCGTAGAAATACGTGAGTGCATGTGGCGAGGTCTTTTGGTATGAGAAAGAAAAGAAAAGAAAGAAAGAAAAATCGTTTATTCTGCACAAACTAAACGCACATTACATAAAACACACATTTACAAAATTAGCCAAAAGCCTCATATTCAACTGCACAAAACAAAATTGACATTGCCTGATGTCAATGTCAAGGTCAGAGACCAAAGACAATTATTTACATAGATTATGTAGCTTATTGCGTAATGATTAAGTTCCGACAATAACAAAATGAAAACAAACAAACAATCAAAACATAATTACTTAAGTACACAAAATTTCGATTGCGAAGTGGAAAAATAACTACTTTTGTAACAAGCAAACATCAATAACAAAAACAATTTATGCTGTGCGTCGCATCTGTGCAAGAATAGGTCATTGCTCAGCAAAATGCTGTGACTTCGGACGAACCTATGTCAACAGCGCTGATTTTCAGCAAAAACCTTGCGAATAACGTAATGACGTCCCCCTGTGTGATAATAGTTAATCGGGTAAGCAAAAATTCTACGGAATTATCTGAACATAGTGTGGACATAAAAATAAAATAAAATAATACTTATTTAGCTGTATGCGTAAGTTTATTAAATATAAATAAAATAGAATACATAAACTGAGAGCTTTATTACTTACAATAAGGATAAAAATAAACTACTTCTAAAGAATGAATGTGGTATGTTTCATAAAAATATACCATTCACGAAGGTAAATATAAAATAGCATAATAAAATTATTAGCACTATGGGAATTGCGATGGCTAAGCGGCCATTTGCAAAAAGTATGGCGTTAGTAAACGACAACCATGCTTTTCCAATCAAAGCTGTAAAATGAAATTAGATAAATTGGTACATCCTATCAGTGTTATTCTGGATTCGTTCATTATTTTAGTGGGCTGAATGAGTCGTGGATCATGTTCGATGTACACAGCAGCGCAATTCATCGATTTATAACGATCGGCTCGAAGTCAATCAATGGAAGCAGTAAGATCCGCCGAACACACATTATAGGTAACACAAAACAAGCTTCATGATCTTACTGGTAAGTATTAAAGATATTTGTATCACTAAATAAAATTGAAATTAACCATGCCATAGTTTAAACAAATATCGGTAATCTTTCCGACAGCATGAATTAACCTTTACCCCTACCCTTTGCCTCACCCAGCAGAAGAGAGACAGACAGAAGAAACACTGGAAACACGCTCTAGTGGAGTGGAGACTACCATCCTTTCTGTGACAATGACACAGACCGGACCTAAATTGGGAGCAAACATTCAGAAGTCAGGTATGTAGAACGTGCGAGCGGTGTGCCAAGTGGTTGGGTGAGGTCTGAGTTTTGTGATGTGATCGCGGAGTCTGCTGATAAAATCTTCATAGCCTACGGGAACTGGTGGAGAGGTTGTGAAGAACTGTCCAGGCAAGCATAGTGGCTCGCCGTAGACCAGTTCTGCTGCTGAGGTCTGGAGATCTTCCTTCCACGCGCTGCGGATGCCCAAAAGAACCTGAGGCAGTGCCTCCGTCCATCGCGTGTTGGTGTGACAGGCGATAGCAGCCTTAAGCTGCCGGTGAAGCCTTTCAACAAGGCCATTGGCCTCGGGATGATAGGCCGTGGTGGTACGGTGTGTGGCGCCTATGACCACCGCCATCGCTTTAAATAGCGATGACTCAAATTGCCGCCCTCGATCGGTCGTGATGAGCTTGGGACAGCCGAACCTGGCCACCCAGCCAGACACGAAGGCGGTAGCGCATGTCTCAGCCGTGATGTCTTGGAGTGGATATGCCTCAGGCCAACGTGTGAAGCGGTCGATGGCGGTGAGGCAGTACCTGTAACCAGAGGAAAGCGGTAAAGGGCCGACAATGTCCATGTGGACATGCCGAGAACGAGCGGAAGGTAAGTTAAATGTTTGAATTGGAGCTTTAGTGTGACGATGTACTTTGGCTTGCTGACACTGTAGGCATTCTTGTACCCACTGTCGACAGTCCTTTTTAATGCAAGGCCAAACAAATCGCTGCGTGATTAATCGTACTGAAGCCTTTGCGCATGGGTGGCTAAGGTTGTGCAGGGTCTCGAACGCTTGCCGACGGTATTTTTGCGTCAGGTACGGTCTTGTTTGCATCGTACTAGTGTCGCAATACACAGATATTCGTGAATCTGGACCCTTGACCTGTTCAAGTTTCAAGGAAGTTCCGTTTTGCAGTAGATCTTGCAGTTCGTCATCCATTGCCTGGTCTAGAGCAAGAGCCTGGTAATCCAAGTTATTTGATGACAGCTCTTCGATACGCGACAACGAGTCCGCTACGACGTTATCTTTCCCTGGAATGTATTTGATGTCCACACAAAATTGACTGATGTAGTCCAAATACCTGAACTGTCGTGGGGTACAGTTATCTCTTCTTGTACTGAAAGCAAACGTTAGTGGCTTGTGGTCTGTTAATATTGTGAATGTTCGTGCTTCTACCATGTGTCTGAAATAGTGAACCGCTTTATAAATGGCTAGTAGCTCCCGATCATAGGGACTGTACTAGTAGTTGTAAATTGGGGTTTCTAGATCAGATCTTGCGATCTGATCTAGAAGCCCCCAATTTACACTATTCATCTATTCAAACATTTTTTTTTAAAGTAACATCTTGGCCTATTATCAACTGTATCACTCTTCATCTGATAATAATTAAAATGTCTTTCAACCTGATTTAAATTAAATAAATTTCATCTTCCAGTAGAATCTGGTAGCACTTAGTGTCTTCTGAATCAGGTATAACCAAATCATTTATTTATTTATTGCATGCATTATGTTCCTCATTATTGATGTGCCGGTGTCCCGATACTTTGCTGAACCTACTTTCAATTTTTTCCGACATTTTTCCCCGTTCAACTAATAGTAGTAAACTAATCTTCTTGCGTTGTATCTCTGATCTGAGATTTTTATGAGCGGCTGCATATCACGGACAAATATAGCCTCACCATTAGCGCTTTGAATAATAATTTTATATTTTTGTTTCTTTAAAAAATAGACTTTAAGAAATAGAGTATTCTGTATCTAATGTATTTGTTATGAAATAAAACAAGATAACATTTACTCAATAAAACTTTATTCTTATTATATTGTTATCATATAAACAGCTATGCAAATTACTTTCTAACTTATATTTTTTCAAGGCAGGCCTTATCTTCTAAATTACTGTTAAAAATACTTTTATCATCAATCCACTTTTTTAAACAAGTAACATTTTTTAAAGCACATACATTCGAATGATACACACAGCTAAATATATTACTAGATATTCCATAATCATCAAATAATTTCTGTAAACTAGGACAGTTCTTATCTTCTAAATTATATATTTTATCATGTTTTATAATGTTCCTTAGCCATGATAGTTTTTCACATCCTTTTACATAAATGTTTTTATCTTTCAGATAAGGTACAATTTATTGCTGTAAGTTTATGTATGGTATAAAACCCTCTCTCCAGAAAAATTTTCTGTTTCTCTGTATCCAATAAACTTGTAATCTTTCTTTTTTTGTGAGATTATAAAATGGGTATGGTGGTTTGATTAATAATACCATAATTTGATTTCCGCATGCTATTGCTATTTCTTTCATGATGAACTCCTTACTTTCCGTCTTAAACCCTTGCACATCGACTATAGCGTTCATACTAATTTCTTTACAATACCACTTAAGGGTTTATATTCGAATAGACGATCTTTGATGATTAGACAATAGGCAGATGTATTTTCTGGTATATCTTCAGAACTTTCTATTTCCAGTCTCACATCTACTGCCCCAGTTTTCAAGGCTTCGTTCTGTCTTGAGCAATCAATTACAAATAAAGGAGCCTTTTCTTTAAATTCGTCCAAACCAAGCATTGGTTCTGACCGGGTGTTATAATAAGACTGACGAAATTTGGTGAACATCTCATATAATATATAATACTTATCTTCCGAAAATTTCGCATTCACCGATTCATATGGATAATATTGAGAATTTAAAAAAAGAGTAACATTTGTTAATTTACAATGGTCAAATATTGAGCAGTCTTTACTTTTCATATTTTTTCTATTTGTCTGCAAACCAAAGAATACACACCTTGGTTTTTCGAGTTGTGAAGCAGTTTTAACAACCCAGGAATGTTTTGTAGTTCTAGGTAATAAAGGGTATTCGTACAAGTCCCAATTTCTGAAAGCTATTTGAATAGGACGATCCTTTTCTAAATGTTTAAGTAAAGTTAATCTTTCCCGATCTGAAACTTTTATATGTGGCATACGCCATTGCAGTCTCTCTATACTTACTTCAATGGAGTCATTATTATCAAGTATAACACTATTAAGATTCGAACCGCTTCTTTTAAGTATAAGTTCATGTTTGCAGTTAATGATAATTTTATTATAATCTTCCGCAAACCCGAAAACTTTATTCAAAGGTATAAGGGCACTAAAAATATCATCATTATCTTTCACCCCGCTCAAATTCCAACCCCAAATAGCAGCAGCCTTACTTTCCCCCTGGCTCATTGACACATATGATTTTAGAGTTGTAGAAATACCTGCATTTTTGATTCGGTCCATCTCTACACCGTTAATTTCATATCGAATGTCTTGAAATAGAAAGGATATATGATTATTGGTAAAATTAACAACCTTTCGTGTTAGTTTTCCTGCTCCATCTTTCGAAACCGTAGTGGCTCGACCTTCAACGTAAATGTAGCTTGCTGAAGGTAATACGTACAAATCTTGCTGATTTATGGGTATACGTATTTCATCATTTTCATTAAAACTGTTGCTATATGGATTATATGTATGAATTTCATAACTCACAACAGAGTTGTCGAATTGTGGTAAATCATTCACTTGAAGAATACTCATAATTTAAATCCTAATGCTCGAAGAAATAATTTATTATCTTTAGTAATTTTTTTTATAGTTCGTATAATATGTCTTCGTCTTTTGAAGGTACGAGAACGAGTAAAACTATTAACTTGGAAGTTGATTTTATATTGTAAACTATCATTTTTTTATTTTCTCAATCTAATTGACATTCATCTCTTATGACAGATAAAGTCAAAGTGTTGTCTTATGTAGGCGACATGTTTAATTTAAACGTTTTTAAGTGATGATTTGACAGAACGTTGCTTTTTCCAAAACTCTTTAAGAAAGGACAATGGGCATTATTGTATGAGATGCGTCCCAGCCCTTGTAACAAGTTGCGACTAGTATAAACATAATCATTTAAGCTTTTTTATGATTAATATACCAAGTTTTTATAGTAATTGCATGCAGGTCAAAAGTTATTGGGCTTCAAGTGAAAAAAGGTTTTTGTTTTAAATAATGCTTTAATCATACTTTATTACATTTTGTGTTACATGTAAACATAATTATTACATTTATAATAATTGTACAGTAATCACAGGCAGTAATAGTTATTTTTTGACAGTTATTAATAAACGCACAGTTGATAATTTATAAATAACAAAGAAAATAATACAATTTTGATAATTGTATTATTTCCTTTGTTATTTATATTTTCAAATACATAAATAACAAAGAAATAATATCCTTACGTAAGAGTATGGCTTAAACATATGCAAATTGTTTACTGGTACTTTTAATAGTGGTTATTATCTATGATAATATCATCCAAAAAGGTCGCGGGTAACAATATGCTTGGCTGATGTCTAGCCCAGCCAAGGTACCAAATGATACTCATTATGTGAGCACAAGTACCTACTGTTCTTTTTCCTGTTAAACATGAGCAATAATAATGAGCAATTGCATCTCTCCCCGTTTCTGCTCTATTTTTTATCAAAATATACGAATAATAAATCCTACCCGATACATGCCGCGATTTTATCCGCCCCCTCAACAGAATACCTTCTGAAATATTTATATTGTACTGCACAAGGTTAGGAATAGCTCCTATGCATATTTCGATTGTGTACATGCCATTTCTTAAGTGTTCACTCAAATAAGACCGGGCGAGTTTTATTTGGTAACTGCCTAATGAAATTAATAAAAGGTCTTCTTCTGTTAGTATAGGAAACTGCAATAATTGATTGTCATCCGAGGTTATGGTGCGAAAAGAAGCTCGCTGTCGATTTATATTATTTTCAATGACATAGTCACCTAGGCTGTTAGCCATATGAATCCTCTCATTTAAAACTTGAATTATATTGTTAGCTCGAGGATGGTCTTTTAACGGCTCTCTAAATGTATTTAAAAGAGCAGCAGCAATGCGTATATCAACGAACATATGTGTCATTGCTCTATTAAAATATTCTTGTCTGAATATTTTGAAGTCCCTCTTTATCCACCCATTTATTACCTCTACCACCCATCTCACGATTGTAACTAATCTTGACTTATTTGCCTCTTCCGTTCTCAGTTGGCTTTCATGTCTTAGTTTTGTTGGAGGCATGTGGGCTTGGTAGCCCCAAGTTTCTATGGTTGGGATTGAGTCTCTGAAACCTCTATCCAATATGAATGTATCATTATTTTTCAGAGCGTAATGCATTGGGTTTATCTCATTTTGAATATAGGTATTCATTATCGTCGCATCTGAAGTCGTGGCAGCATGAGGGCCAGTCACATCTACTATGTAGCCATCTGTGCAGATTATCAGAAAAGGTTTCAGCAGGTTTCTGAACTTATGAAGGCTATATGATTGTTTCTGAAACAAAAAGTTGCTACTTTTCTGGATATATATGTATGTTCCATCGCATATTAAAATGGCTGGTGGCTCTTCATTGCCAGCACCAAATATAGCATTTGGAATTCTTAGGTTTCTTGCTACAATTTCATCACGGCTAATGTGGTCCCATCCGAGATGCCGAGGAACAAACTCATTTGTTAGACACTCACGTGCTAACTCGTTCGTTTGGTTCACCCGTCCTTATTTTCATTAAATAAGCTCCGAGCACTGTTTTAGGACGGTGTGAGCGCTGTGATACAGAAGGTATCTGCTCAAGAAGTCTATTAAATTCATCATAAAACCGTTCTCAATAAAATCATGTACGCAGCCAGATGACTCGGTTGTTATCAGAGCCCACACTTGTAGAGAACAGTTAGACCAATGCCTCTGCCCTCCCCTAGTTAGAACAACGCAAATCAGGTACCTAGGTATCATGATAGACAACCTGATGTCTTGGAAGGTGCAAATTGATGGAACGTCTGGCAGAGTGAGGAAACTCATAGCGATTTTCAAGAGTCTGCGCCATAGTGCAGACGTAGGTACACTTCGGATGGTCTACTTCTCACTCTGCCAGTCAGTGCTCTCATTTGGGATAACGACTTGGGGAGGTGCTCCAAAAAGTTTTATTCTAAAACTAGAAAGAGCGCAACGAGCTGTTCTTAAAGTCATGACTTTTAAACATTTCCGGTATAGCACCATACAATTGTATCTGGACTGCAAAGTTATGACTGTGAGACAGCTCTTTGTGCTCAATACCATCTTGCGCAGGCATGGTTCTCTGAAATACAATACTGGTCATCTGGCAAATAGAAGAACTAAATATGTCTGTCCCATAGAACGTTACAGAACAAAATTAGCTGAAAGACACTATAGGGTATTAGGTAGTCGAATTTATAATGCAGTTAACAAACAATGCAATATTTATGGTTTAAATAAATTCGAGTGTAAAAAGAAAGTGAGTCAGTGGCTCACGACTCTTACCTACGAGGAGATAGAAAGGTTACTTGGAAAGCTTTTTTAACAGTTCCTGCTTATTCAGACAACTCAAACATACAACACACACAGACAACTCAAACGTTCACCACACACACAACTCAAACGTACAACACACACACGACACCCACACGACACACACACACGACACACACACACGACACACCCACACGACACACACACACGACACATACACTTACTAAACTCCCACTAGAGAGAGGATATACATTTTTAAATTAAAAGTAATTTTTTTTATTGTTTTCTTTTCTTTTTCATTAACTTTGTTTTCTTTATCTTTTGTACTCAAAGATAGCCACTTACGTAATGTAACTCCGTCCTTGTTTGTTTAAATTGGAAAAAGTATTAATAGAGAGAGCCCTGGTACCCATAACACAAGTTTAATCTTAGCTTGGGTGCCAGTGGAGATAATCAGTGATTCATGCAATTTAAATACAAATTAAAAAAAAAAAAAAAAAAAAAAAAAACATGATTCAGGCCCGTACAAAAATGTAGTTCAGGGGTTGTCATCGATTCAACATTGTCGAAATTGAATCCAGATTGTTGGCAGGCATCCCTTAACATATCAAGCATGTCCTTTATGTGTTGAGCCGTAAAAGATGAATTATTCAGCTCCTCTAACTCATTCCATTCGTTAGAAGTTAAATGAATCCGACAGATGCGAGCACTTGGTGGAATATATAACTTATATTCCACTAACATCCGTGATTTTATAAAAAGTGGTACTCTTACCAGATTATCTGCATGGCAATTAGGAAAAAGACAGCTGTTGGATGTATTAGCAGAAAAAAATTACTATAAAACGTGTGTCTTGCCTTCTTTGCTAACTCTGTGTAAAGAAACAGATCGACCTGTTGTTTTATTTCAACATCAAAAAAATCACGTAATCCTTTTTTTTTCGTTTCTTTAAAAAATCCTTGCCCACACTAGGAATTATTCAAGTATCATGGGTGCGTCTCCGAATACTTAAACTAACATACACAAAAAGCCAGACTCGGAACAATTACCTGAAAACAATACAAATATTTGTTTCGTACGGGAATCGAACCCGTGGCATGCAGCCCAGCAGTCGATAGCTCAGCCATTGCGCAATCGTATTGCCATTTATAATATAAGTATGGAAGTTTAGCTATCCGTTAGTGAACTCTAAGAAACCAATTGATTCCTTGTTTAATTGCGAGATAAAAAAGCATAAACAAGCCTAGTCCAGGAACTGAAAACTACATTTTCACATTTATAATATAAGTATGGAAGTATGTGTGTGTCTATGCAAAAAACATACATACAGCTGAACATAAAAACTCCTTTTTTTGAAGTCGGTCAAAAAATAGATCGATCCGATGTTTCGTTGCGACGTCAAAAAAGCATAAACAGATGTAGATGCAAACAATCACATTATAAGTATGGAAGTATACAAATATATTAAACATACCTGTTCTATTCTCATATGCTGCGAAATATATTCAGCAAAACGCGGTCTTGCTTCTAATATCGTTCTTGAAACTTCATGTCGAACTCGCTGCCGAGTCAAAGACCGACTGCAGGTCACACACAAATGATCCATAGTTCGTAATAAACCAATCAGTGTGGTACACGGTGGGAGAGGGGGTGTTGGGTTAGAGTAGGCGCACGGTCGACAGTGTGGTTTTTTCCACTTGTTTTAGACCTGTTGTCATTGAAATACTAATTAATTACGTTTTATTCAATATTTTTATCAAATAAATTAAACCACTATAACAGTTTCCCTGCACGAGATACAGAGTTACGCCCATACAAAAAAACATAACACTGATTGAGATCTTTCAAACGATATAGGTAGGAAAATGTTACAGCACTTGGGACGAAACCGCTCATTGTTCTTTAATGCATAAATGTCCACAATTGAATAAGTTATTATTTTGCAAATTATTGTAATTATAATTAATATTGTTAGAACCTACATAGCGAACCAATTCTATTGGAGGTTTCAAGTTGCCGTAACTGTCAAAGTACTCAACATATTCATTTAAAATTACATAGGCTACCCAATGTGTACCAGAATTTTTAGAATGATCTAAATTTATGATTCCGCACTCTTTAGAAAACGGAGATTTCGGTAAGGTATCTCTCATAAACACTCCGCGAAAATATGGAACGTTTGTGGTAAAATGTATGATATCTACATTAGTAAGAGCACGATTAGGTAGCCTACGATTTAGTTTTTTTTCTTTAAATTTGTATATATTCCAAGTCCATCCTTGTAACGGTTTAGCCGCAGTCCGTTTCCAATACATACACCTTCCACATTCGTACTATGCCTTTTCATTTCTTCTAAACGCTTTTTTGCAACTCTATATTCATTTATGGTTTTGACGATTCCAGCAATTCCGCTTGCAATGCTGCCAGCAGCGGACAAACCAGCAAATATTGGTATTAAAGGTAGAACCCCTCCAGACTTAGGAATTGGTATTATACGTGGAATCCTGGCAGATGAATCATGATTCAATTCTCTAGCAGCAGCGTAGGCCAATTCTATTAGTTTTTTCCTACACTTCGGTTTAACTTTTTTAATGCATTTTTTAGTATTGGTTACTAAATTTTTAAAGGTTTTTTTGAGCCCAGCTCCAGAACTTACTTTTGCTAATATTATATTATTAACTAAATTGGCAGCAAGTTTTTCTCCGGTGCTTGCATCGGAAGACAAAGTACGCCTTTTTGCCATTTTTAATAAAATTATATCTGCTTTGTGCCGATCTTTCAAACTTTTCGAATTGTTATACGCAATATCGTGATGTTTACAATATTCATCTAACTTGTTTACACCTTTATCACCTCGAACTAATCTTTCACGTAATTTAGTTCCTGGACCACAATAATTATATCCTGGCAAATGGAGCTCAAATGGTAAATTATTAATTAAATTATTTATAAGTCCTTCTCCTTTCATGTATGCAAACAGAATGAGATCACTATCATAGACCGTGATGTTATATTAATAAACCACTCATGAAACATTGCTATCGTCAATCCAACTATTTTCGCAGGATGATAACCCCAACCATTTCACGAAAACTTTTCTACCTTTTCGTTTTAAAACTTTTTCAACAAGGTAAATATCAGGATGTTTGGTTTTTTGTATCTCTTGATCGTAGAAAGCTCCTAAAATAGGTTGTTGTTTAACATCTTGTAATAAATATGTAACAGGATTTGTGTTTTGAACTTTACTGATCTTGAATATCTCTGTTGACCAATTAGGAGTGTAACCTTTTTCAAAACAACCTTTATGTTTACTTTTTCGAACAAAATCGCCTGTCTTAAACTTAGGAAATTTTGTTTTCGTTTGATTTTGATTGAAATATCTCTGTAGTACTTTAGTTTTATTGCTATGATTTACTTGAGCAGGTGGTAAACCAATTGTTCTATGTATTGTATTATTATATCTAGTAATGGTTTTTGCAAGTGTCCCGTCAGTCCATTTATAATTCCCCTTGAAACTAAACTCCTTGAAAAGCTTACTCTTTATCGTCCTTATTAATCGTTCTACAATTGAAGCCTTTTTAGTCGAAAAAGTGCAGTAGTGGTTGATAGAATTGTTTATTAATAATTTTTTTTAACTTTTATTGTAAAATTCTTTTCCAAGATCTGTTTGCAAGTTTCTAGGAGCGCGTTTTTCTCTACTCAATAATGTAATAAAAGCTTCAGATACAGCTTCTTTGTTTTTTTGTTTAAGTGGAATAGCCCAAGCGAACTTAGAGAATCCATCAATGATAATTAAAATGAATTTTTTGTTGTTGTTGAATTTGGAGAAACTTTGCATATCCATTAAATCAGCTTGCCAAAGATCATCAATATCTTTTAATATTACATGTCTTCGAGGAAAATTTATTCTTGCACTTCTATGACTTTCGTTTATAATGTCTCTTTTCACTTTGCTCATTCTTTTCAACCGTCACTTCTGAATTACAAGATTATACTGATATTCAGTTTTTATTATGAGTCTTTTTATTATTTTATAACACCCGCTTCTTTTAACTCTTCAATAATTGATAGAATTTCGTTGTCAAGATTAGTATTACCTGCAGTTTTGGATGCGATCAAAAGCTTAAGCCTGTCTACTAATTCATTAGGATCATCCCAGTAAACAAGCTCGGTATTTTTTTTATATTTTTTAAGATACGGTAGACCAGCACCTCGTTTTTGTTTAGATTTAATTTCTGTAGGTTCTTGTAAGCGTTTACTAGACTCGGGAAATAATGGTTTGATCACTTGAGAATATTTTAGACCCTTATCACCTTTAACTTGACCTGCAGGGTGAAAGTCTCTTTTATGAGCATTAGTTGTGATGAGTATTTCTTTGTAAACTAATTTATCTTTTAAATCGACCAAACTTAAATCAGACTTCTTGCGAAGCAATAATTCTTTTAGACCAGGTGTTATTTTATACTGTTTATTAGCTACGCGAATAAAATACACTTTATCAGAGTTCTCGCGAGTGGTAGAGAAAGTAACTATTGTATTTCCAATCATATGCTTATCATTCTCACTACGTACGCCAAATGGTATATTCATATCATCGTGTATTTCAAAGATATCTTCTTTTTTCAACGACACATTATTAACATTTTCTGATTCAGATGTGTTACCTTCGTCGTCTTCTGAATAAAACTTTTCTGATTCTGGTGATTCATGTTTGTACATATCATGTAATTTTTCACGCGAAAACATTTTTGAACTTAAGATACCAGTGTTTTTAGGTTGGTCGTCATAAGTATCTTCATTTTTTATTATAGAAATTTGCTTATTAGCTGCTATAGCATTAAGAGGGTCAGCAAGAGGTTTAAAAAAATACTTCAGATGAGTGTCAGTACTAAATTCATAATCTTTCATTTGTTTCACCTTTTTCCTTATAGCGTCCGCAGAGTTAATTAATTGATTCGTTATGTTATGGTCCATTATACGACTAGTACGCAGAAGTATTTATGCTCAAATGATTTTTTGTTTGTTTTCATTCATGTTTTATATTTAAACCATTAATCAAAATAAATAAAGTTGTCAAATGACTGTCTATATCTGCCTTTATTTAATTCGCAATCCTTATTAATTGTTAAAAAATCATAAGGATGGATCCAGATTTTAGAACACATATCTCTGAACTTAGACCACTCGATATCAGAACTAACATGTTCATCATATATATGTTTCATGTTAACTTCATCTTGCTTGAAAATTATCAAAAAGTTAACATTGTCACGTAATAACTGCTTTGGTATTTTTGAATACGTTTGAGATAAATAAAAACAATCTATACTTCTATGTCTGCCCATTGTGAAATAATTTCGTATGTTAATTTGCTTTTCACAAACCACATCATCAAAAATGATAATAGAATTTGGTAATGCATCATTAGGATGAATAACTTCATCGTCAAAGTTAAATATAAAAAGTTTGACATCAGGCACTCTTTCTAAGATCAGTTTTAGAAAACTATATTTTGGTTGAAAGCTAGTCTTGGAATACAAGTAAACATTTTTAAACTTTAAACCGTTTTTGTGAACTAACAAACTAATCATGACGTTTGTTTTTCCACAATTCGAAGGACCACATATTATACATCTTATATTATTCGGCAGAAGAACACTATGCTTAGCGTGTAGCTTGTTTTCCTCCACCTCAATATTTTTAACTTCTAACGAAACTGGTTGCTTGACCCACTTCATGTTTGTATCTGTCAGAAAAATAAAATGTTCTAGTATTTATAACGCTTATCAGAAACGCTAAGTAATTCTGACCCCCATAAACATATACTTTCGTCCAATATGTTCACAGCTAGATAAAATTATCGTATATAGTTCCTCAAAATTTGTACAGGTAATGTTGACAAAGGATTATTAATAAAACAGCAAATAGAGTCCAAGTAAATATGTATTAAATAACAATATAATTATTCAATGTAATGAATTAAATAAAGTAAGTTTAAATTAACAAGTGGATGCACTTACAAATAAGTAATACTTTTTAATAATATTGTATTTATTTAAAATATTGTGGTACAATGCCCCCATGGTAATGTATCTACTTGATTTGGTAGTATCTGTCTCTTGTCGTCACTTCTATTTATAACTACTTTATTTACCTCTTGGGAAAACAATACGTGTTTTATTGATTTAATAGTATTCATTTTGCATTTAAATTTTTTGTCACTCATTAACGCTTTATTATAATTATATATATGTAATCGCTTTGTAACATGCTTGGTTACACCCTTAGCTTTCTTAATTACCCCGTTTAAACTGTTTATGCAGTAAAGCTTAGCTCTAAGCCCAGTGAATTCAGTAATAATATCACCCCCAAGCTCATCTTTAAATAGGCCTGGAATTTGTGCGTTGACTCTAGGCATATGATAGCTATTGTTAACATCAAAATTACTAGTATCAAATTTCAGTATTTCTTCTTTCATATCTTGATATATATCTGGAGTCTTAATAAAATAAAGCAAACTGTCTGTATCTGTATAGCAAAGCCTTGCTTTATTTTTATATTTATTTTTGATATAGTCATAGTGAAATTTGTACAAATGCTGTTTTGCATGTTCTAGAACCGTAAAGCCAATATATATCGGCCTGTCAAGAATTATTTTTTCTGGGCTTAAGTGAACAGCAACAAAGTTTTCTGAAAAAATTGTAATATTTTTTAAGTTAGGTTTCGCAATTAATTTCGCGGCACCGAGGCTTTTGTTTGTTTTGTTGTCTGTATCATTCCATGTGGTCACTAATTTAATGTTAACTTGTTTCCGTCTATTTTCAATCGTTTTTCCAAATACAGCATTGTTCAGTAGTTTAAATAAGTTTTTTTCAAAAGGCGAAGATGAAGCTTGACGTAATTGAGTATTTAAGTCAATATATTTCTGTAAAAACTTTTCTTGCCTAAATGTTAGAATACGGTGAATCTTTTTTAGAACAAGCCCGTTTTTTATACATTCTTTTAAATGAACGTAATGTATGACATATTTACATTTATCATATAAGTTTGCAATCAATTTTGGATTTTTGCCCCCGGGAGGGGTAAATTTTTCTGCTGCAAAAGGTGAATCACGATGAGCTTTATGTAAGTAGTCTGGATAAACCAAATCAACTTCTAAGATGTACCCGTAATCTGAATCATCTGGTATGCTAGTTATATTAATTGTACATATTTCTTCAGGTGACAAAAATCGGAAACTAGATATTGGTAAATTTTTCGTCATCGCGTAACCGTACAGATTATTGCAGTCAAGATATATCAAGTAAGTCGATGCTTCAGAGACATCAAAATTAGGTAAGTATTTATTATTAGCTTTTGCATTACGAAGAGAGCACTGTGCTAAGCCCCCACGTATACCTTTCTCTAAAAGCTCATAAATCTCTATATCATTAATTAATTCTAACTGAACCTTTGTAAACAACAACATCGCTTCCCAGCTCAAGCTGGGTCCGGAGATATAATAAGCTGGATCAAGGTTATAATGCCGTAAACAACCCACCGCCCCACCGCCCCTTAAAAATGCCTGTTCCTAAGCTAGAACTGTACAGAAAGAACTGTGCCTATATGGCACCTCTAATATATAACTCTTTGCCCAAAGGAATGACCGACCTGCCATATAAAAGGTTCTGTTGTGCCTTGCGAAACTGGCTAATCGAGGAGAGTTTCTACACTCTTAAAGACTTTTTGAATAAAAGCACATGTCGATTTGGTATCCACTAATATAATATAATATAGTTCTTCGTCCTATTTCCTGTTGTTTTTAAATGAATGTAATTTAAATGATTCTAATAATTTTATTTCACATTTCTTATAAATTCTAATAATTCAAATAATTGTAATTTTATTCAAATAGTTCTTGTAAATGTAACTATAATTTTGCATGCCCGTAATGAGGGTGAAATATGTCCTGTACTATAATTTAATTTAACATCTTGTGTAACCATGTTTCAGGCAAATAAATGATTTATTTATTTATTTTATCTGTTTTTAAATACAAATCTGTATATTCACCAAGAGATTTAATTCTAAAACTTTGCCATATTTTTTGTGCATGTCTATATTCATCATCGGTTATATGTTCACATTTTAAACTATTGTAAAAGAATTCTTTGGGAGGAAGATGTTTTTGATCGTATTTTGAAAAAGCATCCATATAATCATAAGGATAAATGCCTTTCTGATGCAATAACTTAACCAAGTTTGTTTCATGGAATTCATGTGATAAATTAATAAAGTCATTATCATTTAAATTTTTAGATAAGACATCCAAACTAGTGTTAAGGAACTGCAAGGAATCAATAAATTTTATTTGAACAGGGTGTGAAATATTATTGTTTTTAATAATTTTAGTAACAGACATGTACTTTTCTTTAGTTTTCGGTATTATTTTAAAATCACCTTCATATTTTGCTAACTCTTTGATAAATAGATGGCAATCATAACCTGCCAAGTTATGGAAAAATACCGGCACGAATGGGCACACAAAATATCGAGGTGCTGCACACTCTCATTGCAATTTAATGTACCGGACATTAAATTGCAATGAGAGTGTGCAGCACCTCGATATTTTGATGTTACATGATCATGATCTCTCACCTTGTCATCGAATAATAACTGTTTACATATATGACATATAGTGGCATTATTGAAGTTATTTTCTTGATCTACAGTTAAGGGCAACATAGGTTGTTTATTTGATAATATATGATAAATTTCTTCTACATCCCTTAGCAAATTTTGAACAAATATTTCAACACAATCTAGTCCTCTATATGTAACATATTTATTAAAATGACGATCATGTGAGCAACATATATAATAACCAAAACTAGAAGGTTCGTGAACTTTGTACAGTAAGCGGTCGTAAGTGCATTATCACGCTTAGGATTGTATTGCTGTGAACGAGCGACAGGCCGAACCTATATCTGTGTGTGTAAGTGATGTATCAACACAGAATACACCTCAGAACTCTCACACTGGCGTCGAATGAAACAAAAAGCATACCGTCACTTTTTCGCAGAGTACGTAATTACTCGTGACCTTGGTCGGTTCATAGTAGTGCTAAAAATTCACATATTGGTATCAAGTTCCGATAGCTGGTAGCGTATTGAAGTGTATGGTGAAACACATAGGTCTGGGTTCAAATCACGAAACGAAACTTTTATTTTTCTTTTAAACAATCATCTTCATCTGTTTTTTTATTATTTAATACATTAATAAACAAGATTATTAATTAATTGCTAATTTTATTATTACTTATATTGTTATTTAAATAAGGGGTTAAGAATAAAAATGTTTAATAAGTGATTACAAAATGTTTATTCGTTATCATTTTATGAAGTTTAAATAAATAAACTTCTAGAATTAAAACAGTTTATTTTCCCATAAATAACAATTTATTGAGATAAAGTACCATGAACCTTGACAATCAGGCTTAATATATTGTATATTAATAATAAATAATAATGTCCTTTAATTACTTTTGTGTGTGGGTAATGTAACAAACCAACTCGCAAATCTACGCAAATCTACCCACGTAAATATAACAAATGCGGAATCGTTGTCACAATACAAATAAATTACTCAGTATTACTACTTTTATTTTACTACGAGTAAGTTTGAGACCTCACGTTCGTGTAACGAATAGTTAACAACTTATTGAGGTTATAGCTTAAAGTGTTCATTTTCATTACGAAAAGAAGATTGAAACTAAACCTCAAAATAATCCTTATTACGGATATGGCACAATATAATTATAATTATTATTTTATTATAATTATTATAATATAATTATAATAATAATTATTATTTTATTATAATTATTATAATATAATTATTATAATATAAATTTTATAACATAATTATTATAATATAAATTTTGTAATATAATTATAATTATTTTAGATTTTAATTCATATATTTGAAGCATTTATCTGTTCCCCTTAAATTTTCCCATATTTCAATACAATGCAACTTCAACTGCTCATCAGACCGCTCATTCCGTGCTTCCCATCGCTGTATCATCAAACCCCATAGGTTTTCTATAGGGTGAAGGTCAGGAGATCGTGCTGGCCGTGAAATAACTGTTATCTCCGGGTGTTTAACCACTCACGCACGTAAACATTGCACACAGTGGGTAACATGTAATGCAAACCTTCTGCGCGGACTGCACGGCGCACGGTTCGTAAAGACGTGTTGAATAATTCTTCAAACGTCTTGTTGGTATGAAACCACTTGTTCCGTATTCGCTGACCATGTGTTGTCGCTGCGTCTCTTTTATATCTAAAACAAATAGTTTTATAAGTAATTATTGTCAATAGAAATTTCAGATAAATAATTAAAATGTTATTTTCATCGTTCAAAGATCTAAGTAAATTTTACTTTGAAATTATATATTTCTTCTTCTATTTAGACTTTATCCACAGATGAGACATTTAAAGATCAGTGGTTGTAACTAGTCGAGCATTATTAAAGTTAACAAATGTTTTGAAATAAATAAGTAAGTTATTATAAAGTTAGCTATAGCTACAAAACCAAATCAGATCAGAAACAATTTCATTTACTTAAATTATGCAATAAATAAATAATATTAATATGGTAAAAATAAAACGTTTCAAAAAACAATTACCAGGATCAGCAGTTATAATTTAATTAGATAAATGTTTGATAAAATAATTAAATCATATTACTCACACTCAGTCCGGTTTTATCAGATATTTGTGATAAATATTAAGTCCGCTTTTACGCAGCGTAATAATATTCGCTTTCATTTCTATATTCTTTGCTTGCATTTCAAAATGAACTTTAGACACCGCTAATATATTGAACACACGTCACTAACCCACAATAACAAACATCGTTATATTTATTCGCGGTGAATGAGTCGTAAGTTAACTGCGTCTGTCTACCTTAATTATCATTTAACTTATTTAGGTTTCCGTGGGTATAATCATAAAGTTTTGCGAGTTTAGTGAACACGACGAAAATAACAAGGATATAGTCAATAGTGTGATTATTCGAATTATTTTTAAAACATTAAAAAACTATCACCGCGGGTGAGATTTGAACCCACGACTCTCTACGCATGAACGAGTCAAACCAAATACGGTAACCACTAAGCTATCATGACATATGCGTTATGAGTCGAATTTATGAAATACTATAATTGTTAAACTAATGAGAGTGTGTGTGTGTCTATGACTTATTATAAGAAGGTCGTAAGTTAAACCGAAGCGTCAATCTATTGCTTTAAGAAATTGCTACTCCACTTATGACCGTTACTGTACATACGAGTACTCTGCGTTATAAATTCGTTATGGTTTAATAGAATACTCTAAAAGTCTGCATATATAACGAAGTTAATTTTTTGCTGCCTTTCATAATTTTTAAATTGTAGAATAGTATTTTTCTCTGGTAGTGTAGTTAATATTTTGTAACACATATGCGAGTTGTACTTTACTTCACTTGTGAAACATTGCAAACATAAATCACATAAATACATTTTACCTTTATGATGAGTGATTTGTCGTTTAACCAGTCGTAAAAGACTTTTGATTAAGCAATAGTGACCTTTGCCATTTTTCTCAAAATACAACAAGTTCACATGATTGTGCTTTCTTGAATTAGTCACATATAAAGGACCAGTTACAAGGTTTTTGTCTAATCCATAAATATTAACACTTATGTCAGAATTTTTCTTTTCAAAATTTCTGATATCAGTGTATGATGGTGGAAAAGTCATATTATCTATATTCAGCACTGTGGAGTAATGCGGATATGAATTCGTTCTGCAAACATTACTCTTTTGTGGAAATAATGCTGCCACAATACTCCACAGGAAACAGTGATCATCGTTGTTCTGTATATTAATACAACTTTTTGAATGTTTCACTACACTCGGTAACTCTATATATGAGCCACCTCTCAAAGGATTGTATTTGTTAATATTAATCTCTAGATAACTCATGAAGAGACAAGTCCAACCAGATTCACAGTGTTTAAATTCAGATAGTTTTCTTTGGAATGTATGTATAACATCCATACTTTAATATTATAAATTCGAAAGTAACTCTGTCTGTCTGTCTGTATGTTACCTTTTCACGCCTAAACCACTGGATGGGTTTCGATAAAATTTGGCAAGAAGATAGATGGCATTCCGGAGAAGAACATAGGCTACTTTTTGTCTCAAAAATAACCCTAAGCAATGCGGCTATGTAATGAAACTTCGTACTGTCGCTACTAATATTCGCCAAAATGAATTGATAAATGATAAATGATTTATTTTCTGTAAGTAGGTTCATACAAACACTTTTTCACATCAATCATATGTTTTAAAACTAGATGAGGTCGGCGTTTCCTATCTGACTACTCTGAGAAGAAAGGCCGAAACAAACTCAGAGGTCACAGTCTCTTTTAAAGTCCAGACATAATCTTGGTCAGATCATGTGAAGAATATGTAGATTCGTGTCTGAAATGGTCTTTTGAGGAAAGAACCACACAGATTGAGTGGACCTGTCCAGTCAGTGCACGCATTTGTCGGTAATCGTGCAGCTCAACTCAGAAGTCAAGGAGCTCAACGAATAGACGAACAATACCAAAGAAAGGACATTTGGGTAGGCCGCATAAAGGACTCAAACCACCAGACTATCATAAAAAGTAACTGAGAAAGAGAGAAAATATATTTGACCCACATAGTCCTCACATACTAATATTATAAATTCGATTCGATAACTCTGTCTGTCTGTCTGTATGTTACCTTTTCACGCCTAAACCACTGGATGGATTTCGATAAAATTTGGCAAGAAGATAGATGGCATTCCGGAGAAGAACATAGGCTACTTTTTGTCTCAAAAATAACCCTAAGGGGGCGAATATAGGGGATGAAACTTTGTATGGGAAACCTATAATTTCTTAAGTTAGGGCTATGAAAATTTAAATTTATGCTTTTGGTAACAAATAAAGAATTACGTATTTCACCGTTTTCAAAAATCACCCCTCAAGAGGGTAGAATGGGGGATGATTTTAAAATTCACATGTAATATTGACATTTTTCAGTGACTCTTTTCAAGATATTTAAGGGTTTGAGAATATAGTCATAGTCCGTATCATGGGGTTACATTTAGTGTTTATTTAATTAAAATCGGTCCACCCGGTCAAAAGTTATTACTACTTGGCTTGAAACGCATGGGAGGGATGGTGGCATTGATAGCCGGAGATTTTATACAGACTCTGCCGGTAATAACTAGGGGATCACCGGCAAATGAAATAAATGCATGTCTAAAGACGTCGACATTATGGGGGCATATAAAAAAGTTTTGTTTGATTACAATTATGCGAGTACAACTGCACAATGATATAGAATCCGGGCAATATGCGGCAGCACTTCTAAAAATTGGCGAAGACCGTATGGTAACAGTTGGTAACGGCATGATTACATTAATCAAAAAATTCTGTAATATTGTTCATATCAACAACGATCTGCAAACTAATGGCGAATAGAGAATTGTTGTGTGGAAGGACAATTTTGGCACCGGCGAATGAAACTGTGGGAAAGATTAATGAAAACATTATGTCACATGTGGAAGGTGATATTGTGGAGTATCTCTCGGTACACCTACACAATGTCATGGACACCGAACAAGTAACATCACCCTGTTGAATTTCTCAACTCTTTAGAGTTATCAGGAGTGCCTTCGCATAAGCTGAGGCTGAAAGTGGGTGTTCCAGTTCTGTTAATGCGTAATCTTGACGCGCCAAGATAATGTAATGACACACGGTTACAAATTACTCACCTGAGGCGGAATATTTTAAAAGCAATAATCATGTCAGAAATAGTAAAAGAAAAAAAAATGTTAAGATTCCCCGTATTCCAATAATTCCGACAGATTTGTGGCGGCATCGAAACCGCCACAAACGAACTACGCATCAAAGACCTAACGTCACAAGTCCTACATCGCGGTATAAGTGTTTACCGAGCGATTAACATATATAAGACTATGCGTCATCAATTCTTGGGCAATTGCCCGCCAGACACAACACCCGTCTGGTCGGACGATCCTCCCTTTTCTATAGAGGACGAGTGAACTTTACACCCTGTTCCTCATACCCCTAAATTGGTGACCCCGAATATGAACGTCAACGCAGCCTTCGTGCAACTACTTCAGCGTGACGTCATCAACATCATTCCCGCAAGCTTTCGTTAGGCGAGTCACACAGCCAGCCAGCACCCACGGCTTCAACGGGTATCCTGACCACCAGCATGCAGCGAACGCGCATTCTTGGTCACCACCCTTAGCCTCATCAGCAACCCGGCGCTGTACCACATCCGACGCACTGGATCACAACGCAGCTCCACCCCGACTCACTGGGGAATCAAACTCAAACTACCACCAATCACCGCAGACAGTTCCGACCCACTGTGAACTATGCGGCACCCGGTTCCGACTCACTGGAACCTCAACTGGCACTGGCAAGCATCGCAAGATACAAGACTCAGCCCAATATCGACCTCCGGTCACCGGAGGGGAGTGATGTGGCGGCATCTACACCGCCACATACGATCTACGCATCAAAGACCTGACGTCACAAGTCCTACATCGCGGTATAAGTGTTTACCGAGCGATTAACATATACATATAAGACTATCCGACATCAATCCTTGGGCAATTGCCCGCCAGACACAACACCCGTCTGGTCGGAGGATCCTCCCTTTTTCATAGAGTATGAGTGAACTTTACACCCTGTTCCTCTAACCCCTAAAGATTTACCTTTCCAATTTAAAAAGAGTAGAGCCATTGTATGTGGCGTGCTCACGAGTATCCAGCCCACAAAATCTACATGTTTTAGCAAAAAATGGGAAAACCAAAAATGTTGTTTACAGAAATGTTTTAACATAAGATATTCCAGTATTATTCATGATACTTTACAGATTGGGATAGACGTTGTTCACTTTCCACAGGCATTGTGTCATATTTTTTTCATAAGACTTTCACACAGTTTCATACTTCCGTCTATACTATCCACACTAATATTACGCGTACGAAAGTTACTGGCTGTCTCATGTCTGTAACCTTTTTGTAACGCCTAGATAGACCATGACATGGGTTATGGGATCTGGGATATATTTTTATCCCGGTAGTACGTTCCCGTGGGATAATTTCCGACCTCCACGCGGGCGAAGCCGCGGGCAAAAGCTAGTTTATATATAAGTTAAACAATTTTGGTGACGTAATCCCTCCTTGTCTCACCCCACACTCGAGCCCATACGACACAGACAGCCCATCGGCCCATCTCACACTGTTCGTTTGATTATAATACCAATACTGGAAGATACGCAACAGCTCCGCTGGCACTTTTCTCTCCAGCAGCTTTTCCCACAAAATCTCGTAAGATACAAGGTCAAAGGCACGGGAGAGATCTAGAAAGCAAGCATACACTGGTGTTCGACGTTTTGTGTAGTATTGCACCGTATGCTTGAGGCCGAGAATCGCACTTTCAGTGCCAAGATCATTCCGAAACCCAAACTGTGCGTCGTGTAATTTTAAAAAGCTATCCAATCGCGCGTCCAGCTGACTGTCGAGTACCTTCGCGATAATAGTTGCCAGGGAGATGGGTCGATAGTTAGACTTATCAGCAACGTCACCTGTTTTATTCTTAACAATAGGCACGACAATAGTTTTCAAAAGATCACAGGGAAGGTACGAGTGACACATACATAGCGAGTAAAACATAGCGAGCACTCTCGCCATGTGTGGACCAGCATGCTGCAAGTGCTCAATGCTTAAACCATCGTGACCCGGGGACTTCCCTCTCGTCATTTTCTTAATGGTGCTTGACACCTGCTTGGCCGAGAAACGAACCAGATCAGAGTCACGACAGCATCCGTCATCGAGCTCTCGCAACGAAGTGCCCAGCGGTGACTCCTCTTTAAAGTGGTCCATAAACATGTTGGCGATGCTATCCGGCTGATCAGCACCGTTGACACTCACAGGAAGGCCAGGCTTAATATCAAACTTTTTAGTAGCCTTCCAAAACTTCCGAAAATTATTGGCTTTACGGAGAGAAGCTACAATATCAAGCTTAATTTGTTCTTGATGCGTCTGACACCACACTAGTTTACTTTTAAACACCTTTCGAGTCAGGCACATGTCGTTATAGACATCGCCAGAAGTTGGTTTATTGTGCCATACCCATAGCTGATACTTAAGCCTCGCCGTCGCGTGGGCCTCACGCACGTGCTTGTTCCACCCAATAACACGGCCAACATGTCTATGAGTCCGTGTTTCCACTTGGCTCTGTACCGCGGCCTCTGACAAGGTAGTAACAATACTTTCATACATCTTGTCAAGAATCACCCTATGGTCATTATTATTACAGTGGCTATTACTGCACAAACCAAATTCCTGAGGGTAATCAATCAGTTTTAACTTACTATTACATAAATTATAGTACATGCTTATTTGATCGCTATCCCTCTCGCCCCAAATTACGCTACTACGTAATGTTATGGTTTACTATCTTAGGTTTAATCTTATCTAACCTACACTCAACAAATATGGGACAGTGATCAGACCAAAACACATCATGCACAATACCTATCTCAGTAACCGTCAACCAAGCAGACTGTGTGACGACACAATGGTCAAGCCATCGCCTACAACCATGCGCGTCACTGACAAAGGTATAGCTGCTCGCCCCTAAGCCTAGTTTCTCAATGTCCGCACACCTCCAATTTTTTTCGTTACAGAATTCTAAGAGTTCACAACAGAATGACTCACCGGGGTGTGCGTTGAAATCGCCGAGTATGTAAACTGTTTCAACATTACTAGCTTCGACAATCGCACTCACTTCACTTAGACACTCTGTGAATTCTGTCAGATTTTCACTTGAGTCTGTCGGCATGTAAACACTGAACACTATTATGCATCTGTCCCCGAGTGAAACTTTAATCGCCGTTAAACGTGCACTGATACAGCTGATTACCGTTACTGATTCAAAGACTCGCTTACGCCACAGAATCGCCACACCACCAAACGGTCGCCCTCTTAATAATCCATCTGAGGTGTCAACAGCTGACTTACCGGTGTACTCGAAATCACTATGAATTTTTCCAAGATAGGGTATATCATGAGGAAGAAGCCATGTTTCCTGGAGGGCAACTATGTCAGCTGACTGACACAGAGAATGAACTGCCTCAACAGATCGCTTCACCGATTTGCAATTAAAACTTACAAATTTACACTGATTGCTATTTTCCATTATTTATTGTGTCAATGTTTGCTTAATTATGCTTAATTATGCCCGCCTTCGTCTTGTAGGCTTCATTTACAAGACGTCTAAAAGTAATTCCGTCAGGCCATAACGTATTATCTAGAAATCGTTCTAGTTTCGTTTTGGGGACATACAGCTTAAAGGAGTTGTACCTCTTTTCTGTTCTTCTATTGATTTTAAACAAAGTTACATCCTCCTGTGTGCTGTCTTTAATATAAGCAATAATATCACTCTCATTCGTGGTTTTGCACACATTTGAAATGAACAATGGTACCTTGATGATAGCTGCCTTGAACTTCCCATCTGGACCTACGTACGCTTTTCCCATCTTTCCATGAGATGAGGGCTTCTTGTGTTTCTTATATTTAACAACATTCCATTTTTTCCCTACTATTTCCTTCCACTCGTTACTCGCCTTCAGTACATCTGCGATCGACTTACGCGTATTACATTGCGGTGCAGGCGAGCTATCAGTGGGAACGTTCAAGTTCATGTCATGGTCTATCTAGGCGTTACAAAAAGGTTACAGACATGAGACAGCCACTAACTTTCGTACGCGTAATATTAGTGTGGATAGTATAGACGGAAGTATGAAACTGTGTGAAAGTCTTATGAAAAAAATATGACACATTTGCCTGTGGAAGGTGAACAACGTCTATCCCAATCTGTAAAGCATCATGAATAATACTGGAATTTCTTATGTTAAAACATTTCTGTAAACAACATTTTCGGTTTTCCCATTTTTTGCTAAAACATGTAGATTTTGTGGGCTGGATACTCGTGAGCACGCCACATACAATGGCTCTACTCTTTTTAAATTGGAAAGGTAAATCTTTAGGGGTTAGAGGAACAGGGTGTAAAGTTCACTCATACTCTATGAAAAAGGGAGGATCCTCCGACCAGACGGGTGTTGTGTCTGGCGGGCAATTGCCCAAGGATTGATGTCGGATAGTCTTATATGTATATGTTAATCGCTCGGTAAACACTTATACCGCGATGTAGGACTTGTGACGTCAGGTCTTTGATGCGTAGATCGTATGTGGCGGTGTAGATGCCGCCACATCACTCCCCTCCGGTGACCGGAGGTCGATATTGGGCTGAGTCTTGTATCTTGCGATGCTTGCCAGTGCCAGTTGAGGTTCCAGTGAGTCGGAACCGGGTGCCGCATAGTTCACAGTGGGTCGGAACTGTCTGCGGTGATTGGTGGTAGTTTGAGTTTGATTCCCCAGTGAGTCGGGGTGGAGCTGCGTTGTGATCCAGTGCGTCGGATGTGGTACAGCGCCGGGTTGCTGATGAGGCTAAGGGTGGTGACCAAGAATGCGCGTTCGCTGCATGCTGGTGGTCAGGATACCCGTTGAAGCCGTGGGTGCTGGCTGGCTGTGTGACTCGCCTAACGAAAGCTTGCGGGAATGATGTTGATGACGTCACGCTGAAGTAGTTGCACGAAGGCTGCGTTGACGTTCATATTCGGGGTCACCAATTTAGGGGTATGAGGAACAGGGTGTAAAGTTCACTCGTCCTCTATAGAAAAGGGAGGATCGTCCGACCAGACGGGTGTTGTGTCTGGCGGGCAATTGCCCAAGAATTGATGACGCATAGTCTTATATATGTTAATCGCTCGGTAAACACTTATACCGCGATGTAGGACTTGTGACGTTAGGTCTTTGATGCGTAGTTCGTTTGTGGCGGTTTCGATGCCGCCACAAATCTGTCGGAATTATTGGAATACGGGGAATCTTAACATTTTTTTTTCTTTTACTATTTCTGACATGATTATTGCTTTTAAAATATTCCGCCTCAGGTGAGTAATTTGTAACCGTGTGTCATTACATTATCTTGGCGCGTCAAGATTACGCATTAACAGAACTGGAACACCCACTTTCAGCCTCAGCTTATGCGAAGGCACTCCTGATAACTCTAAAGAGTTGAGAAATTCAACAGGGTGATGTTACTTGTTCGGTGTCCATGACATTGTGTAGGTGTACCGAGAGATACTCCACAACATCACCTTCCACATGTGACATAATGTTTTCATTAATCTTTCCCACAGTTTCATTCGCCGGTGCCAAAATTGTCCTTCCACACAACAATTCTCTATTCGCCATTAGTTTGCAGATCGTTGTTGATATGAACAATATTACAGAATTTTTTGATTAATGTAATCATGCCGTTACCAACTGTTACCATACGGTCTTCGCCAATTTTTAGAAGTGCTGCCGCATATTGCCCGGATTCTATATCATTGTGCAGTTGTACTCGCATAATTGTAATCAAACAAAACTTTTTTATATGCCCCCATAATGTCGACGTCTTTAGACATGCATTTATTTCATTTGCCGGTGATCCCCTAGTTATTACCGGCAGAGTCTGTATAAAATCTCCGGCTATCAATGCCACCATCCCTCCCATGCGTTTCAAGCCAAGTAGTAATAACTTTTGACCGGGTGGACCGATTTTAATTAAATAAACACTAAATGTAACCCCATGATACGGACTATGACTATATTCTCAAACCCTTAAATATCTTGAAAAGAGTCACTGAAAAATGTCAATATTACATGTGAATTTTAAAATCATCCCCCATTCTACCCTCTTGAGGGGTGATTTTTGAAAACGGTGAAATACGTAATTCTTTATTTGTTACCAAAAGCATAAGTTTAAATTTTCATAGCCCTAACTTAAGAAATTATAGGTTTCCCATACAAAGTTTCATCCCCTATATTCGCCCCCTTAGGGTTATTTTTGAGACAAAAAGTAGCCTATGTTCTACTCGGGAATGCCATCTATCTTCTTGCCAAATTTTATCGAAATCCATCCAGTGGTTTAGGCGTGAAAAGGTAACATACAGACAGACAGACAGAGTTACTTTCGAATTTATAAATTAATAATAAGTATAAGTATAAGTATGGAAGTATGGATATGGAAGTATGGATTGATGTTTGTAAGTATAGGATTATTAATGACATGGTTGATTCAAGACTGAATAAGAATTCCAGGACTCATAGTACCTAATTAGAGAATTTTAAAGTTAGGTAACTAAGTATGTCTTTAACTTAATGGAAGACTGATTTTTAAATAGAAATACATTTATAATGAGACTTGGAATAACATGGTAAGTTATAACGTTCAGTTGGTAAATAATGCTGAACTGGTTACCAACACAACTTTATTCTTTGAACATCTACATAGTGTACAATGAGGACGAGATTATGAAGCATAATTATACAGATCGGACTAACTTACCTAGTGACGTCCGATCCTTAATTATGTGAAGTAATCTCGTCCTCATTGTATCCCAACCCCTCCCAGATAATCAACCTACATATATACCTATGTGTATTGGATTGCCTTATCTAAACCCCTTCTAAAAGTTGTGTT
Organism: Eupsilia transversa; assembly: GCA_914767815.1. Classification (NCBI taxonomy): domain Eukaryota; kingdom Metazoa; phylum Arthropoda; class Insecta; order Lepidoptera; family Noctuidae; genus Eupsilia; species Eupsilia transversa. The sequence continues at coordinate 18,253,839 of OU611873.1, read as the reverse complement.
GTGCTGTATGGACTATACGATGCCCGTACCGGTCATCGTGAAGTCCCGTTCATATGCTTTGAAAGAATGATTTGACAGACGTCATGCGGGCCCGCCAGCGAGTGGACCACAGATAACATTTTTTGTTTTAGGATGAAGTATTTCATCTTTAAATAATGTGATAGCGTAGTAGTGCAACGAGTGCAAACTACATAGTGTACAATGAGGACGAGATTACTTCACATAATTAAGGATCGGACGTCACTAGGTAAGTTAGTCCGATCTGTATAATTATATTACTACTGTTTTTAATCTTCAAACTCAAATAACGCGACTTGGCCAAACAACAAACTTTTTTAAATAATTTTGAATAATTTCTAACATATAAATTAAATTCAGGAGTCTTTACATACGCCCTTTCATTGTACAGCTCATAAAGCCGTGTTCTACTTTTATGAATACCAATGGTAGCCCAATCACTGAAAGATGCGTTACTATTAATCGAGATAGTCTTGGGAATAAATGTAGAATCAAATTGTTTACAGTATGTATTAAAAAAATCATCATATAGTTGATTAGGATCACCATGAATAGACAAAGCTGGTAATTTATTAATGAGTTTAACTTTAAAAGCTTCCAATCGACTTGCAGTTTTGGGGTTAACAGTGATATCCTTTTTAGCCACTTTGTTGTTTTGGTAAGGAATAGTAATCCTTTGCCCGCAATGGTCTGAATCCAGTAAATTTATAATTTCTTTGTGGCTCGGTATAATTATATTTTTATTTGTATCTACTCATTCATTTAATTTAAGTGCATTTGACATTTTGTTATAATTTTAATTCTGTGACCTATATAATTTGTACCTATTTTATTTGCATTGACATTTTATTTACTGTATTGTGTTCATTTTGTGTATTGTTGTATTCTGTTGGCAGTATTGTGGAATTTTATAGAATGTGTTTTATGTAATGTGCTTATGGGTTTTGCCTGAATTATTTTTTATTTTTTTATAACATCTGTATAAATATTATCTAGGCATGTGGCACTTGTAGTGGTTATTCTTGTGGGCTCCAAGAATAGGTTTACAAGATTGTAAGACTGAAACAAACTTATTATTTTACTACAAGAACCTGAATTTTCTAATAAATTAACATTAAAGTCACCACAAGTGATAATAGGCTTATTCGAGTTAGAAATCCTGTGTAACACTACATCTGTTCTGATGGTAGTAAGGTTGCAAATTGTATGTGGGATTTTTATAAGAATGAAATGTGTGTTTACTTGGCGACACCTTTAATGCGACTAAATTAAATGACCATTGGTTTACGTCTTTATACAATACACATTCAACATACCGGCCCCCAAAGGACTATCATGTCCTTTAAACAACAGAAATTAACATGCAAAATCGTATTATTAATTGCTAATAATCATCATTACATTCTACAGGTAAGTGACACAATTTAGTAATGCATCTTTTGATAACACTGTCACCACTTTTTACACTGTAAACTCTGGTCAGACCATCTGGTCCAGGGTGTTTTTCAATTATTCTTCCTAAATGCCATTTTCCAGGAGGTAAGTTGTCTGTTTTTATAAGTACTATTTGTCCCTTTTCTAATTCTGTCTCTCGTTTTATCCATTTAGGTCTTTGCTGCAGACGTGTTAAATATTCCATTTGCCATTTTTTCCAGAAATCACCCAGAAGTTTCTGCGTGTGTTGCCAACGTGAAAGGTAAGTGAATTTTATATTTTCTAGGTTTGGATGTGGCACTACAATTGGAGATTCTCCAATGAGAAAGTGACCTGGGGTTAGCATTTCTATTGCATCGATGTCCGACTCATCTGCAGGTGTGAGAGGGCGGGAATTTAAGCAGGCTTCAATCTGACACAATAAGGTTGTCATTTCTTCGAAGGTTAGGTTAGTCGTAAGAACTCTCTTCAAGTGGTGTTTAATAGATTTGACTCCTGCCTCCCAGAGACCGCCGAAGTTCGGACTGTACGCAGGTATGAAATGCCATTGTGTTCCATCCTTTGCTAGTGAGTCTGCTACGTCTCTTGGAAGCTCACATTGTGCGTTTTGTAATGCAGCTATGAGATCCTTATTACTGCCGACAAAGTTCCTGCCTTGATCGCTCCATAAGTGGGCACATTTGCCTCGTCTAGATGTAAATCTTTTAAATGCACCAATAAACGCTTCTGCTGTTAAATGGCCAACCAATTCAAGGTGTACTGCTTTTACCGCCATACAGATAAAAATGGCGATATATGCTTTGTTGGTTCTAACTCCTCTCCCTTTTGACATCAATACTTGAAATGGCCCTGCAAAATCGACTCCACTATGAAGGAATGGTCTAGCTGGAGTAACGCGCTCTTTCGGTAAATCACCCATTAGTTGCTTTTTCGCTGTGGCACTATGTTTAGCACACACCAGATATTGTCGGATACATGCCTTCACGACGTCTTTGGCTCGTAATATCCAGTATCTGGATCTAAGATAGGCCAACATCAGTTGCGCCCCACCATGAAGTGTCTCTGCGTGTGCATTCTTCACAATTAATCGAGTCAATTCGTTTCTGTTTCCAAGTATGATTGGGTGTTTACTTTCAAATGCAATATTGGCATTTCTCAATCTTCCTCCTACTCTTATGACTTCATTGCTATCTAAATAAGGGTTCAACGATTTCAAAGGGCTTCTTTTCTGTACCTCATTTCCTCTTTTTAGTGGCTGAATTTCCTCTTCAAAATCGTTTTCTTGTGCTATTTTTATACATATAAGTAGTGAATCTTCTAGTTCTTTTGTCGAGATATGTTTCTCGGATTCAGAAAAAACTATGTTGCTCTTGTAATGTAGGAATCTTCGACAGTAGCAGATGACTGTCAGCAATTCTTTTAAATTTGTGTAATTTTTAAACTGTTCTGTTATTTTTGTGTAATCGTTGTCCATGGTATTAAGTTTTAAGTTTGTTTGTAACTCTTTGATTGTTTTCCTTTCTTCATCAGTTTGTGTATTGTCCAGCCGACTGAATTTGATTTCTTCTGTGCTCAACCAACTTGGCCCTTTCCACCAGAAATTACATTCTTTTAATTCTACTACTGGTAACCCTCGAGAAGCAATATCGGCAGGATTTTCATTGGATGACACGTGATACCATTGATTGCAGTTTATGTTGTCCAATATCTCCACCACCCTGTTCGCCACAAATGTCTTCCACCTGGAGGGTTCTCCAGACAACCACGCCAAGACAATTGACGAATCTGTCCAAGCGAAGATCTGTGATTTCGGTATTTTCATTGCTCTGCATACATGATTTAATAATTGTGACAACAGTAGTGCTCCACACAATTCGAGACGAGGAATAGAAATAGTCTTTAATGGAGCAACTCGTGTTCTAGCTGCCATCAGATTAGTATGAATTTCACCGTTCGGACAAGTTACTCTCACGTACACAACCGCTGCGTAAGCACGTGATGATGCATCGCTGAATCCATGCAACTGAATGCATTCTTTATTTTCCGCTGTTGTGTGTATCCATCTATCAACACAAATTTCGTTAATATGCTCAAAATCAGATCTTATGTGTAACCATTCATTTTCTAAGTCGTGACTAATCTTGTCATCCCAGCTGACTCGTTCCAGCCAGAGTTTTTGCATTAGTAACTTAGCTGTAATTATGCTTGGGGACAACCATCCTAGAGGATCGTATAACTTTTGCACATCTGAGAAAATGCTTCGTTTAGTTGTATCACCTTCTACAGGTTTCAAGGTAAATTTATATTCAAATTTGTTTGTTTTCAGGTTCCAAAGGATTCCCAGCGCCTTCACCTTTCCAGCGATATTCAAATCAAGGAATGCATTTTGAGATCTCTCGTCTGGCGGTATGGATTTCATGAAGTCCACATTGTCTGACGACCATTTCTTTAATACGAAACCGCCCCTTTTCATTAACTCTTTCAGTTGGTGACTGGCTTCAATGGCCGTTTCTAGCGAGTCCGTTCCAGACAAGAGATCGTCCACGTAAAAATCTGATATCATTTGTTCAGCGATAGGATAATTTTGACCTTCATCATTTGCCAGCTGGAGTAAGGTTCTGCATGCTAAGTAGGGTGCGGGAGCTGTGCCAAACGTTACGGTAAGTAAACGGTAATCTTTGACAGGTTCGGACGGGTCTTTTCTCCACAGGATACGTTGGAAATCCGTTTGGGTTTTGGAAAGCGCTACCATTCTATACATTTTTTCAATGTCGGCTACAAAGCAGACGGCGTGCATCCTCCATCTCATTAGAATGCTGCGAAGGTCGTCTTGAATTATAGGTCCAACTAGTAATTCGTCATTAAGTGAGATGTTATTGGAACCTTTGCAGGAAGCATCGTAGACAACTCTAGTTTTGGTAGTCTCTTTATCACTTCGGACAACTGCGTGATGAGGTAAGTATACAGCTTTCTTTGTGTTCAATTCTTCTGCAGGTACTTCTTCCAGGTGATTTAGCATTCCGTAATCTTCTATAACTTTCTCATATGCCTCCTTTAAGTCTGGTTGTTTTGTAAATTTTCTTTCTAATTGTAGCAATCGACGCATTGCTATTTCTCGTGTATTACCGTCTGGTGATTTAGGGTTTTGTGTTTTGAAAGGTAAGGTAACTACGTATCTACCTTCTTCATTCCTTGTATATGTTCTTTTGTAAATATCTTCACATAACTGCTCTTCTTGTGTGTATTTTCTTTTCGTTTCAGTATCTATTTCCCAGAGTGTTTTTAATATATTATCCATATCTATTTGATGGTGCATAACAAGAAAAGAGTTGTCTTCGTTTTTGTTTTGTATCTCTCCAAATAAAATCCAACCCAGGCTGGTTCGTTGTGCGCATGGTGTGCCCGGTGGACCTTTGATTAGCTCCGGTTGTACAATGTCTGCATATTCCCTCACTCCTAGCAGAAGATCGATCGACCCTGGTAAATGGTAAGTCGGATCTGCTAGGTTTAGACATTGTAGGTGCTTAACATCATTGTATACAGCGAATTTTGGTAACTTAGTGGTCAACTGTTTATTCATCACATAGGCTTGTATATTAAGACAAAAGTTGTCTTCTACTCTTGATATAACCTGTAGCTGAACCACTTGCTTGACATCAGTTTTAGTAGATCCCACTCCGATCACGCTGCCTCTCGCTGACTGCCTTTTGAGTTTCAGAAGCTGAGTCGCTTTCTCACCAATGAAACATGCTTGCGATCCTTGGTCGATGAGCGCTCTTAGTACAATGGTGTGTCCTTCTTCATTCTTACATTTCACCATTGCCGTTGCTAACAACGCCGTCACCTTTGTATTGTTGTATTGTGCCGCCATTGTTATTGTTGTGCTTTCTTCTATGGTATGATTCACAGACACACTTGACGTTGTAGTAGCTGTAGTGGCTGTCTCGTTCTGTGTCTTTGAAACGTCTTCTTTTTTCTCGTGAAGAAGAGAATGATGTCGCTTTTTGCAGATGCGGCAGTTAATAGGGACTCGGCATCTGAACACTGCGTGCCCTGGTAACAAACAATTATAGCACAATCTATTTTGCTTCACATACTCATTCCTGTCTTTGACATTCATGTCCGTAAACTGCTTACAATGACACAATGTATGTTGTTCTTCGCACTTAACACACGTTTTTTCAGTTGACGTAGTAGCAGTGGCAGCAAATGATTTTTCTTTACATTTTTCCCGAGGTGCAGCTGTAGCTGATGACACAAGCTCAAGAGTGCGGAACTTCGACTCAAGAAACTTCTTCAGGCTCTCCCATGAAGGTAACTCCTCTAAATTTTCTTGATATGAATACTCCTCCCAGTCTTTGTGAGTTTCTTGGTCCAATTTCTGTACAACAAGAAATATTATCATAGGATCCCAAGACTCCGTGGAAACTGTCATATTATTGAGGTTATTAATGCACTCGTGAGTTGTGTCTAACAATGATTTTAATTGACTGGCACTCTGCGTAGTTATTTTTCTTTGATTAAACAAACGTTTAATAACCGCGTTCACTATGAGTCGTTTGTTTCCATACCTTTGCTTCAGTGCGGCCCAGGCTTGCGAATAATTGCTTTCCGTTATCTGAATGTGTTTTAGTAGCACCTCTGCTTCACCACCAATGCTAGATTTTAAGTAGTGTAGTTTTTGTACGTCACTTATCGAAGTATTTTTGTGAACTAACGACGTAAATAAATCGTGAAAAGAGGACCATTCTTCATACCGTCCCGTAAATTTTAGCAGTTCAATGTTCGGCAATCTAAGTTGTGATGTAAATATCCCTGATGATTCATATGCACCTGAACTACGTGACGGACTGCCGGACGAAAATTGTAAACATAAGTCTTTCAAGTCCGCTTGCATAGATAAGTAAAGATCTTCGCATATATAGTAATCTTCGTTCACAAAATAGCTCATAGTATTTCGATTTTCACGTGTTGTGCATTTTATTAATTCTTGGTGGGTGGTGGTAAAATTATTCCAATATTCTTCTAAACATTTCAATCTTGTTTCAATGTATCCTCGCGTCAATCTCTGTTTAGGACATTTCTTTAAGTTTATTTGTGTTTTTTGTAATAACTTCGCAATTTCTTCTAATACTCCTAGTAATTGTTCTGAGTGTGACATCTTTTATAAACAGAAGTAACTTGATATTTTCTTATCTAAGGAATGCGATGTCTTTTGTTCTCGGCGTTCGAACACAATCACTGTGGTGCACTATAATCCGGCTCGATTTTCGACCATGTTCTGATGGTAGTAAGGTTGCAAATTGTATGTGGGATTTTTATAAGAATGAAATGTGTGTTTACTTGGCGACACCTTTAATGCGACTAAATTAAATGACCATTGGTTTACGTCTTTATACAATACACATTCAACAACATCCATTACCTTTTTAAAGCAGTCATACAATCCTGAAGGGGTCTGTACACACTCAATACAATAAACTGCTCCAATTCTATACAGGCTATTTCAACTGTCCGCTCAACAGATAGGCTCACAATATCCTTACGGTCTTTAAATTTAAACTGGTTACTGACTAAAATTAATGAGCCACCATGTATAGCATTTTCTCTGCTGAACGAACTACCAACCTGGTGATTATTAAAATTGGCTCTCCATTTGCGCGAACCAAGTTTCCGGTTCCTCAGGCCAGAAGGGAGGTACTCGTACACCGACTCTGAAAACCTCATTTCCTAACCCGCTTCCGCTTATGCTTGGGCCATCGCTTGACAAAGTAGTAGTATCACTTGGGTTACCTTGATTTTGTCCAAGTACCAGAACGTGTAGCACCTGGGTCCACGCTTCCTTGTGTAGGTGCTCCTCCCGCACTGTTGCCAGTCAAGCCGTATACATACTCATCCATTTTCTTAAAAAACTTCTTCGTTTCTTCTTCGGGGTCACCACTTTGGAGGTATGTAAGCTTCTGGAAGTATCTGAGAAATCAACACCGAGGGTTGATTTCTCAGATACTTCTCGAAGGAAGGCGGAGCTTGCGCGTCGAGACAAAGGATCACGCCCTTTGACGTCATATGTAGGACGCGGTCTAAGATTTACAAGCGGAGCGGACTATGTAGTGGGTTGATGGTCACTACAGTTGTATGGGCTGGTCCGGTTCAAAGTAGAAGGAGACTACTGCGATTTCCCAGGCGCTGGTTCGGATCCTCACCACGGTGATGTTATTGGTGGTGAGTTTTGGACACTGTGTGACGTCAAGGTCATGATCAAAGACGACTATTGCCGCCTTCACAGTTCCACTTCCTTGTTCCGCGCACTGGTAGACTCTCGCTCCCCGGTAGTCTCACATCCTTTTAACCCCACCCACAAATGGCTCCTGGAGCAATGCGAACGCGACGTTTCGCTCGCTTGCCACTATCATGAGCTCTTGGGTCGCTAAGTTCTTCCTCTGCAGATTCGCTTGGATCACCTGGTAGTTTGTATGGACATCAGAGTGAGTACGGGTGTCACTGCCTGGGTTCAAAATTCCGGTAGAGGCTGGCTGCACCTGGTTAGGTTAGGTTTTTTTTTTTTTTTTAAATTGGCAGGAGTAGGAAATCCTCATGGACGCCCAGGCTGTTTCTCATATGAACCAGTCTGGGCAGTGCCGGACTCTTACCGGCTAAAACCACACTTCTGCCTCACATTAGTTTATTGCCAATATTAAGTTTGGCAGTTTATTCCTTATATTTTAATACTTTAGCTTATTTTACTAGACCTATGTTATATTTATATTAGTAGTTTTTTTTTTTTTTTTTACAACTATACATTAACTATTTAAGTAACTAAACTAAGGTACTATTGACCCATTGGCTTTCGCAGCGTTGGCCAAGACTCCTTCTGCGAAAGCCACGAAATGGGTTCGGCAATTGTCGTCATCAATTAAGTCCTCGAATCCATCTATGCCGAAACGGCGCCCCAGCCTCTGTTCGCAGTCGTACCTTTCCCGTGTAAACCTAGGGCAGTCAATGAGGATATGCTTAATTGTTTCCAGGGAGGTGTCGTCACAAACACAGGCTGGGGTCCCCAACAGCTTGAACCTATACAGGTATTCACGGATGCCTCCATGTCCTGTGAATAGTTGGGCTCTTAGGTTATTGGGTGTGCCTATCTTCTCCAGAGTTCTAAAAGCCTTCCTAATGTCGCTGAAGAACAGTCTGATGCCTCTGCCCTCACTTGTGTCGGCTGCGTAGAGACATTGCCAACTGTCAAGCGTGGACTCCCTGATGGATCGCTTTGCGTAAGACAGTGGGAATCGGTCATAGACCGGGGCAGTTTTCCTATGGAGAGCAGCATGCTTGGCAAATTCATCTGCTCTTTCATTCCCAGGTATACTGGCATGAGCCTTTGCCCAAAAGAGACAGATTATTCTTCATGCCAAGATTGCATGCCAGATGCCCAAAAGAGACATTCACTTTAAACTTAATGGTTTTTATCACGTCGTCGCTGGTATGACGGGGGTCAATTGACTCCACTATTAGACTGTGGCTCGGGGTATTTACAGCATCTGCGTATGACCTAGCTGGCCCCCGGTACTCGGCGCGAAGAGGTCCTGGGGTATCTCCATTCGTTTTTGGTGTCTGCGAGTTTTCGGAGTTTGACATTTTCTCCATCATGCCCCGAAGGTGTTCCACTGTCGTCCTTATTGGCGCAGCCGTCTCCGCCGTGGTATCCTGCAGATCCTTGACCTCTCGTCTCAGTTGGTCAATCTTCCCTCCCAGGACTTCTGCAGATTCACCTGACGGCTGCGCGCTTTGAAGCTCCACTAGATTTTTCTGCACTCCCACTACTGCCTCCCGCGTTTCCATATACGCCTGCAGGATCTGCTGCATTTCCGCTGTATTGGGCGCAGATGGGAAAGGGGTCGGGGTGCCAAGCATAACTTCCCGCACTGCCACCCTAATTTCCTCAACAGAGACATTTATGTCTGGATCAAGATTATCTGTCCGGCGCCGGCTCAGTGAACCCATCTCCTACCGGATGAGCGATAGCTCCGCATGGAGTTCGCTCATGTCTGGACCTAGTTTCAGAGCAGGCTCAATGTCCCTAAGCGTACTCGGAGCGTGCGCTGAGCGGAGTGCCACTCTAAGCGGCTCCAGTTCAGCGGACATTTCCGCTACCTTTGCGAGCACGGAATTCATAATTTGAGGCGACTCTCTGAGTGCCAATTCCGTGTCGCGCTTGATCTTTTGTATGGGCTCACATGCGTCGAATACGAGAATCTGACGCAGGGCCTCAATGTCACACATCAGTTTCTCCACATGTGCCTCAAGCTTCTTGTACTCTCCCAAAGCCAATTCCAGTGCTCTGGCATGTTTTTGGGCGTGTCGTTCCATTTCCTTCGCCACACCTTCCTTCAGACTGTGCGTCTCCACTATGTGGAGGTTTCGGGAGTCCGAGAGCTTGAGAATACTCAATACTCAATTCTTTATTGCATTCCACAATGTAGGCTTAGGTGGTAAACATTTATTTGGTAGGTAACAATCGTGGACCCTGTCGGGCACAGCAAAAGATATAATAAATAAATGTGGAGAGGACTTATCATTATTACAATACAACTTATTCTAAAAACATAGACATAACATTAACATTAGAATTAAAATTGCAAAAGACTTTATTTTTCATGTTTTAGAGATTTATCACTTAAATATTCATCGACACTATAGTAAGATTTTTTAAGTAATAACTTTTTTAATTTTTTTACGAATAAATGGAGTTTTTTTTCTTTTCTTATTGTATCTGATAGCACATTATATGTTTTTACTGACATTACCAGAGGACTTGTAGAATGTATTTTTAAGCGGGATGATGGTAGGTTGAGTCGTGTTTTGTGTCTGAGTGTGTACCTTGTTTGTATGTCTTCTCGTTTAGTGTAAAAGTCTTGGTGTTTGTGAGCAAATTTGCATATTTCAAGTATGTACATACAAGGCAGAGTTAAGATATTTTGTTCTATAAAATGGGGTTTGCAGCTATCTGTCTGTTGTATATTTACCAGGATACGGATAATTTTCTTTTGAACGGTGAATAGTGTTGGGGCATCTGTACTGTATCCCCAAATAATGATGCCGTAGCTCAGCCACGCATAAGCATAGGCGTACTACATAACCAGAGCAGGCTGTAAAGAACATCGGTCACGGCCCATACATGCTGTGACCTGACTTTAAAATATCGCGACCATGAATAGTGTAAAGCTTAATTCGTTCCCCTAAGCACAACCATCAACCCTGAATTGAGAATATATTATTTAAAAGCCGAGGATTATAGAACTTTACACATAAGTATTTTAAGGTTATGATGTAATAAGTCAAACAAAAATCTAATCTTTTCACTGTTATGTAGGTATCTAAGACACAGGTGAAGCGCAATGTGCATGAATCAGGGTATGATTTTAAGATGAAATCAGTTTTCATTGTGTATCAATAATTGTCATGCAACTGACAGAAAAAAATAAGTACTTAAGTACATAAATGTATAAATTATACAGTATAATACAATCTAATCTTTGTCGTAAGCTACGATGATCTCTAGTAAATATCCAGGAATAAACTTATTTTGAAATACTTACAACGTAATATCCGTCTTATCTCGAAGATCGGTAGAATAAAGATAATAAAAGGCACCTTAAATAAAACACCAATATGGTTTTATTAATTTATTCAATGTCTTCCCTGACAACAACTGAATCTAAATACTCAGCAGGAGCAGAAATGTTTGACTGGAATCGAGCCCATCCAAGGTACCACACAATCGTCATAACATGAGCACAACATCCAACTGTGCGTCGCCCTACCAAACAGTTGCAACAATACTCTGCTATACCCTCTCTCCCTGATATATCATTTTCTGTTAAAATATGAACATAGTATTGCTTTCTTGATATATGTCTGGACTTTATTTTCCCCCGTATCAGAGTATTGTTGCCACTTCCTCTCAAATTGTACTCTGAAGTATCAATGCTATCACTTGTTATTTTTATTGTATACCCGCCATGAAATCTTACGTGCTCCCCATAATTATTTATTTATTTTATTTATTTATTTATTTATAATATGACCGTGCTTGTCGTATTTGATACGTTCATAACGCAAAAAGAATTAATTCACTCATTTCCATTCTAGGAAATGTTATTAGGTTATCCCTATCAGCCGTTATACTAATAAAGTTAGATGACCGTCTGTTCATATTTGTTCTTTCAACCAATTGGGACAAATTATTTCCTAAAGAAGTTCTTTCCCTGATAATGTTTAACATTTCCCCCTGCATCATCTCTATTTCTCAGGCGAACACCAAACCTGTTCAGAAGACTAGCCGCTATTGAAAAATGTTGCATCATATGCGGCACAGTCTTATTAAAATAGTCTTGTCGTAATAATTTAAAATCTCTTTTAAAATATCCATTTGTCACTTCTACCACCCAACGACAAATTGTAACGCATCTACTTCTATTGGCTTGCTCTGTGGTCAGTTGATGTTAGCCTTCTAAAAGAGATTCTGGCATGTAGGCTTTATAATTGCAGTCTTCTAACAGGCTAATAGAGTCTCTGAAACCCCTATCTATCTATATCTATATCTATACTTATAATAAATCTGTAGAAGTGAAAATTGTGTACATTGAAAATATCAAAAAAATAAATGGCAGGGGGTGTTACTAGACCGACACCGAACCCAAAAGTGTGATTAAATTTTTTTTTGTCTGTCTGTCTGTCTGTCTGTCTGTCTGTTTGTTCAAGTATCACGCAAAAACTACCGGTTCGATTACGATGAAACTTGGTATAATTATTCTTTAATATCCTGGGCACCACACTGGGTACTTTTTATCCCGGAAAAGTATCCTATCCTACGGTTGGGGGGTGTCAAAGTTTGTATGGAAGAATTTTAACGCGCTGTCCGATTAACTCGAAACTCAATATTTATACTTAAACCCAAAAATTAAGAATAACGTGTATCAGGATTTTTCGAAATTCAACCCCTAAGGGGGTAAAATAAGGGATGAAAGTTTGTATGAAAAATCTTATTCCTTGAGGTAATAAACACGAAACTTCGCACGAATAGTTATCTAAATAAATTATAAAGTTTGTAGTTTTTTGTTTTTCTAAATTACCCCCTTTTTTTTTTTTTTTTTTTTCTTTTTTTTTTTTTGGGTG